>VZTB01004189.1:81897-145021 GCA_013397245.1 Thryothorus ludovicianus
CCGTCCCGCCCCTCTCCGGACGTGCGCGGTGCGGCCATGGCGGCTGTGGACATCCGAGGTAGGCCTGGGGTGAGGGCGGCACTCGGGGCTCGCTCCCCGCGGCTCCGGGGCCCTGCCCGCCGGTCTGAGGGCGGCCGCCGGAGGGGCTCGGTGTGGGGTGTGACGGTCTTTGGAAGCTGAAACGGACGGGGGGAAAAGCTGCCCAAAGAGCAGCTTTCTTGGATGTGCGGCAGGCTGGGAGCGTGTGCTCAGAGCCGCCTGGGGAAAAGAAGCTTCCTTCTGGTAGGCTCTGCCTTTTCAGGGCGGATAAGGAGTTCTGGGTGAGATGGCGGTGTAAGGGAACAGCTAAAAAAGAGAGTTCCAGCTCTGAAGTGTTGGGGAAAGTGGGAAGCGCAGGTATGTGTGTGGGACTTGCACAGGACCAGAGCGGCGAGTGATGCTGGTAATCTTAGGAGCACTTCAGGTGAATGTGGTGAGGCAGGCCAGGTGTTAGGAAAGCCGGAAAAAAAAATAAAGTTATAAAACCAAGAAACACTTCGGTGAGAAGTCAAGGATATGAATAAAAAGAGATGACGTTTTGAAGAAGTGATATTTGAATGAAGTGTTAAAGAATATGTTGTAAACGAAGTAGAATTTAAATTGTTGTGGAGAATTTGAGCTTTGAGAGAAGAAGTGGGAGTTCAGAGACCACAGGAGAAGTTATTTTTCTCTGCAAAAGTGTCTGAATGGAATAACACCAGAAGCCTGAGGGGTGGAGTCTCAGAGAACGAACAAGAGCAGATTATTTAGGGAAATCACATGAAGGGCCAATTTTGATAATGCCACAGTGGTTTTCTCCTTTTTTGTCTTCAAATTCTTAATGATTATGTATAGTCCTGTGTGTTTTTCGGACTTCCTTGTTTGAGATTACACAAAGGAACTATGTAGACAGTTAATGGAGGTGTCTGTATTATGAGCTGATGTGGAAACCTTCTGTCTTACTCCAGATCATTTAAGCTCCCTCAAAGTCTTTTGTCTAATATAGTTCAATATATTAAGTAGATTTTGAGGCATAGTTCTGTTTTTAATCTATCTGCAGTGGATTAACCCTGGCTGGGTGCCAGGTACCCACTAAAGCCACTCTATCACCCCCTTTCCTCAACCAGACAGGGGAGAGAGAATATAACTGAAGGCTTGTGGATGGAGATCAGGGCAGGGAGAGATCACTCACCAGTTACTGTCCTGGGCAAAACAGGCTCGATTTGGGGAAATTATTGACTTAATTTAGAAAATAAGAGGAAGATAATGAGAAATAAAACCAAATTAGAAAACACCTTCACCAGTCCCTTCTTCCTGAGCTTAACTTGACTCTGAAATTCTCTAACTTCTCCAAGCAGCAAAGGTGAACAGGGAATGGGGTTGTGATCAGTTCGTGCATGTTGACACTGCCACTCTGTCGTCCTCAGCAGGAGGACTCTTCACAGTCTTCCATTGCTCCACAGTGGGATCCCTCCCTCAGGAGACAATCCTCCATGAATTTCTCCAATGCTGTTGTTCCAAAATGGGCTTTTTCACCTGGCACAAAAGCCCATACACACAACAGAGTTTGTCCTGACGATGGAAGGGGCCATTGTGGCATATAGAAACTCCTGAGTCAGTTTAGTACATCCATTTGGGATAGTCCACGAGCTGTAAGAATGGCCATAAAAGCCTTTTTCCTGTCGCCCCAACATTTGGTGTTGTAACTTTACTAAGCAGGCCCTTGCGTCTGTTACTGAATATATGGCTCTGCTGTTGGTCAGAAGTCTATTGTTTCATTCTCTGGCTGTTCTTGGAGCTACAAGGTCTGCTAGGAATTCCTTGATGTTTTCCACCAGTCCCCTCCTCTCACAGTCAGAAATAATGCTTATATCTAATTGTCCCTTCCTGCCTACAAAGAGCACATTGATTCAGGCCAAAGGGTGGGAGCCCTTTCAGACCCCAGCCCCCCCTGCCTATTGCTCTCCTTGCACCTTCTTTAGTACCATTCTCTTCTGCTTCAGGGTAAAAAGGTATTCAATATAGCCTGCATAACTCCCCCAATTAGGATTATTAGACAACATGATAATTTCCAAAAGATGATACATTCCAGTAAAACAGATTTAAGCCTAGCCACGTTGGTTAAGTGTTTTAAAAATAAATGGGACTCAGATAAGGGTGAAGCTGGTAATAATATTCCCTGAATTTGGGGAATAGAAAGGTTAGAAATTAAGGTACAATGCTGGATGATCAATAGGTCTACCTATGAAAAACCATCCCAGATTTCTCTGCATGACACATCAAAAACAGTGGTGAAAAATGCAAAATTTTTCTGAAAAACAGAATTGCTGGTTTAATTTTACTGTGTATCCCTTTGGGCTTACCATCACGTGGGACTATAATTTAAATTCAAAATCAATATCACTGAAACTAAAACAACTGCATTTTCACCAATCCAAGAGTATTAGAATCTTTTATCTCCACTAATTTTTGAAATCAGACCATGTGTGACCTAAAATACAGATCATCAAGAAATTTTGTTTAATCCATCTTGGTCTCTGAAATTGGCGGAATTAATAATGCAGTTTAATATTTGGCACTTAAACCAACCTGCTCACAATTTTTAAGTACCTCCTGTGCAGGATGGTTAGCTTGGCTACACAGGCAATCCCTCAGTTTTCCAAAATTACCGATTTCTTTGTAGCACACAGAGATGGGTTGGGATGTGCCCATTGTCACAGCAATCATGGCCTCTGACCTGCCCTGGCTCTGGGCCAGCTTTGGGGCTGCTTTGCCCAGGTGAGCCTGGCCTGGCAGCTCTGCAGGGCCTGGCAGCTCGTGGGCTGCTTGGCATGGCTTGTATTGCACTCGCATAGGGAGCAGTGTGAGCAAAGTGCTCTGGCATGGGTCCCCCACGGTGTCACAAGTCCTGCCAGCAACCCTGCTCCAGCTTGGGCTTCTCTGTCCAAGGGACCAGAGGTCCTGTCAGGAGCCTGCACCAGCATTGCTTCCTGTGGGGTCACAGCCTCCTTCAGGCATCCACCTGCTCCAGTGTCGGATCCTCCAGGGGCTGCAGGTGGGTCTGTGCTCCACTGTGGATCTCCATGGGCTGCACTGGGGACAGCCACCTTACCATGGGCTGTGCTTGGCTCTGTACGACGTGGGGAAGCTTCCGGCAGCTTCTCACTGCAGCCACCCCTCTAACCTCCCTACCAAACCTGGTCAGGCAAACCCAATACTGTCAGGCTGCTTTACTCTTGGTTAGTCACAGCCTAATGCTGGACTGCCTGGCTGACAAGGCCACGTTCAGCACATTGTGTGAATTACTCTTCTTTTTTTGCCATGGTTTGCTGGCTTGTCTTCCAAATTGTCTTGAAAATCTTGACAGATTGGCAGTATTGTCACAAGCACTTTCCTTTTACATCTGTGATGCAAATTCCAAAAGAAATGCTTTGCACAAGATGTCCTATTTTTGAAAGGGACAGGGAAGCAGGAACACCATCCTTTCTTTTACCCAAAATAAACAGTGCACCCTTCAGTATAACAGCTATGTCAGGTTCACAGTTTGTTTTATTCTTCCTCTCCTTTTTTCCAAGAATAGTTAAGAGAACAATCTTGCTAGTTAAAAAGGCAATTATAAATACTGACACTAAGCAGCTGTGGATAATTGAGTCTTAGATTCCAACTTTATATTCCATTTTACAATACAATTATCAGTCTATATACAGCATGATAGCTGCATATCTCTCTCTCCAAAGCTTGCCTGACATTCCTCTGAGAAATGCAGGCATTGTTAATCATACAAACAAAGTTTGTATTTGAAGTATAGTGTGAGAGTTTATTATGAGAAGAATGCAAGTGCTTAAGACTTTAAGATTTTTTGAAAGGAGAGCTCTTTTGGATTTGAATGGCATTTGGAATAAACAGTGCTACCACGACTTAGTTGCTTAATAATGGATCTTAGTGCTGTGTTTCTGAGATTTCCTTTTCTGTAGTGAGGAGAGAAAATAGTCCATGTGAAATAACATGAATACCTCTAGGCTTCTCCCTCCCTTTCCCTACCCTGCATGAAGCAGTTGGGCTAAAAATTCTGAGATTAGCAAGGAAAAATGGTTTACACGTTGCTATTTCTGTTGCATTTTTCCTGGTTTGCTAAGCAAGGTAGTGTTACTTTATTAACTCTCCCTCAGAGAAGCTGCTAGTAGTATATGAGCTGACAGTTTTGAAACTGATCTGATGATCCTTGAGCATGCTGAATTGTCACAGAAGTAAAAAATTCTCAATGGAATGATAAGTTCAGGGTAGGTATATAATGCATGAACTTTAAGGAATGGTTCCCATGAGGAGGGAATTTTAGATCTTCAGTGACTCTTCAATCTCTTCTCATCACCTAGGGCTTTTTTAATCTAAGCAATGCATGTTTCTTCCTGCTTTCTTGTGTCTTGGAAATTCTGTTTGATGCTACTATAATTTAAAATCAGTGAATTTCAGGGTTTTTGTTCAAGGTTCCTTCTGGATCTCCAATGTTAGCAAATGTGTTGCCTCTGGAACAGGTTGTTGACACTGCTTTCTTTGATGTGCCTGAGGAACATTTCGCTGCAGTGTGATAACAAAATGCAGGGACTTTAATTCAGATTTCCCTAAATCTGTAAGAATTTAACCTTTATTTAACATTTATTATGACTTTTAGGTTATAAAGTGTGTTCATATAAAATACTTGCTTTTTTAATATAATTGTTAGTGTTTGGTAGTTAGGTATTTGTAACATCCACCGAGTTACAGAACAAGTAATTTGGCAGATTATAGTCAGGAATAGAATCTCTTGTTTAATATTGCTGGGAAGCATCTTTGGGGTTTTTTGTTTTGTTTTGGTTTTGTATACTGCTAAGAGACTTGCAGAAGGTTAAAGGTTATCAATTATTATTTGAACTCTATGAAATACTTCGTTAGTTTTAACTGGTGTGTTTATGTTCCATCTTCGTTCTCTGCTATAATTGTTAACCAGTGGCAATTTACTCTTGGATATATTTGTAGTGTTTTTGACTGCTTTGATACTCAATGTAGATTTATTTTCCCAGATAACCTGTTGGGAATTTCCTGGGTTGACAGCTCCTGGATTCCGATATTAAACAATGGGAGTGTGTTGGACTATTTCTCAGAGCGAAGTAACCCTTTCTATGACCGAACGTGTAACAATGAAGTCGTCAAAATGCAGCGGATGACCCTGGACCATTTGAAGTAAGTTGTAATTTGCACCTGATTCCAGTGCAGTATCCCTTGTCCCTCCATTCAGAGGCTTTGGTGATTGAATGGAAGCCTGCTGGAAAGCTCGTTCTGTTCTGTGCCTTTTAGTCCCACCACTTTCCAGGGAGCCCAGCTTCTTCTGTATTTGGATGTTTTCTACTTCTTATGCCATCTCAAGGAGGTGTTAAGTGTGAAGGATTCCGTGTGTCTTTAGAGATTCCAGTAAAAGACCCTTTAGATATTTCCCTGAAATAGAAAATCTGTCTTCTCTCATCCTCCCTGCTCAACAGAACCTGAGTAATGTCATGTAGTAAAATGTTTTTTCTGCAGTGAATAGGGTTTGTTAGGGGATACTTTGAGTTCATAAATAGTTTGTTTTTCCATATACTGCTGGCTGTGTGCCATAATTAGTACATAATTCCTCTGAAGAGCTGGCTTTTTAGTGTGGATAATAAGAGTAGTGAGTGTTGTAAATAAACTGATCACATATGGTTGTGCTTTGAGATTGCATGTGCGAGTTAACTTTCTTTTCATTTCCCCATCTGCTATGCTGAGCACAAGTGAGTTGTTCAAGAACTATTTAAAGACTCCACAATATGATTGGGAGTTTGCAAGCAGAACTAGATGTCCATTGGTAAAGTCACTTGTGCTCAGATGTGGTTGCAGAGAGGCTTTTACATCAGACACACAGATGGTCACATCATACACCAGTTCTTTGTTGCTGTACTGAAATGACATGTCCATTATTATAGATTATCTTTCTTGCTATTTATCTGTTGCTAATATGTTTTACTTCTGTTAGATAGGTTGTTATAACTCCCTTTATCTTTGCACCTAGGGTTTGATAGCTAGCTCAGGAAATCCTTTGCCTTTATTTACTGCACATTATAAAGAGGAGCTTTCCAAGCACCAGAACTGTGTTGCGTTATTGCTGGGCCCTTTGGTCGCTCTTCACATCCTACAGATTTTAATTCGAGGAAGATATTTACTCTGGTTGCTTCTTTTTCAGCCAGATGGTTGGAGTGGAGTACATCCTTCTTCATGCTCAAGAGCCCATTCTCTTCATTATCAGAAAGCAGCAAAGGCAATCTCCAACACAAGGTACAGTCACTAACCTCTTACCCCTGTTGAGAAGCCACATCAGCCATTTGTTTTTATCAGTTCCTAATTTGTGTCTAAGCACTTCTGCTTCCCCTTTTCTGTCTTAATCTCCAGTCTAACTGGGAGGGTGTGAGGTCTGGTGGTGGGGAGATCCTTTCCCCAGCAGTTCCCTGCAGTGTGCCAGCAGCAGGGAGGGCCATCTTGTGGGGAGAATGAGAAAGTGCTGCCCTGTGCTACATTTTACTACCGGAAATTGTTAATAGCATTCATTGCATGTCGTATTTATCTGTTAGGCTATGCAAGAGCATCCATCTCTTGTTGTGATGGAGTCTTGTGATAACAGCACCACTCCTTCCTGCAATGTCACTGTCCAGTTTTTAAATCAAATACCTTAGCTTTTTTTTTTTCCCCGTCTGCATGCAACTGGCTTCATTATTCCTTTTTAACCTTTGTTTGTGTGTATGATTGATCAAATATGTAGCTACATTTCAATAGTTATTGGACTGTCTTATCTGTTTACTCTATGTTCATAATTCAGATTATTTCAGAGTAAGGTTTGTAGGAAAGAGAGGCAGGGTTAGTGCTAGTTATTTCTTAACTTCTTTTTTTAGGGATTTAGGTTCTGTATATAAATTTTGGTCATTTACAGGACTTTACCTTGTCTTGTAATATTTCTTATTTGCTTAGTCTGCTTACGTTGCAGTTCCAAATTGAGAAAACATGTATGATTGGTTCTTTAGTACTTTGTTTGAGTTATTTCTTTATTAGAGGTTTTGAACATAGCTTCTAAAAGTGAGTATGGAATTATCATACAGCCCTTAATTTCTGGGTTTGACACCTTTCAGATTGAGTTGGAGCTACCACAGTCTGTTGTGTTTAGATTTATGCTGTGGGGAAGATGTGTGTTTGGTGGAACTTAACTGAGATTTGTTTGGTGACATTTTTCCCACTGTGACTGTAAAGTCTGTGCTGGGTGCTTTGATTGAGTTGCATAGTTCCCTAGCTCAGATGTTACCATGTGTTTTATTTCCTCAGGGCACAAAAGTTAGTATATTTGAGACATGGGAATGGGGATGTAAAACTGAAATTTAATTAATTCATAGCTAGTGTAGAATACTCAAATACAACTGATGCAGGCTTGTCTTATGACTTCTGTGTGTTGTTAAAATGGATGTATTTATATTTGAAGTTCTTAAGGACAAGTTTTTGCCTCTTTGAAGTGATATGAGAAAAATCTTCAGATCAGTGATTAGAGAGAGTTGCCTGTCTAGGAGAGAAGACAGGTACAGAGCTGTGAGACAGTAGAACTGCTGTTCTGTGTCTTGCTCCGTTTGTAAAGAAGTGCTAAGTGTGCTTTTTCTTTTTGAGGAGAAGTGGGTACTGGCTGTAATATGCACCCAGCTGTCTGGGACTGCTAATTTAGGCAAGTCTCCAAGCTTCATAAAATGCAGGTACTGAATGAATTGTTAGTAGAGATGGAGGAACTGGAACACGTGTGTACAGGTAATGTCCTTGGGAATGTGAAGCTGTAGTTTCTCCATTGAACAATGTTTGGCAGAGTTATAGAGGGAACTGTAATGTTCCTCTGCACTGCAGCTCTAATGAACAAGAGTTTTTGATAGGTCAGTAGACATTCCAACCCTGATTTAGCAAATGCCTTTGGAAGGTAATCTTTTTTTGGCAGAATGTTATTAATTTAGAAGAGCATGTTCTGTGTGTGCTTAACTTCATTGGGTCTGGGAAATCTTGCTGAGAGGACTGTAGAAGTTAGAGAAAGCTGCATCCAGAAGAATGGGATCTTATATTATTGTGAATTCCTACTGGTAGCCAAGGCTAGTGGCATTACTTCCAGAGCAGTTCACTTGATGAGTAGTAGCTGTAATGTACTCAGAAAACCCCAGTCCTGTGAGGCAAATCATTTGCTTGCAGTAGGACAGGATTTTAAGGTGATGCTTTTCTATCTGTAAAGCAGATATTGGGTTTTCTCTCCTTATCAATCTGTGCCTAAGATACAAATAAAGCACCTTAAAGGAAAATATTAACAAGAGAAAATTTTGTGATAAGAGAAATAGTGCAATTTCTGCTGCTACAACCGTAATTCAGCAATAAATATGCAGTCTTCAGACAGAGCTTTAAATTGATCCTGTGTTTTTCTTCTTTTCCTTCCCACAGTTATACCATTGGCTGATTACTATATTATTGCTGGAGTGATTTATCAAGCACCTGACTTAGGGTCTGTCATTAACTCCAGAGTTGTAAGTATTCTATGTGTTTCATATATACTGATTTATATCTGTTTTTAATTTTGGCTGTCCCTCAGGCTGTTTAAATCTCTCCTTCACTATTTTGAACAGAGGTCTTGGGTACTAATGGTGCAGTAACTGAAAACAAACCCCACTGGTTATTACTGTGTGCATCCCACATGAAAATGCAAGTTCTTGTGAGAGTGCAGTATTGCCCCTAAACTAGGTTTCATTGTTTAAGGATGAAGGATCAGAATAACTGAAGCTACACAATTGGCAGAACAGCATGAAGTTTGAATAACCAAAATTTAAAAATTATTTGACAAATACATATGACATTAATAATAAAATACATAATTAACAAAGCTTGTTTTGGAATGTTAATGTTAAGCTAACATAGTATTTATTTTTAAATGAGGCTTATGTTTTTAAGCTGATATGGTATACTTAAATTGGATGTTCAAGTTTGTTTTGATTCCTTTTGTTCTTGTAAACTATTTGCTTTTGCAAGTTTTTTCTCTGCTCTTCAGAAGAGCCTTGTGAGAACCTATTAAAGAAGTTATATTCCCAGTCCAAAACTGGATGTTCCAAGTTCCCTTCCCAGAACAAAAATGAGTATAGAATACTAATTTTACAATACCTACTTCCAAAAATTTATGTTGTGTTTTCTTCCTGAGTTCTGAAACCGCCTTACGTTGTTGTTCTGACAGCTCACTGCAGTGCATGGAATTCAGTCTGCTTTTGAAGAAGCTATGTCCTACTGTCGCTATCATCCCTCCAAGGGCTACTGGTGGCATTTCAAAGATCAAGAAGAACGAGGTATGATTGATTGCTAGTTTCTCCTGCATACTTTGGGAGCAGAAAGGAATGTAGGGGAAAGCTTGGGGCAATGCACAGTGATGGTGGAGAGGTGAGATGAAGTGTCTGAAAGGTAAGTTAGGGCTCTCTGCCAGGTGAAAGGAATCCTGCCCTTCTGTGCTGGTGGGAATGAGCATCGAGGCATGGGTGGGAGATGAAAATAATGAACTGTGTGTCAACAAAGCGGGCAACTCTTCAAACCACTGGGGACCAAAACACATTTTCAGAAGCCAAACCAGTTAGTGAGGAGGTAAGAATCATCCTTTATCTGTCCTCAAAAAAAACAACCAAACTTTATGTCAGTAAGAAACTGTAGGTGAAGTTCCAAGGAGAGACAAATACCAACTTGACATACAAGGAAGAGCTGCTAAGAGAAAATAAATTTTAATACATCTTTCTCTAATATTTCTGTGACTTGCAGAGAAAACTAAACCAAAAGCCAAGAAGAAAGAAGAACCAAGCTCTATTTTCCAAAGGCAACGGGTAGATGCTTTGCTTTTAGACCTAAGACAAAAGTTTCCACCCAGATTTGTTCAGGTATGGCACTCAAAAGCCACAGTTTTACTGTAACTTAGAACTTAAATGACAGTCATAAGTATTTAAACAACTGAAACTGAATGGGAGTTTTGTGTATTTCTGCAATGGAAACATGGATTAGATAATAAACTTGACATGGAAGGCTCATATTAGAGCGTAGGATCTCCCTTTGTAATCACTGGAGTCATTAAGACCTTGGCAAAGCTATGAGAGTGAATTTTATTATAACCCTTCCTTATCTGATCACAGAGGGTCTGTTCTCAGCTATCAGATGTTGCTGCTGCTTCCAGTTTCCTGTTTTGTGAACTCAATCAAACCATCACAGTATTTTGTTTTAGTTACTCCATTGTTTGGGAGACTCATTAGTTAACATGAAAATTCTTGGCATTCTGTGAAGTTGTTGTGCTTGCCTCTGATTGTCTTTGGTAGCCATTTGTTCCACCTGGTCTTCTGCTTGGGAGCAAAGGAAATTATGTTTATAGCATCTCACAAAAGTGCTCCTCAACCAGTCCTGGGAAAGACTGGTTAACTGCATATTTTTGTCTTTAGTATTTTTCAGTTGTCAGAGGAAAAATGGGATGTTATAAAATGTTAACTGGATTTTGTTTAAAGTGTATTTTGTGACCCATTCTACTCTCACCTCTTACATACAGGAGTGCATTACTTGTATTTTATTCCTAAATTAATGGCAGGAAGGGTTGAGAATTACAACTTTGGTTCCACTGATGTTGGTTTTTTTTTTTTTCTTCCCCCACAGCAAAAGCCTGGAGAAAAGCCTATCCCAGGTAAAATTATCATATTCTCACAAGACTTAAAACATAGACTCTTAAGATACTATGCAGTGTCTTTCAGTTGCCATGTAAGCTCTTGCTGCTGCTGCTACAGTTGTGAGGTGGTTTGGAATTCTGGCATTACCTAATTGTGCAAAGTTATGGATAAGAGTGAAGACTTTGAGTTGATCAAAGGCAAACAGGAAAGGCATGAACTCTTATCTCTTCAATCTCTTCCACTTTTTAACTGATAAAACTATGAATTTAATGTCTGCTTATTATTCTGACACGTCTGAAATTAGTGCTGCCCTTGTGACATTAACAATATTTTCTAAATACTCTGAAGAGTGTTTTAGGAATGAAAATCAGGGGTTTAACTTTCTTTTGCTATTACATCTTTAGTGGATCAAATCAAGAAGGAACCAGAACCAGTCCCTGAAGCTGTCAAGCCAGAGGAAAAAGAGACTGTAAAGAATGCTCAGAGTGCTGGTGCTAAAGGACCACCTGAAAAACGAATGAGACTTCAGTGAAGGGAGAAGCTGTTATACATCTGGATTAGTCAGTACCTGGAAAACAGAAGATTCTTACTCCCTTTTCTTTATATTTAAGCTCTTCCACTGAGACTGACAATTGAGGGACTGAGATCCCTGTAACAGCTTTTTCTGTACAAACCTCTCATGCAGATGTTAATGTTAAGATGTGAGCTGCCTCAAAGGAGGTGTTTTCAGTCTTCATCTTATTTTGAATGCTGGCTTCTGAGAATGGTTTTTTACATGGACATGTTCAGCAGCCTCCTGAAATCTTTACAAACTCTTGCATCCTTTTTGTCTAGGTTTCCTTTGTAAAAAGAAAAAAAACTTTTGTATATAAAAATGAATTGGAATTCTTGGCAAATAAAACTGGCTGCTGGAATGCCTTTCTTAAATGTATGCTTTGTTAGTAGCAAATATGTCATATGTGCTGGCAGCATTTTTTTTTTTTGCTTAGACATTGGAATATATTGTGTTCCATTTTGAGGAGGAAAAGTTAGGTTACCTGCTACAAATTGCTGTGCCTCTAGTGTGCCTGGGATAAAGATAAAAGATTTGATAATTGAGCCTTTGAATCCATGTAGTTAGATGTCAGAATGGTCTCAGTTTCTAGATATTCTTGGACATTGGTTTTTTTTAATAGTTAAGGTATAGTTTATTACAGAAGTTAGTGTTTTGGGAGAGATTTATGACATAAAACAGGCTAAAATTTCTTGATGTTGCACACTCATTGAAGCTATTTATATTTCTAGGTTTTCATGTAACTCAAATATATCAATCACATCTCTTCCTTTGTGCTCCTAGCACTTCTTGCTCCTTCATTAGACATGTGCCTTTCAGACTTGCAGAAGTGGGACAGTGGAAGAGAAACATCACAGACACCCATACTGACTTAAGCATATTGCTTACAGAAACCTTTTTTTTTCTCAGAAAAATTAGAAATCATCTCTTGAAAAGAAATTACTATGAGTTGGATTTTGGTTTTTCATTGGAGTAATGGAGTGAACCTTGAAATAGTTTTTCTTTCCACAACTGTTACCCACTTTAATACAGTAAACTGTAGATAGCAAGAAAAAGGTTTGTACGCAGCAACCAAAATGTAGATAGGCAGAAAGATTAAAGTATGCTTAGATAGCTGTGTCAAATTTCAGTAACTTAGCTCTCCAGTCAGAACTGTTTATTACTGAAGATAGAAAGGCCTGTCAGGGCTATTTATTACTGAATGATAGAAAGATCCATGTCATTTTTGTCGTATAATCCAAAGCTGTAATGTTAAAAGATGTAGATATACCAATAGCTGTTCTCTGTTAATGCAGATACAGATCTAAAATTCATATATTCATGTACTTGACTGAGTATTAGGTTTATTTCATACCTGGATCAAGTTTGAACAGCCATTTCTCAAAATGTTGGTAAAGTAGATAAGAAACTAGTGTGAACTATCAGATAAAGTGAAAATATAGAAAGCAGTTATTCTGGGATGCTCAGAACCACACAAGGTGGTGTGAATATACTTAGGAAAAAAGAGTGTTGGTTCTTTCTTGTATTATAGAAATTCCTCTGAAAGCAAGTAGTGGAAGAAGCACCAAAGCCATTGCCTCATCCACCCCCATGAAGGAAAGCCAGGATTTCCAGAAATGACACATGAATGGTGGAGCACCTCAGCAGTCCTTGCTGTTGAAGGCCAGAATAAAGTCCTTGAAATGGCCATTAGAGGAGCTGAGAACCTGTATGTAAGTTGGACAAAGTTACCAAGACAGATGATAGACTGCACTTAATGAAGATCTAAGGTGCTGGGCTTTGGCTGTGGGGGTTTTTTGTGGTTTGTTTTTCATTTGGTTTGGTTTGGATTTTTTTAATGGAGAAAAATTATCTACTCATGCACCGGGGAAATATTTAACACTACTAGCAGAAGAAAGCTTGCTTAGTGCTGAAGGCATATACAGCTGTGGCAAAAAAAAATGCATTCTAGAATATAGTATGAGCAAAATACTCTATCAGTCACTGGACTTCACCTGAAATAAAGTGTGTTGTATAATTCAGTGTCTGAAAATGAATTTCCCTAAAGTTGAAGGGTTTGAAGAAGGGCAGTAAAATGAGTAGGACAGAGTTTCTCTTATGGCACTGGGGAGACAAATACTGAGTCTTTATAAAACTGAGTAGTGAAACAAGTCGGAAAGTAGAGGACTCTTGTTCTGTGTTGTAGCACAAGAATTGAGGGACAGGTAAGTGAAACTGAATTGGAGTTACATTTGGACTGAATCACTATACTCCATGCTCAGAATTTGAGCTGATCAGAGGGAAGAGTGGAACATGAAGGGGCAGACTGTCCTCACATCTGTATCTCTCAGCAGCCTTTCTGCCTTTTGCAGAAATATCTGGTGGTGTCTGTTGTTAAAGGGCATTAAAAACGATGGATTCGTGGTCTGATTCCATCTGAGCTAAAGTGCCAGCATCTCAGCTATTGAGAGGATAGCAAATGGCTTCCATTCATTAAATGAGCATTTGAATGTGCTAAGCCTTTTCCAGGAGAATGATCTTTACACGAGCAGGTTACGTTATAAAGCAGTGAGGAATGTTAGCAGTGTGCTGATTTCTTAGTAGCTGTCCAGTGCTGAAGGTTTGCTGTGTGAGGGGCTGAAAGCTCTTCTGATCTTGTTGCTGACCAGATATTGTACAATAATTTAATCAGTTAAGTGAGCTGTTATGTTAATTTACTGAAGTGCCATTATTTCAGATATTACTGTTGAGATGTTAAGCCGATATCTTGTAGTCAGTAATGTTTTTCAGTGCATGACAGTCTAAGGCTTTTCTCTCTTGGTTTAGAGTCTCTGAATTCCAAAGTCCTTCCAAAGGACGTTCAGTATTTATAAAGCTTGTAGATAAAAGGGAAAGAAGCAAGCACTTCTGAAATTGGTGTGTGCATCACTTTCTTCTGTATAAAGGAGAGATTTGTTTGAAGAAGAGAACTATGTCTACTTTTTGCTTTTAGATAATAACCATTCAGACTTCAAAAGGGCTTTTCTTTGCCTAAATCATAGGGTAGCAGGAGCTGAAAATTAACCTGGAACTCCAATAGAAACAGTTCTCCTCAGAGCCTGAAAGTACATAGAAATGTTTGCATACCCATAAACAGCTATGCATATTTGTATGTACGTGTGTGTATATACACATGCTTGCAGAAGTCCAGACAGACTGTAGGAAGAGGGACACTAGCTACCTCAGTTTACTCTGTAAAACTAATGGCTTCTCAGGTGCAGCAAAAATAGTCTTTGTCATCTTTTCATTAAATAAGGTCTGACCAGACTATATGTTGCTCTCACACATTCCTTTTTGCCATTCTGGCTCCATACTTCATATTTTGGTAACCTTTTCCTAGCAAAGAAAGTTAGATGCCATCTGGTCAGTCAGTACGTTTTGTTTGCCAGAGAAGGCTGTTCTTGGAGCAAGAAGGGTATAGGCAGTAGGAGGGACAAGGCAAAGTGGATAGATTAGCTTTATACTAATACTTTGAGACCTTAGTATTTTCTAGTCTTAATTGTACAGCTATGTTTATATTAAAAGTGTAAGTAGTAGGCAGCTTCAGGTCAGGAGATGGAATAGATGGCAAGACATGACTTGCAAATTGGCAGAGTGATTTAGTAGGGTCTTTTGTATAACTTGAGTGATCACACAGCAAAAGTATGCATTTAAAAATAGCACTGCAGACTGCACATGGATTATGTAACAGGATTTTTCCATTACTGTGGTCTGGGTTATGTTTATTTCAAGAGACATAATCTGATGTAGTTCACAGGACTGAAATGCAAAGCTGATAATTGAAAAGTAGTGGACAAGCATACAATAACTAGCTGCACATAAAAATCTTCACAAGAAACGGTTGGTATAATTTTAAAAATAATAATAAAACAAAGGCTAAAATAGATAGGTCATGAGTTTGGATGGCTATCTAGTAAGATCTTCCTAGATGGATCCTAATAGAAGCAGGCATCCCGTATTCATTCCTTTAATCTGAGGTAGTGTTCTTACAAGGTGTATGCTGCCAATGCTGGCCATGCTTGCAAGGAATGAGCAAAGTACCAAAGCACAGAATCTGAAGCACCTTTGGGCAGTGGTTGGTAACCTCCACAGCTGTTAGTTGGGCCTGCCATGTGGCCACTGTAAGGTATCAGCCCACTCAGGACCTTGGGGCATGAAGCAGCAGAAGGAGGCTCTGAGCATTCTGATAGCTTCTTGCCCAGCCTCCCGAGGGGCAGTGTCTGTCTCTGGTGGTTTGAAATGTTGAGTGTTGCTGCCCGTGCCAGGGGGGTGATCAGCACACAGAAGTTGGTGGCAAAAGGCAGGATTCCCGAGATCCATATGGGATGGTAGAAGGGTACACCTCCTGCCTATGAGAAGGATAAGGGCCATAGCAGGTTGGACTTCATCCCAAACGTGCTTGCAGTGCTGAAAAGAAAGCTGTGAAGAGTCCCCAAAAGGTAACAGCTGTGACTGTTGAATCCCAGCACTATGTGCCAAAATAACAGTGTGCATAGCTGTGTTGCACAGGACATCCTGTCTTACCACAATCCAGATCACTGTCGTATGGTTGTGTCTTGCCAGAACTGTGCCCAAAGTGAGGGTGGTAGCCAAGTGGTAGATGTACCTGTAAGTGTTCTCTTTCCATTGCTGTGAAATCACAAGTCTTTAGAAAGGACAGGGCATGGGATAATGGCTGCTGCATAAGTGCTGTCTAACGCAGGTGCATTGTTGCAGGTATTTAGCAGCTGTGGTGTAGATAGGCTTGAGGCTCTTATACTTGGTAGTATTAGTTTGCATCCATATTATAGAATGTAGTGGAAGTGAATTCCCCTCTGGTTCTGCCTTTTTTTCTTGGGGGGTGTGTATGCTATAGTAGCTATAGTAAGGGAGATGCTAAGGACACCACAGGGAGTATTTCTGTACTTATTCATTTCAGAGTCTAAGCCTTTCCAGATATTTTCTTGGCTGAAATAGCCTGTTTCTGATGTCCACTCACAAATTATCCTGTAATAAAACCAGCAAAAAAAGCAAAAGCCAACCTTTTGAGATTTTAAAACAGACTTTCACATTTGCGGTTTAACCAAATGATCCCTTTCCTCAACACAAACATCTATGACAAGGAGTGTGAAGCTGCACTGGGGGCTGTTCTCGCTATGTCTGCTCAGGAGAAGTACCCATTAATTTGAAATGAAGGTTATTAAAAGCTGTGAACGTGTTTGTGGGAGGCTGATTTGCTGGTTCCTAATCACGAGAGCCTCTGTCCCGGCTCAAAAAGCAGGGCGGGCTGTCCGGAGGCGCCCGGCAGCTCTCGGCGATGCGCCGCGGCCGCAGGTGCCGTTTCCCCGCCGGCCCCGGCCCGGCCCGGCCCGCACGGCGGCAGTTGGAGCCTCGGGCGGTTCNCAACGTGGCGGGGCGGCCGCGGGTGCTGCGCCTGCAGCCCAGGAGGGGCCTGGTCTCCCGCCCCTTCACCCTGGTCACCTACGACCGGGACGGGGCCCGCCGGGAGGAGCACCCCTTCGTGCGGGACAACTGCTTCTACCAGGGCGACGTGCTGGGGAGCCCCGGCTCCCTGGTGGCCCTCAGCACCTGCGGCAGGGGCCTCGACGGCGTGCTCTGGGTGGAGGATGACACCTACCAGATCGAGCCCGTCCCCAGCGATCCGGCCTTCCGGCACATTCTCTACCGCATGGAGGAGGCCAACAGCCCCGAGGGACGCAGCTGCGGACTGACGCCGGAGGTCCTGCAGCAGCAAAAGGCTGTGCTGCCGTGGTTCAAGGCTCCCAAGGCAGAGGAGGCGACCGACAGGCTGAAGGACTGGTGGACGCACATCAGGTATGTGAAGATAGTAGTGGTCGTGGACAACGTGCGGTTTGTGAAGTCAGGCAGGAACAAATCTGAAGTCTTGAAGCACGTCATGCAAGTCATCAATGTTGGGGACATTTTGTACAAACAGCTTTCTGTCCGGCTGTTTCTTATGGGACTGGAGATCTGGACTGAAAGTAACTTCATAAATGTTACTTCCTCTATCCCCAACGTACTTAGTGATTTTAACAACTGGAGAAAGACAAACCTGTACGTTCGGATGTACCACGATGTTGCCCACTTATTTGCATTTCAGCGGTTTGGAAGCAGCCTGGGACTGGCATTTATAGGGACAGTGTGTGACAGCCACTGGTCATCGGCTGTTATTTCCTTCACTGAGAAAAAGTTGTCTGCAGTTTTTATCACATTTGTCCATGAGCTGGGCCACAATCTTGGGATGACCCATGATAAACCGGATTGTGAATGCAAACGCAAGACATGCATTATGTATGAAAACAATGCTGAAACGGATTCGTTCAGTGACTGCAGTTACAAAGACTACTTTGAGCTGGTTGTAAATGGTGCTCTCTGCCTTCGTCAACCACCAGCACCTGGCACTTTCTACACCGGGAAACGTGATTTCTGTGGGAATAAGATAGTAGAAAGTGGAGAGCAATGTGACTGTGGTTCAGCAGCAAACTGCAGAAGGGATCCTTGTTGCCATGCAAACTGTACATTTACTGCAGGTTCGGTCTGTGCGTCTGGAAAATGCTGCAAGAACTGTCAGGTCCTTCCAGCAGGAACACTCTGCAGAGCAAGTTCTGGCAGCTGTGACCTGCCAGAGTATTGCAATGGGATTTCTCCTGAGTGCCCATTGGATGTGTACTTACAAGATGGAACCCCTTGCGAAGATGGTGTTTATTGCTATCAAGGAAAATGTTCTTCCCACGGTAAACAGTGCCAGTATCTCTTTGGCAAACAAGCCAAGGTTGCCCCTTTAGATTGCTTCAAAGCAGTGAATACTCAAGGTGACCGGTTTGGGAACTGTGGTATTCGTAGCAATGTCCATTTTACAAAATGCAGTAGTGAGAATGTCTTGTGTGGTAGGATTCAGTGTGAAAACATAGCCAGAATACCTTTCTTGCAGAACCATGTAACGCTTGTCCAAACTCCTGTTCAAGATACAAATTGTTGGAGTCTGGACTATCACATAGGGATGCCAAGAGCAGATGTGGGAGCCGTGGAAGATGGCACACCATGTGGTACTGATATGCTTTGTATCAACAGGACCTGTATGAGTGTATCAGTGCTGAACTACGACTGCAACATGACAAAGTGTAATAACAGAGGAGTGTGTAACAATCGTAAGAACTGTCACTGTAAGTATGGCTGGGCTCCTCCATATTGTGAATCGGAAGGATTTGGAGGTAGCGTTGACAGTGGACCTCCTCCAGCCAGGAAGATTTCTCAGAGAACAAAAGTAAGAATAACGCTATTTGGTTTTTTTTTATTGTGTATCATTGCAGTAGCACTTTCCATCCGTTATAGACAGAAAGTAGACGAATGGCTTACGAAGATAAAGGCCCGATTCCGTAGAATATTGCAGTTGTTCGGAAAAAGACGGAAAAAACCAGAAGTTCGTAAAGAAAACTCGCCTGCTGGCAAGTCAAAATTCACCAGAGTTTAAAAAACAATAGCTTTGGAGGCTCTTGAGAAATCTCCCTTTAGCAGAGCAATCTGATAACTCATCAGAATAATTCAGCAGGTTCTGAACAGCTGTAATCTCATGTGATATCATTAAATGCAGAGTAAACATTACCTCCGTATATTTCCTTTTAAGCTAATAAATGCAGGCAGGAAGGCATCTTTGTACCCTGAGCTCTTAAACTGATGTAATTAAGTAAACTGCAGGTATTGTGTGGAAATATTGTGGAAAAAAGATGTTCGTGACTCTGCAAATTATGGTGGTCAACTCTTGCTGCCTCCCAGATATATCATTTATGTTTTTGGAATATGCATTTTCCTGTGATTTTTTGTGTGTATTTTTTTGGTGTCCTGTATCCAAAATGGGGCAATTACATTATGATGGGATGTGAAATACAAAGCATGTGATTCACAGTTTTCCCAGGTTTGTCTAGAGCAATGGGTCCTTAAATAGTTATCTATGCTGTCTGCGGAAATGAGGTAACACATTGTTTGTTTAGGCTGTGCTTATTGTCATAATTGAAGATGGATGGTTTTGATTAGATGATGAAAACTGAATCCTGCATTTATGTCAAAAAACAAGATAATTCCCCTTGACTAACACCACAGATTTCTTCCTCATAACCAGAGACCTCCTTCGTGGGGGTTGGGGGAGTGGGAGGGGTGTCCTCTGAGAAATAACAATTGTAATTCAGGTGTTGCAAACAAGGGATAGGAGACAGACCACAGATGTGAATTAATTGAAAGATGTAGATAAAAAGTAACAAAAGAACTACACCTTCCAACTATCTGTGCACATGTAGTACCTACTCAGACCTCTATGGCCTGCCATTGTGGATCAGTGGTATACTATAAATTGCCGAGTATAGATCTATGCTGAGACAGAGAAACACCAGAGTCAGGGAGTTCTTGTTTACAGACCTGCATACTGAAGAGACCGAGGTGTAAATGAAAGCACAATTTAGACTAGAAAGCTTACTTGCAAATGCAGTTTTGGGAAAGATAAAGTAATAAAATGCTGTAGTTTCTGTTTTTCTTTAGGCTTAAAGATTGATCAGAAAAATCAGGATTTAATTGGGAGGGAGCTTTCAATGAGCTTTAGATAGGAGTATTTCTGTATACTTTTCTCCCATTTCTTCTTGGGCCATGTAAGCAAGACAAACATGTATCTCATCAAACCTAGTCTATGCTTTATAAAATGTGTGAGCTCCCTTTTTGAGGTTTCCTCTTTGAAAATACCGTTGTTTCTGATTTCAACACAGCAGTGAAAAACATGATGTTTCTGATGGTCTGTTAGAAATGTCCCACTACTCTGAAGGTGCTATTGAAGGTGGAAGTCTTAAGTTCAGTCCTAATCTTTCTGGTTTCCCTTTTTTCCCCCTCCTGGTTCTAACTGCATTTTAAAATGCTTTAAATGGATGAGAGAATTTGGTTAATATGTAAGTCACTTGTACATGAAGAGGGAATTTGCAAATGTTGCTGCACTGTCTCCCAAGAGATGTGGGTGACTGTAGTATGTGAAATGGTGCTGGAGGAAATAAGAAGACACAACCTGGACTAGAGGAACCTCATTGCAGGGGAGGGTTGGAACTAGATGACCTTAAAGGCCCCTTCCAAACCAAACCAAACCATTCTCTGATTCTGTGAAATGGTCTGTGCCAGTTGCAGTATGGATATCAAGTCTTAGGTGGCTGTTAATATGTGGCAGGCCAGTCGGGAGAGGTCTGGAGCTGCCTAGGACTAAGTTGCACTATACCCATGTTTCTTGTTTGAAATCTCTTCCTGGCTAAAGAATACTGTTAAAAACACTTAATATTGCAGTTATCACAGATCAAGATAAAAGTGGTTTTGTTCTAAGCCAAGACTGTCATTGCTAAAATACATTAAATTGCTGCTAAGGAACACTGTGTATCTTGAAGGAGTTTGCCAAATACCTCACAGCTGCTTGCTCATTCTCCTCCCACCCCTCCCAGTGGGAAGGAGATTCAGAAAGAAAAGGTAAACCTTGTGGGTTGAGATAAAAACAGTTTAGTAATTAATAATTAATAATAAAATAAAAACAAAATAATAACCATTAAAATAATAATTATAATAATAATTGAGAGTCAAGAGTAACAGAACCCAAGGGAAACAAGTGATGCACAGCACAGTTGTTCACCATATGCTGCCTGATACCCAGAACGTGTTTGGCCCCCTTACAGATAACTTCCCCAGCTTATGTACTGGGCATGACATTCTATGGTATGGAATATCCCTTTGTCCACTTTAGGTCACCTGTCCTGGCCATGCTCCCTCCCAGCTTTTATGCACCTCCTCACTGGCAGAATGTGAAACACTGAAAAGTCCTCAACTTTGGGTGGACACTACTTAGCAACAACAAAAATGTCTATCACACGAGTCATGGTTTTGCATATCATTGCAAGTGTAATTGGACCTTGACTGCCTGTCTCCCACCTCTGAAGCAGGTGTTCTAACACTCAGTTTAGCACTAAGCATTAATGTTCTAGCAGTCAGAGATACAGTTCCCAGGTTGTCTCTCCCTATTAAATTCAGGAGTCCAAAAGTGCAGATGATTTTGGAACGGAAGCAGTCAAAAACATCTTTACTGCAGTAGCAAACAAAATGGTGGTGTAACATTGAAGAACAGATAAGCTGGTCCTCATTTTAATCAGAGAATTTCCTGCAGCATATAGATGTGGCTGTTCTCATAGTGCCAAGCAGTCAGGTGGTTCAACTGAATCAGGCCTCTTCATTGTTCCCTGTTGTCATTATCTGTATTGACACACTTGTAGCATGTGCTGAAATAGATAAGGATAAATTTTTCCTTGTTTTTTTTCTGATAATCTGTTGGTTCAATAAACCCTAAGGTACTAAGTCCCACATTCAAGGGGCTCTGCTGTTACATAGCTAGTTGAACTACTTCGCCCTTTATTGCTAGGTAATTGTCCGTTCCGTGGAGTTCTGAGGAAATTTCTCAAATCCTCAAACCAAACACCTTCTACAGGACCTAGTTAAGTATTTCTTTCCCCAGCGGCGGCACGGTTGTTACGTGCACCGTTGTGTTTCAGGATCTAGATCACTTTATTGCACCGCACGGTAACTCGGCGTTGGCATGGATGCTCTCTGTGCTACTTGCCTGTATTGGGCTTTTGCTCCAGCCCAGCACGGTCTGGTCTGTTTTTCAGTTTGCTCTGAGGACAGTTCAAAGGGCTGGGAAGCAGGTCATACATTCTCTGCTACGCCTGCCCCAGACAACGATAGCCTACTCCTTAACCTTCCTAAGGAAACCAGCTCCGGGAGCAAGGCAGGGGCAAGGGGAGGTGCCGGGGGCAGGAGGAGGCTGCGCCGGTTCCCCTGGGCCCGCCGCTCTTCCGCCTGTGCGGGGAGCGCCGCTGGCGCTGGTGGGAGCAGCCCCGTCCCGCGGGGACTACAACTCCCAGCGCTCCGCGGCGCGGCCCGGCGGCGGCCGAGGAGGCGAGAGCGACTGGCCCGGGAGCCGAGTTCTCCTTCGGGCCGCAGCATGAACGGCAGCGTGGCGGGCGGCGGCTACACCGAGGAGATCATCAGCCTCACCCGCAGACCCTCAGGTAAGGCGGGGGCGGCCTGTCCGCGCCGGCTCCGCGGCGCCTGCCGGGCCGGGGCAGCCGCCCCGAGGCCTGCGCTGCTCCCGGGTCGGCCGGGTAGGAAGCGCGGGGTGGCGGCGGCCGTGGCGGGCACCGAGGCGGCGGAGGGAGGGTCCCGGCGGCGAGGATAGGAGCGCAGCGCCCAGAGGTGCCGGGCCCAGGGGTCTCCCCCTGGAAACAGCCGTGGCTGCGGGAAAAGCTCGTGCCCTGCGTGAGGGGGAGCTGGCCGGGTCAGGGGCCGCCCTCTGCGGGAGCTCCGGGACAGCCTCGTGTCCCTGCGGACAACGCGCCTCTCGTTCCGCCTCTGCTTTTCCCGGGACGTTGCCATCTCCGGTGGAGCTGTTGCTTCCAAGGGAGGCGGCAGCCGCTGGGCGCCCAACCGCGTTGGATACCCCGAGTCAAGGGCCATGTGAAAATCGTGTGCCCAAGTGGCCGTCCCCTGTACTGTCAGCTTGGCGTTCATTGTGCCGCGGACCTTGAAAGGCTTTGGGGTGGTGAGGGAGAGGAGCATAGGCTGGAAGGAAGAGGGAATAGGGCAGTTCGTGGGGCATTTTTTGGCTTTGCTTTTCATGTCTCAACAGCGGGTGTGCTTATGGAAGCCTTACATTTTTACAGGATTTATGGTGCCATTCAAATCACTCTTTCAGAAGTGAGGCAAGCTGCCACAAAATGTATAGCTCTGGAGCAAAATCCTGGCTATAGAGAATGGCCAGCTCCAGGAGGGCTGTTGGAGAAATTTATTGGTGTGTGAGGCTTTCTGTTTAATTACAGCGAGCAGGAATGCGTGGTACCCCTCTGCTCTGTACAGCTGCTGGGTGCGGCTGCTGGCCAGCCTTGGCTCCGGGGGCTCCCCAGAGCGCCCAGCGCCCGCGTTGCTGGTGCGTGTGCTTCCTTTCTCTGCGCTGGAGGTAGGTCCCGTGCAGGTGATCAGAACCCAGAGGGTGTGAGCCCAGGGAGCAGCCTTGGCCTCCCCTGCTCGCCAGATTGGCCTCTGGTCTGAAAGCTCTGCAGGCCTAGCCTTGAGCTTCAGCTAATGAAGCTGTGCTTGTCAGGGAAAACTGTGCCAAATGAAGCTGTTCTGGTGGGAAGGCTGTTTCTGTGCATCTGGGAAGTTAAAATTTTAAGGGAATGTTAAAGGGCAGAGTTGAGAATGGCCTTGAATGTGAGCACTGTGATTTCAGTCTCGATTACCATCAGCAGCATTTGTCCAGTCATTGAGACGGGCTGTCCATCTTTGGATTTAGGTCTCTAACTATTTTACTTGATTTGAAGGTCCTACAGCCCCTTATGGCCTTGATGCACTTGCCATGTGAATTATTAGTAATTTCTGTGGAAAGAACAAAACATTTATCTATGAAATACAATTGGGTACTATAGTTGCTTGAATTGGAGTTTTGACTGCAACTTTTAAAATGGGTCTGATAAGAAAAATCTCTGGCAAAAGTTTGCATTAGTTGTGAATGTATTTCCAATGGCAGGACAGTGTATATTTGTCTTTTTCAAATTTTCTTGTATTCAGTCTCTCATTTCCTAATCTTGCCAGTCCTGATTTTTTTTAAGGCATTTTTGAGGGACTTTTTTTAATTCAGAGAAGGTAAGTGAGGCATAGGGAAGTCTGCAGCCTCGGGGAGGGTCAGAAGTTTAGCTCAGAGCCTGCTTTTAAAGCTCTGCCATTCTTCTTCTGGTCCCTTGTAGACGAGATTTAGTGCTATGTGCTCTCTCCCCTTGCTCCTTTTCTTCCAACTGTGCTGTATCTCTTTCTGTGGCTACATGAACTGGAAGGGAGAGAATAGCAAAGAGCATGAGGATTGATAGGGAAGGTATTTTTAGGCAGAGTGGAAGTCTTGAATGCTGGGAAGGAAAGACAAAGTGAAAAAGCCCTGTGAAAACTTAGTCTAGCACGAACTACTGCCTCTTTGTCCCAAAGATTGCCTCTGCTGATGAAAACTGTGACTCTTGATTATTTTTCAGTCATGGGTAAAAAGTTGCAAAATATACACTTTTTTCATTATATATATATATACACACCTGTTTTAGGGGGTTTATATATGAAAGACAATCAGTATGTTCTGAGATCCTGATTCATTTTTTTTGGCTTTTCAGTAAGTGTTGATTAAATCTTATAATTTCTGTAGTATTGATTTCTCCATTTCCTAAGTTATTTGCTTTAAGGCAAATAACTTTTTGGAGTGTGGATTTTTATTTTATTTTTTTTTAATTTTCTATTGAAAGGTATATTACTGTGCACAACTGACCCTTCTTGGAATAGATATTATTCTAGTTGAAATGTCAATATTCAATTTTCTCTCACTTTCATTTTTTTCCTCACTTGTCTGAAGCTGCCAGAAAGGGAAGGGAAAAAAAAAGGTGTGGCAAAATTGCTGCTAATATTTCTTTACTTCCTAGCTGTAGATGCACACTTAAAATACCATGACTCATTTTGTAAGTGCTTTGATCTCCTGTGACTAATTTAAAATGCTGCTTCCCAGCAGGCATAAGGTGGTTTTACTTTCATTTGAAACTTTCCTTCCCAAGGCTTCCAGTGCCAGCTTTGAGAGAAAATAAGAAAGAAAACGAAAACAACTAAATCAGTCTGGTTGAACGTGGGCAGAACTTGCCCTCAGCTGTTTTTGACAATAGCTTTGGATGACTGGTTTATGTTAAAAAAAAAAAAAAAAGTTTTATTTTTCCATTTACTTTGATTGTATATTTTGTTTTTCTTTCCCTTGGCTTTTCTTTCTTTTTTCATTGTAATCCTCTTAGGGAATCTTTCCTATCCCTTGTCACACATTTTTATTTAGAGAGAAACTCAGTTTCATGTACAGTGGGGAATGTGCTCTCATAATCTTTGGGTTTCCAGACTTCAAATTCAATTTGTTCTTCTGGGTTTCAATGAAACAAGAAGTCTTAACTTTATCCAGGAGCTGGACTCAGCTAGATATCTGTAACTGAGGCTTCCTGTTAAGAATAATACAAACTGGCAAAAATATGAAGTAGACATCAGTTCCAATAAATATATGTGTATTCCTTTTTGTTTTGCATTAAATCTGCAAACTTTGTGTTTCCTATGACGTTTGAATTCATGAAACAGAACAAAGTGATTGTATACAATTTGAAGTAACTTCATGTTGCCTAATCTTTTTTCTTTGAGGCAAAGCACACCACTTCCAGCTCCTGAGATGTGGAAGAGAAGCCTTTTGAGCTCTAGGTGCCTTCAGTTTGGTAGCACAGTTCTCCTTGCCTGTTTCCTCATCTGTAGACAGGGTCTAATGCTCCTCACCTTTCCTTACCCTGTTCCAGCTCACAAAGCGCTTGTCAGAGGTGATTTCTTGAAGCTCAAAGGTATTTACTGTAACCTCAGGTGAAATGCAGAACACTTTAATTTTCTTTCATGTTGTGCTTTAGAAGTGTATTCCTGCTGAGGGCTGAGTTGGCATCTCAGGAATGATGGTGTCCCCCTCAGTGTTCCCCAGCACCCACCTGAAACAGCTCACAGATGTTTTGTGTAAAGAAGCACCTGGGGTCCTCAGGCATTTAGTGTCTCTCCTCTGCTCTCAAGACAGTTTCATGAGAATAACTTTTCTAGGCAATGGAAAGGTGATTGGAAAGGATGATGCAGATTTGTGTGCTGAGAGTTTTTGTATGGTGGAGACAGCAAGACAATGTGGGAGGGTAGTCCCCAACAAGCAAGAACAGCAAGAATGTTTGAAGCTTTGAGCTTTTTCTCATCAGCTTTCTCTTTGGCTTACCTTAGGGTTGGGCTTCAACATTGTTGGTGGGACAGATCGGCAGTACATTGCCAATGACAGCAGCATCTATGTCAGCTGGATCAAAAAGGATGGGGCCGCTTACCTTGATGGCCGCTTGCAAGAAGGAGATAAAATTTTAGCGGTAAGCCCTTTCTTCTCTTGTCCCCCGTGTTCCTGAGCAGTGATGTGATGTGAGAGGCAGGTTTTCCATCACAATGCATAGAGAGGAAGACTGTGGTGAATGAATTAGATGATCCCAAGCAAACTCCATGGAGGAGTTGTCTTGGGGATCTGGGGAGAGCTCTGAGCACTAGGGAGGTGTCTCTACCCATGAGCTTATCTCTTCTGCCTTCTTGATTTGCCACAGAAGTGCTCTGTGGTGCTGTGCTTGTGTTTCCCCTGTGACTTGCCTCGCTGAGGTTTTAGAATCCATCAGACTTTCTCTTGCTCACAGTGGATTATCATTTACACACATGTAAGTAAAGGTTTTCCACCTCTTCAGTTTCCATTTTTTTTGACTGGTAATCCATGATTTCCGATCCTTTTGCACAGGGACGTTTTTAGATTATAAAACTTCTAGGCCATAATAGTCTTCTTTTAATTTCAACTCCTCAAGAATAACGTAAGTTGCTTCTCCTTTTAGAAAATTGTTTTCAAGTGTCTGATGTTCATACCCACTGGTTCTTCAGATAGCTGGCTGTCATGCAAGAAGCAAACTTTACAAAGTGATGGATGAAGAAGTAGCCTCTCCTAGTATGATACACAACTTTTTTGTACTCCCTAATTTTATTTTATGCTTGCTTATTATGTTCCACATGTGATCCTTTTAGCCTCTATAGACTGTCTTGCACTCATTGGAGCCTGTTACCGATCCAGAAAGTGATATTAAGTTAAACAGAGAATATTCTCTTTTTTCTTGACAGTTTAATATTGCTGTATTTGTATTTGGGATGTCTAAATATGAAGAGAAGGGAGGCACTGGATATAATCTTAGGGGATACAGTTAGGGGTAATGGGAGTGAAAATGAAAAATTAGGATGAATTCATTCAGTAAATGAAATCAAGTGCGTTATAAAACCCTGTGCCATGATGTATTATTTTAAATTAAGAAAAATCCTAACACTTACAAGTGGATGCCAGTAAGTATGTAAGTAGGTTTTTTTTTGGTTGATTTTGCCAAATCAGTGTGCTTATAAAAGTATGTTTACAACACACTCTCAAACAGAGAGGTTTCAAAGGTACATCAGTAGAGAAAACAAGGGGAGAGTCTCAAAATAATAATTTTGCTGTAACTGCTCTTTTATGTTCATTAGCTGTCAGAATCACACCTTTGATTTGTTTCCAGTAAAGCAACAGCATCAGAAGCTACTATTGACACAGCTGTGGCCTTTTATTCTTCTTTTGCTTCTAGGCAGTTTTGTTCAGTACCTCTGTTTTTGTCTGGAGTTTCTTATGTTCTGTCTCAACATATAAAAATACATCATAATATTAATTAATTAATTAGGGTCTTTACGGTAATAGTATCACGTCTCAATTGCAGAATTTTGTGAAATGTGAAGATTTTTATGTCCTATCCTTCCTATGTTAGCCTGCATCATTAAAAATTTGCTTTTTTTACCTTCAGCATCTGATTCTCCTTTTCCTTTTTTGCTAGATCAATGGCAAAGACCTGAAGGATTTGCGGCACAAGGATGCTGTGGAGCTGTTCAGGAATGCAGGCTATTACGTGTCTCTGAAAATTCAGCGCAGGGTATGTGTTACCTGTTTCTTAGGGCTGTTTCTGCCTCAGTTTAGACTGCTTTCTATGGTTGGTGGCCATTTCATGAGCAAGAAGAGTACTGTGTCCAGGTGCTCAGGCTGATATGTGCATGTAAAATTTTGTTTGACCTATGACCTTCTCTCATTGCCTCAGCTCTAATTGTCTCTGTATTACTTTGTAACCAGTGTAACCTTTGTATCAGTGAAAACGTGAGTTTGGAGATGTCCCCAGCTCTTTATTTTGCTGGAGTTGGAGTATGTTGTGTTTGCTAACTTCTCAGAGGTAAAGGTTTGTGTGTGAAGACAGTTGCCCTGTTTTATTTCAGTGGCCAAAATCTTGCTGGAGACAGAGCTCCATTTGTTTCAGAGGCCATCACTCATGTTAGTGTTGAAATGTGTGTGCAGCCCAATGCTGCAAGACAGGCATTGAGGTGCTGGAACATGTCCAGAGAAGGGTAATAAAGCAGGTGAAGGGTTTGGAGCACAAGTCTGATGAGGAGCAGCTGAGGGAGTGAGGGTGTTTAGCCTGGAATAGAGGAGGCTCTGGGAAGACCTCATTGCTCTCCACAATTACCTGAAAGGAGGCTGTAGCCAGGTGGGCAACAAGTGACAGGACAAATGGAGACATCCTCAAGTTGCACCAGGGGAAGTTTAGATTGGGTATTAGGGATTTCTTCATGGAAAAGGTTGTCAAGCAGTGGAACAGGCTGCTGAGGGAAGTGGTTGAGTCACCATCCCTGAAAGCATTTTAAAAATGTGCAGATGTGGTGCTTAGTTTAATGGTAAACTTGGCAGTACTGGGTTAATGGTTGGACTTGGTAATCTTAAAGATCTTTCCAATGTAAATGATTTTACAGTAATGGGAAATATGGACTACTATAGTTGAATTATACTGGCACCATTTTAGATGTAAAAAGAGATGAATTCTTAATCCCCAGCTAGCATGGAAGTTGGCAAAAGAAATACTGATCTACCCAAAGCATGTTTGTGGGGAGAGGTGGCTTGAGATCCCTTTTCTACTCCCTTAGCAAAGGAGTAAGTCTTCTGGACCAGGGTATAAGGCAGGTAAGAAAACCAGAGAGAATTACTGATGTGTTTTTCCCTGGTAAAGAGAGCAGGAAATGGTGTGGTGGCAAGTGCATCAAGGGGTGACTGGGTATGTTTGTGTGTCATTTCTGCTGTATGAGGTGTGTCCTGCTCCACTTGAGTCCTAGTTTGGAAAGGGGCAGAGAAACATGAAGGTGCCTGGTAGTGACTGAGCACCCTGCATTTTAAGTTCAGTCCATCCTAAGCTTTTTTAGCCCTCCCATGTGTGGAGTCTGCAGGTACCGAGGAAGCTATTTTGAGCATTCTTACGGAACCACCATGTCCAGACACAGAACTGGGGGCTCTCTTGTTATGGGTTCTGATATAAATAATTTTTTTTCCTTGTAGTTGCAGCCCCAGAATGGCCCTGTGGGTCATCGAGGAGATGGAGAATCAGGTGGGCTTCCTCTGGCAGCCATTCTTGTGCCAGGCCTGGCGCTTGCTGTGACAGCAGTCTGGATCTTGCTGAGGTATCGACAGCGGATGTGAAGAGTTCCTGTCTGGGATATCACTGCCTATTTTACACAGCTATGATGTAATTCAGAGAATCAACGATCTTGTCACAGACTGATGCCAAAAAGGATCATTGCCTATTGTCAAAGTTGCTGCTGATGTTCGTATATATTGATTTTGTTGCATGGTGGATAGAAGCAGAGAGAAAAAAAGGAAGGGAGAGGACTGTGTTTATGTAAAGAGTGGGATAGCTGTAGTTTTTTGACAAATCTGAGGAGGTTTTGCTATCCTCCTCTATTTTGCACCATGAACTTTCAAACACACTTATCTATTCCACATTTTAAGATTTAACTTTCGGTTAAAGGGAGTGAGGGTTGGGATGTTTTAAATCAAAAACATTTTCTATAGACTTTGCCTTGTTTCCACAGAATTTTTTCTTGAATCTAATGAATTCTGTCTGAACCATAAATAAAGAGAAGCAATGCAAAGGGTATATTATTTTTCCCATTGAAGTTTTGTTGGTTGTTGCTAAATAAAGGCCTTAAATATGTAAAATCTGATCTGTGGTTTCACAGGTAAAATCTTCAGTGTAGCTGCTGATTTAACAGCAATATTCAGTATTGGTGAGGTGTTTTGCCAGTTGTGGAAAGATAGAAGATAGCCTGCTGCTAAAAGAGGATTTTGATTGTCAAAATGATTGCTCATTTTAGGGTCAGGTTTGTAAGAGAAAGCTTTCCACGAAATGCTAGCATACTGGAGAGAGACAAGCAGACAATTGAATCACCAGGATAAGTAGCAGCAAGAGATTCAGGCATGCTGAAACTGCAGAATAGTCCTTAAATTAGTAGTGAAGCAATAGTTCCTCCATTCATCAAATGGGTTGAAGTCTGCATCTCTCAGGTTAGAGATTTTGGGGGTTATTTTTTGCACAGGGAATACTTCAGATACAGTTTTCTCTGGCAGCTAACTTCTCTCTGCAGTCAGGAGAATCTTATGATGATTGAAAGGGAGAAGCTGAGAGTAGGCTGGGATTGTCCTGGCTTTTCCTTTTTTGTGAAGAGTTATGTGATGTTCAGGAGATAGGCTGTCAACTTTAAGCCAGGGTAATTCTTATCATATAAAACGAGAGGGAAGAGACCCCCTTTTGGAAGGTATATGGCTGAATTTACCTGCAGAGTCTCATCTCCTCACTGTGATTTGAATAATTTGAAATGCCCCAGCTGATAGGAGCTCTGTGGGTAAGACCTGTTTCTCCTGTCTCCAAGAAATCAATGTGTTTTGTTATTTTGTGCATGATGCCAAAAAAGAGATCACATATGCAATACAAGTTTTCAAAGAAAAACCGGTGTCTTGGTGCTTTCCTTATCTCTGTTCTCTATTATTCTTGTAGGACATTGGTGATGTATTTGAAATTGTTGTGTTTACTCAGGGTTGTGTTCCTGCTGTCTGCTGGAGGTAGAAGTGGTTATGCTGTTGAACATGGCATTCCTAAATCACCTCAGAGTTTTCAGAGCACTTCGGTCATGTGAAATCTTGCTTTGGCCTATAGACTGCTCTAGTGTAAGGGGAAGAGGAAACAGGAGGGATTTTGCTCCATGCTCTTAGGGGACTTTGGGAACAATATTGATGTTGCCTGGCCTGGGCTACGACATGCAGTGACTTGCCTTGGCCTGCAAACCAGTTGTGCCTGATAGCAGAAGGGCTGCTGTGTAGACAGACCTTTGCAGATACAGCTTGTTAGTGACATGGTCCAAATATTTGGCTGTGGTGTCCATGTGCAGCCCATGTGTGTATTAAGATGGATGATTAGAAATTGATGCTGTTGTATCACAGCCTTTAGACTAAAGATGCAGACATTAAGAAAATGACCTGTCTTGTTAGCCTTTGCCTGAGTTGAGTTTCTGTGGTGAGGAGTATGTGGAACAGGCTGGGAGGATGAGAATTTGTGGAAGGTAATGGTTAGTTTTAGTCATTTCCCAATGAAGTAAGAGAAAGCAAAACCTTTGGGATTTTTTGTTTGTCGTTGAATCCTTCAGCTTTGGCACTTCAATACTGTTGAGACATGATTGCCATCTATATGGCAGGCAGTTTATTAGAGAGGGGGAGGATTTGATGATTGACATGGCTTATTAAAAAAGAAAAGGCCCTTCTGGTGCATAGCGTTCACAACTGCTGAACTGCCATTCCATAGCATTTTCAGAAGTCTGGGTAGTAGTTTTTACTCAGGATTTAAACCATCCAGTCTAAAAGTGAGTAACACCTTTGTGTACTTGCCTGGTACCAAACAATCCCTTTTCCAATCCCTAGCCACCTCTTGTCCCATTTATTGGCAAAACCCAAGTGGAAAATACCTCAACCCCAAACTCTCCCGAAAACTGTGCCTCATACTACTTTCTTTCAGTAGCTGGACTGTCTCACCTAACCTTTCCATGTTTTCCAAAGTATTTTCCACCATGTGGTTTCTGAAGCCTTGAGTTTCATCTTTGCACTGAATGCTGTATATACATTTTCTATCATTGTAAAAGAAGCAAGTTTTAAAAAATCTAGTGAGGGTAGCTTGTAAATACAAGTGATCAGAGAGAGTTTTATCTTTTGCTGCAACTTAAATCTCTGTGTTTTTTTTAAAAGATAAGTTTTTTAATAAGAAAAAAGATGAGAAATCCTGAAGACAAACAAAAAGCATTCTAACTGTAGTTTCTGTGTTTTGTTCAAGAACTCATTTGCTATTAATACTGAGGGCAGCTGAAACTCTTAAATACTCATGTTTCTCTCCAATTCTCATCTGTTCCCTCAAATGTATTGTGAACGTGCTGATCTGCTAAAAAATGAATTTTCAGGTCCATAATTTAAAGACAAATCTGTTTAGTTTGACTTTCTGTATATTCTAGGCATTTGTGTCTCAGTCTTCACAATTGTATATGCTAATAATACACATTTTGCTAGGGCATAACAGTGAGAAAGAGAGCAGCCAAACTTGATCTGATGATTGGTAGATGCACTACTTCTGGCACTTTTTAATTAACACAAACTAGAAAGGATTGTGTGGGAGGGAGAGGTGTCCTGCTTTCAGTCTTTGCCTTTAGGTTCCAGCAACTGGTTTGTTAGGTTGTTCAGTGCTAGATTAAAGAGACCTCTAATAACTGATAGTGCCTCCCTTTGAGGGGATTTATGTGTTGTAATTGCCTTACCTCTCACATTATTTTTAAGAAATGAAGCCAACTGAGCCCTTTCAGATTGTCTATGTTGGGTACTTTCTCTCTTTCAATATTTTCTGTGGTTCTGTGTACCCTTTCCAGTTTCTTTATTGCTTTGTAAAATCCAGACACCCCTACCACGTGAGAGTCCTACTGTTGACCATGCCAATGCCCCATACTAGGAGTTTTTAATACCATCTTTGTCTGCAAACTTTAAGTTCTTTTTTTAAGATACAGGTAAGTACAAAGCATGTTTAAGCCAACTCCCAAGAGCTTGCTTTTTCTTAACTAGCTTTTACAAGTTTCTTAGGAGTGGCATACAGCTTTGCCCTTCTTCATGTGCTGTCTCAAGTGTCCTAAGGACTGTGTAAAAAAACACAATTGCTCCATGAGGGATAACTTCTCTTAGTTTGTATGTCAAAAGAATGATTCTGTTTGGTCATAGTGGGGCCCTAGAAACAAGTGTTAAGTGCTTGTATATTCCTACTTCTAAATCCTTGTCCATACCCAGTGTGACCTGCCTGGTGTGGGGGAAGGTGTCTGACTTTGCATTTTGCTGAGTGTCTGCACCTCCTGTTTGCATTGACTGTGCACTGACCAGCCAAGATTACTGTCTCTCTGCCTTGTCTGCTGTATTATTTACCAGTCCACTGCTTTTACCAGTACTGATTTTGCCTTCTGCTAGATCATCAGCAGAAATAGTGAGTGGAGTTTGGTACAGGGGCAACTTCCCCCCATGGTTATGAGTTTTCAGCAGCTGTTGGCATCTCCCAATTTTTGGAATCTTTATCTGTTTAACGGATGCATTTTGATAGCATATGGCATTGATTTTTTAAAAATACCTGTATTTTTTTTTTCAGCATGTTGCATAGTACTACGTAGATCATGTCTGAATGGTAGGTAAACTTCATCTTTCTCTTGCTGACAGAAGCTGATACAAGGGTAAGATTAGGCCAGGTGAGCTTTATAAGCCAGTCTTTTTCCCTATCCTCTTTCCTAATTTATTGATGTGGGCTTTACCTATGGAAGTTATTTTTCTCTACTCATATTGAAGGAAAGAACAAATAACTTACTAATGAGACAGTGTTCCCCAGGCTGGGGGCTCAAAGAAAGGCTTACACAAAGAATTCTGAAGGTGGGCCTTGGCTGTACCCTTGTCCTCAGAGTTGTCCTTGTGACACCTGGGGCAGACTCGTGCTACATCCATGCTGCCATGCATGGTACAGGTCATCTCTGGAGCTCTGCTCTCTATCTATGCAGCTGAGGGGGACTCCAGGCCTTTCAAAGCTTCCTTCAAGACAGGGCCAGGTGATGAGAACATACATAGGTGTTAATGAAGAGCAGTGTTGAGATTCAGAACAGCTTTCCTTGTCATATTTGACAGCTTTTGTCCTTGCTGCTGCAGCTGTAACTGATTGCAGGCAAACATCACTGCAGAGTGACTGCATATTTCCTACCTGGCTGCCCAAACCAACTTTCCTAGGCTGAAACTCTTAGTAAGGAAGAGTAACTGTGATGTTTATGCAGGGTAATTATTCAAAGCAATGTGTGAATGATAGGAGATTGTTCACCAAGCTGGTATGCTCGTGTTTGTGTCCAAGTCTTCCAGCCATGTTTCCATTTGGTAAAGTTCTCTTTCATCTCTCTTTACCACCTCTCAGCAGCCTAGCATTTGTGCTTGGCTTGCATTTTTTGCCATGACACAAAAGCAATTGTTACAGAAAAAATGCTGCTTTTGCTCTGTGTCAGCAAGTACTGATACTTGTTAATTCACCTGAGTTTCCTTAGCTGCTTTGAGCTAGCTATTGGATTTGGTGTCACTTATTTTCTCTTCCATTTGAAACATGAACATTGGCACTTAATTCTGTGACTGCCCTTGTTCTGTGACTGCCCTTGTTCTGTGACTGCCCTTGTTCTGTCTGGTTTGTCAAGTGTTGGAGGACAGATCACCAGAACAGGAAGCATGAGCATGTGTGTGAGGCAGGAGAGGCAGTACAGTTAGAGCAGTAAAGAGGTTCTGGTCAACACTGAACTGAGCACAAAGAAACCCTAAGAGCTTTGCTCCATGGATATGGATGCTAGAATGAAGGAAGTATCTTGCTAAGTATCAATATCTTAAGCAGTGTAGTTTGGTTTCTACAGCAGTAACAGCTGGATTCCAGTTCAGGGAATGCTTCTGAAGACCAATGTTGATGTTGTGACAACTCACAGCTTCAGGCCTGCCCTTTTTTGTCTTTGCCACATGTCTGTCTTACCTTTCCAAGTTCTTGATCATGCTGGGAACATGATGTTTGCAATTGACATTAGAACTGTATTGCATTTCCTGCTGTGGGTTGGATGTGCAGGATAGACAGCTCTTAGAGCTAACCAGCCACATGACTGTATCCTCCACTTGGGCAAGTGCAGCAGAAATGCAGTTTATGCTAACATGTCATTCTGCTGCTGGGACAGACTATTTCTGGGGAAGGAAGGGAGAAGGGAAGTTCAGCAGAGGCAAGCAGTTTCAGAAAGAAAGCAGTTGTGCTGGAGAGCAGGGCTGTCTGTAGATCTGTAGCTAACATCTCTGGGAAAAGCTTTTAGAGGAAATTTAAAGTGGATAGAAAAAGAAAGGGCTGAAGAAAACCCATTTGTCCTTACTCATAGTGAGTGTGTGAGAAAAGTGTGCTCTTAAAGAAAAGAAAATCACATCTAAAAGAAATGATGGCTTAACCAGGTCCAATAGGACTGCTAGGGCTGGGAGGAGGGGTCAGGGAACACAGCTGGGGCTGGCTGATTTGAACTCAGTGTTTTCTGGGAATGCAGAAGTAGAATAGCATAAACTGCTGGTTTTTCACCTTTGACACAGCTGCCTGCTTCAGCTACTCTAACTAGTAATAAGTGCCTGATGAACCACAGAGCTACTCTGGATGTTAATAGCACAAATAGCCTAGAACTTGTTTCCCTGAATCACTGGAAATTAATGGCTCACAGTTTTCCGGGCAGATTGCTGATATTAATTGAAAGGCATCAATTTGTTAAATGGAAATAGTCTAAATTAGGTGATTCTGTGGTTACTAACATTCTTTCATGCAGGAAGAGGCCTGCATCCTTAAGGATGTTTCTTAAATTTAGAAAATTTGAGATACTATCAATCTGGTGTTGTTAGTATAGAGATTCCCAGGGGAACTAGAGACCGTATGAAAGAATTACTTGCTTAATTAGTGAGATATTTGCTGTCCCACTTAAGTACATATCCTGTAAAGGAGTCCAGATGCAATACATGAAATAGTGAGTTCACAGTTACCCCAGATGGTCTTTTACACTCTTTGCTCCTCAGTTTTAGTAAACTTATAAACAACTGAAATAATAAAACAGAAAAAGAAAGAGGATAAAATAATTGTAATATTTAAGGCTTCTTTCACTTATTTTTAAATATAGCAAGTTAATGCAAAGTTTTGGTTCAGAAATTTAATTACTAAAGATGAGTAGTAATCCATAATTATATGGATGTTTTTCTTCTTCCATTGTATCAATAATACTTTTCAAAAGGGGGTCTAGTGAGTGTCAAGAAGATTTTATGCAGTTCTGCTTATGGTCCTTCACAGACTGTTGTCAGCTGATACACAAAAAGGCATGCTGGTCACACATCCTGACAGCAAAGATAATGCCCTGGGCTGTAAAATGCTCTTAGACATGGGAAGTATGCATGTGTTCTTGGCTTTTCCATGTTGGAGTTGCATGGAAAGGGAGCAGAAATCAGGTATGAAGTAAAGCTAGGAAAGGCACAGAAGCAAGGAGTGGGACATGCTACAGAAATTAAACTCCTTGGTCCCTTCATCCCAATCCCTGCAGCTGTGTGGGCCTTCCAGTTTCCAGGTGAGCTGTCACATGGCTGAGTTATGACAGGAGTGCCACAAAAATCCAGCTTGTCTGTCAGGCCAGCACTTAAAGATCACAATTCTTCAAGGAAATGTCAATCTCCAGTCCTTTTATCTTAAATTGCTTGTATTATTTCCCTAGCAGTGGTCCCATTTTTGCCAGTTAACTATAAACCATTGGGGAACACTGTGTAGGTCAAGGATATGGTCAAGGAATCTGATCAAATTGTTAATTTTCTTCTAATATCAACTAGAAGAGAGTATTGAATCTGTACTGAAATTACACTACGCAAATTACGGTTTTATGGATTCCACTGCATTTTGCTCAGAGGTTGAAAAAAGATGTTTGATGTTCTTGCATGGACATTTAGTCATGCTGGGATGAGGAGGAGAAAGCTTTCTTCATTCTGTATTCAAGTTCTTCCTGCTTTTCAAGCTTTAATTAATCTTTCCTTGAACTGCTGCTGTGTCCCATTTTTGCTACTGAGTTTGCTCATCATGCTTAAATACTTCTAAAAATCCTAAACAGGGGATGTAAGAGCACTGATCAGCTCAATATGTGGTTCTGAAGCTGTGGGATGAAGCTGGAAAATAAACCAAACACAATCCCTCACGTGAACTTCTGTGGCTGTGGTTATAAAACCTTATAAAGAAGGTTATAGTTATAAGTTTTTTGCTTTCTTCTCCTGGTTTCAGAGAAAGTACTTTGCTACTGCTGTCTCTAAATGCTGTTTCAGATGCTGATGCCAGAACGTGTATGCTGCTGTTCAAGGTGAACAGTGCAATATGGAGATGTGGGCTGTTCTGAAAGGCCCTAATTATGGAAGATGGGCTGGAGAGGGAGAAAGGTTTGGATAACCCTGAGGATTCAACAGTTGCTGCTGAAGGAAAAGGTTTGTGCTTCTGTCAATGTCTTGGAAGCATCTGTGCTGATCCTTTGCAAAGCAGGTCCTATTTGCTCATAATGCAGGCTTTTTTTNCCTTGATTTTGAAGCAGTTAAAATTATAGGGATTTGTTCTCAAAGGCTTCAACTGACTGAAATAGTTTCTAACAGTCATGATATTTAACATTTTAGAGATGAGATTGTAGGCTGCCCTTTAACAGGGACAACCATTTCTGCTGTGGAGCTAAATAGCAGAAGATACAGAGGTTCAACTTCTAGCATTGAGAAAAACCCCCCAGTGGTGTTCCCACTAAGATTCCCCTGGCAGTGGGGAGAGGTGGGAGGAGAAGGAGGATGGCAGATAGTTGTCAAATGGCTATTACTTGTCAAATGCTGATCTGTTTTGAAAGCACCAAAATGGAAGCTGTGGGACAGGGATGAGTTGGCAGACGGACAGTCCAAGTGTGCCACAAAGCTATCCTGAGATTTTGATTCAGAGAGAAACTCAAATTGCTTGACATGCCTTTTACAGGTTTTCCATACATCTCCCCTATGGATTAACTCCTGAGGTGCTGCAAGTAGAATGCTTGCTTTGTGAAACCAGTGATGGCATATTTCTGTCACTTAGCAATTGCCCAGGTAAATGCTTTGCAATGCATAGCTGCTTTATCACCCATACTTTTCATGAGGGCACTTGATACACTTTATCTGACTAAGCTTGAAGTGTGTAGCAAAGTATGGATGAAAATAATGCAATAATACTGTGTAAATACAGAAATGACCCATCTGTACAATCAGTGCCTGTTGAAAATACAATCACTGAGTATTAGTGATTCATTAGCAATTCTCGAGCCTTGATTTCCAAGGTGGCTATATCAAATTAGCACAATGTTCTTGTTATCTAAATACACATTGGTGGTGGTTGTTTTGTAGGGAAGGGTCAGACAAATGTTCCTGCAGGTTGGGAAGCATGAATGCTAAGAACATGGAGCAAAGAAAATGAGAGATTCAGTGCAAATGACACATTGTGCAGATGGTGAAAGAGATGAGTCAGACTGGGATGTGCTAATAGCTGTTATTGATGAAGGAACTCTTTCTCAAACAGTTGTTAGTATGGTTTAAGTTTATCATTTGGGAGCCTGTGTGTTTATCCCCAGGCTTTAACAACACAGACTGTTCAAAAGCTGACACTCATAGCCACTTGTTCACAGCTGCTTGCACACATGGCTGCATGGAGATCTCCAGCAAGATGATCTATGCCAGAATCAGGAACTGGCTGTACTGTTTTTCCTTGGCTAAGAGGATACATGTCAATTATTGAAATAACCTTAAAAAGACAGGAAGAGGGCAGAGAATAGAGACCTTTAATATTTCATCCAGCACATCTTTAGCTTTACAAACCATAATAAGTGGCACGCTAGATATATCTAGTTATATACAGCAGGAGGAAAATCTGCCCATGAATGGAGTTATCTGTGTCAAAGGGAGGGGATGTTCTTCTTGTGTTTTATTTCTTTCACTGCCTAAACAGTTCCCCACTTTTAGAAGAGGCTGCACTGATTGCGCTTCTTTCAGGATGGTGTTAATGAATATTTGCATGGTAGGGACAACTCCAGACAAGGAGACTGGGTCCAAATGTCACACAAATTCAAATACACATTGCTGGACCAAGTGTTCCTTTGGAGTGGAGACAATGCCATAGCATTCCAAGCAATAGTTCACAGGCACCAACTGTTTTCTAGGAATCTGGTCTTTATCCAAATCTCTGCTAGTTTTTGATTTGCACAGCTTCTGTTGAAGTTCTGTCCTCTCTCAGAATGGAAGAAGCCTTCATACAGATAACTTTGCCTCTGGTCAGCTATTGCAGATAGTGCCTCGGATGGTTGTAGGAACTCAGGGAAAGGCACAACTGTTAGTAACAATGAAGATCTGCTGTCAAGTGGAAAAAGATTTGACTATGACTCATAGCAACTCTGCCTGGCCACAAATCCTGCTACAATAGCAGCCTTTGAATACTGAAGTCATGTAAGAGTCATCAATATGAAATATATATTTAGCTGCTGTTTGTCCATTAGTATCACAACCTTTAAAAACACACCATAAAGATCTAGAGCTTTTGATGTCTTCTAGGCAAAAATGTGGCTTCATAGGACAAGACAAACTCTATCTTAGTACCCCTTTCAGGAAACTCTGCTTTTCTGACTGTGGAGGATTAAATTTTTATCTGAAATGAAAATGAAATTCAGCTACTAGCTTTTCTACCAGGGAAATGCTGCAGGAAGAAATATACTTGGCCCCCCAAATGGCTCTTGATTACAACCTTTACTATTAACAGTATAAAAGTGCTTTGCATTCTCTGGAAATTAATGAGAAAGCCTTATCAAACCTCTTGGATATTTGAAAAAATTTTCAGCAGGGAGAGCTAGTGGTTGAACTAGATAGGTGATACTCTTTACTAGACTAGAGCTTAGCAGAAGGGAAAATTAAGTCACTAACTAGAAAGCCTGCTAAGACATTTTTATATTTTAAGCTAGTCAGGTAAAAGGTATCACCTCTCTCTATAAAATCTACATAATGGTACCACTAAAAATACTGTTATTGTATTGCTAGCTTTCTCATTCACAGATTTTAACAAAATGCAACTAGTGTTTAAAGTGGATGGATCCTGCTATTGACCTTCTGTCTTTGAGGGAAAATTGTTCATTTATTCCCCTTTTTCTCCCCTCAGTCATGGGTTAGAATAATAAAATTTTACTTCTTGCAACTCAAATAAAAAATATTCATTACTACACCATAAGGAACTTCACTAGATGCCTTGGAAAAGTAGGAGTTGTTCCCTCATTCTTTCCTGCTAAATGTTTTATTGATAAAATCAAAGATTTACCATAAAGGATGCTTTTTCTTTATACCATAATCCTGCAGGGTGTCTTCAGGATTCTGCTTTCTAGGAGCCATTCAGCTGATTTAGTAAGAAAGTGAGCAAGGTGTAACTTGCCCAGATTATTATCGGATCCTTTTGAAATTAAGTAAACTTGTTATCCAGTTCTCTGGAAGAGTTGCTGCTCTTAATAAGGTTGCATGTTTTTATTGTGTATCTAGTCACTTAGAAGTTCAAAATCTAGGCCTCACCCTTTGCTGCACACAGTCCAAATCCCTTTGGGTTGTTGATATTAAAGAACATGATAATAGAACTAGCAATCTTTGATGTTACCTTCCAATTAAAAAAAAATCTATTTTAAGGTCCTCTTCTCATCCACTACAGGAGGTAGTGTTTGCGCTTCCTCCTTGTCTCTTTCAAGGAGTTACCCAGATCTCACCTCAATACTCCCTCCCTGAATTGTTCTTCAAGCCATATCTGCTTGTTCTGTCAGGTTTTTTGCTTTCTTCTCCTGGTTCTTGTGGTGTTTCTCCTGACTTGTCTCTCAGTCCCCTGCAGCTCTGTACGTGCAGCCTCTACCAAAAGCTATGTAAGCCTTAGCCCTTTTCTAGAGTGCCTGAGTGCCCCCAGAAATGTCTTTGTTTTGGACAGTGATGTATGTTCATGTTTGGAGTGCAGACTGCTAAAAAGATTGTTCCAAAGAGAGTTCCAGTCCCTCCTGCTATTGAGCTCTGGGTAGAGATTCTTGTTGTTTCACTCCTCCATGAACTTCAGGTTTTCCTATTCCTTCACCACTCAGATTTACCAGAAATGAAAGTAAGATTCTTTCTGCTTACAGTTCTCCACGTTGCTTCCTGTGCCTTTCTGTAACAATACAGTGTTTTCTATGCTCCTGTCCTCCAGAGCAGAAGCTGATCTTAAGAGATGGTATGATTTTTGGTTGAGATGCCAATGGAAAGCTGTACTAACTCTGTAGTCCTTTTGCTGATGCTTTGCAGGTCAGGAGAGTGCCAACCCAAAAGACTGCCTCTGGAAAGAGTTTCTCTTTAAGGGACTCTTCTGGGAAGCTGTCAGTGCTCAGCTCATTGAAGACTGTGCCTCCCACAAACTCTGAAGCTGTACAGAGGTTAGAGCCAGTCCTTTACAGGTGACAGCACTGAGAAAGACTCAGGAAGGAGTGATCTATTAGTATTGCAGTGAAGCAAGCGGAAGATCTCCCAAAAGGTAGTGAATTGTTTTCTGGGACAATTTAATAAAGCTATAGTGACCCTGTAGTGTTGAGGGAGTAATACATGCATCCCTTAGAGGTAGTTATCTTATTTCTGTGGAGAACCATGTAATTAGTGGTGTTCTAACAGCTGCTTTCCATTTTCAGGTTGTTCCACTCTTGTTCAGAACTGAAAATCACTTAAGGATATTGGCAGATAAGGTTCTTTTATCCACAAAATGACCTTTCATTTCCTTTCCTTGGCTTTATCATTCCCTCTTTCAAGCATCAACTATTATGGCAACAGGAAGGTCAGAGGCAAATAAGCAGATGGCAGTGTTCCTAATGGGCAGAAACACAGGCTGGAATCCCTCCTGAATTCAACAGCACAGTGGTAGAACTGCAGTAGCATTGCTAACAGTGGCATAGAGTGCATTTTGAGCTCACAGGTAGCTGGATTTGATGAGGTGAGATACTGCTCATGCTAAACCTTCTACCAAAGCTGAACAGTGTGATGCATGAAAATGCAGAAAACACAGTGTAAGGTTTTAAAATGACTTTCTCTATTTGTTTTTCAGAGCAAAATGGTAAAAAATGGTTTGAGCTGCAAAACTCAGTCTTAGTTGCATACTTGTTGATTCTGGACTATTTCAAGAAGGAAAAAAGAGGGACATTGTGGTTGCCTCTCTTAATCTGGCTTTAATGCAATGCCCTTCTTTTAGCTTTGGAGGTTTTCCACAAATGAGAGGAAGTGTGTGTGTATGGAGAAGTAGGTTTGACAACCATGGAATGAAATACTGGTATTCCATGGTTTGATTTCCAATATACTTGTATTTAATACCCTCTGCTGTTGATGCCTTTTATTGGACCCTTACTCTGCAAACTGTTTTTCTGACATATTTCTATTATGTTTGAATTCATTCCTTTTTGTCTGCTGAGAGTTTCCTTAGCTCAGACTGTTCCCAGTTACAGGATAAAAGAAGGTAATTTTATTTTTACAATCGATTTGCCAATAAAGTGACAATGTTTGGTGACTTATCTTTATTTGACCACACATTTAAATTAAGCAGATTTACCAGGTCTAATGTGACAGATTCATTCTCGATGTGATTGAAAGGCTGAATGTCCATAGTTGTCTGTGAATGGAGCTGAATATATATTTCCAATCTCAGACTTACTCTCTTGAACTTTGATTGAAGTGTCAATCCAAACTCTATTGCTTGGCATCGTCTGCTTATTAACTTGAGATGATTCCAGACTTTAAACACTCTCCATGCTTCAGGGCAGTTCAAATTTGAATTTCAAGGAGGAGGAGGATCTGGAGATAGACAGTAGGAAAGCCAGTGGGGTTCTCTAATTACTAGAAGTGTTTTAATGAAGTGGAGTAGAGCTACACAAATTTGATAATCTGAGTTCCTCTTCAGACTATTGCTGCCTATTTGTAGATACCTGCACTGGTAGTGGTTCTTTCTCACAGCACCACAGTTGTGAGAGCCATTTTATCCTGTCATTTTTAATGGAAGTTAAACCAGGAGTGATAGTATTTGAAGGCTGTCACTTCTGGCTGACAACTACTTCACCTCCATTTCCATGCACTCAGCTTTGTGTTTCTAAGCATCCCCTGCAAAGGTACATCTTAAATATCTGGACTTCTGCATGCCTATATTATATATTAACTACCTACAAAATCCATTTGTTTAAGAATTTTTCAAAAGTCAACATTTAGACATGTAACGTAGGAGAATGTGTCTGTGTTTGGTGACAGACTTTGAATTTAATCCTAAAATACCTTCCAGGTTGCAGCTATAAACAAAACTGCTGTAAGCAGCAGTGGGTATGGCCAGCTCAGCGTGTGCCAGGCTGCATGGCAAATGTGAATAGAACAGCTCTTCAAGGGTCACTACAATTTTTAGTGCTGAGGCATCCCAGAATACTGCAGCTGCTGCCTCTTGCACTGAGATTCTAAAAGCTTTACTTTGGCCCCTGCTAGCTTCTACTCCTGGGATCTCTTCTTCCTCTCCTATGATGGAATGGCCATCCAAAGCTGATGACACCTGGTCTTGGTACCCAGCCGTCTAGAAGCAGAGCAGAAGGAATTGGAGCCATTATAGCACTCTGGAGTTGGAAGGGTGGAGGAAGCAGGGCCTGGGCTGCCTGGAACCATGTGGCAGGGAAAAAGTACTGAATTAATTTTCTGTGGTGCTCAGGGCAAGCTATCACTGTGCCCCAGCTTTTCAGGAATGAAAAGGAGTTACAGTCTTTACAAACTCCTCTAGGAAGTGTGGTGGTGCTGCTCACAGAGTCCGTGAGTCCCAGCCTCCTGGGTAGCATGTGTGCAGTGTCCCCATGAGTAGGGGCAGTGACAGGGATCTCCTGTGGAGCAGCATGTGCACAATGATGCAGTCTTGGTTACATGACACAGGGGCTGCTGCCCAGGGCCTGTTCTGTCCTGCCCCCAGAGCCACAGCCACATCCAGACTCTGCTACTGCCTACAAACAGCATGGTGAGTTCAGATAGGCTGAGTGGGCATCAACCAGTGGGCATATACTGAAAACTGTAAGGAGACTCAGCAGCGGGGAGAGTAGGAGTATTCTTTCTTTTTGTTGTGGGAGGAATCACTGACAATTCCTTTTTAAAAGCATTATAGGAACATTTAGGTTTTAGTGACCAGAGGCTTGGCGCCACGAGTTCTCATCACTGTGAGAAGCCCTCAGCACTGTGCAGAATTGGGCTGCATCTCATTATCGAGGTTCGACTGGCACATGAGCTCTTCCTTCTTTCCCTACACCTTGCCTTGCTCTCTAAGCATGGTAGGACACTTCCTCTTTCCTCCATGCCATGATTCCCAAACCTGTGAAATTGCTCTTGTGTCATAGCACTGAAATCTCTTCTACTCCCTATGTCTTTTGGGTCTGATTTTGCTTCTGAGTTCAGTGAGGCTTCTGTCCATAGTTTCAATATATTGGAAGAAGGACATTGTTCTTAGAAAGGGTAAGCAAACAACATGAATTCTTAGAAGGAAATCCCTTTTAAAGTGTAATTCATTGTTAAGGCAAAGTGCTTTCAAAAACAAAGAAAAATCCTAAAAAAAGGAATCCTTTAACTACACTAAGCAAAATTAATTTGGCACATTGAATAACATATTAATAAGCATCTTTAAAATAGATAGTGGCTTTGATCTGATTTACTTTTCAGTGGAGACAGCTGATGAATTATATATGGTTATGGCACTCATGAATTGTAAGTCTCCTCATGACTGAATGCAAATGTCAAAGGCACCATGTGTTAGAAAAAGATGTTTTGTTTGGCAGGTATAGCTTATTCAGGAAGCAGGCTTCTGTTTTATACATAACCTGCATTGCTCAATTTGGTGTATCCATTCTTTGAGCACCCATCCTGCATTTAGGTAAATAGCATTTTCTTTGATAGTGGAGAAGGAAGAGGGTATGGTCAGTGAATCCTTTCTCTTTGGCACTCTTCTAATAAGCAGAACATGTCTGTCACCTCTGCAATTTGGAGGCACAATGGGAGCTGAGTTAGAACTAAGTTGCCATAAGGAAAAATGTTTGTGGCCAAGTCCTCTCCTCTTGCTGACTTTGTCTTCCTGCCTGAGTGGGAGCAGGTTTCTCCTGCCAGTGCTCAGAGCTCCGGCCTGGCCTTTTTCCAGCAAACAGAAGAGACTTCCGACATTCAGGCTGAGCAAAGGACATCTGATGCTAAGCTTATTTCCCTTGATCTTCCAGGGCTTCTCTGAGAGAGGCAAAAGCTTTCCTAGAAGACCTGGCTCTGAAATGGTTCCCTGTAGAGTTTTCATCTGGTCTCTTTTAACCTCTCACTTCTGTTAGTGCAGAGAGCTTATTCTGGGAATAAATCCTACAAACTTAGTGCTGACTTTTCAGAGCAGATCAAAGTGTCCCCCCCCTCTACTTCTGAGCAGCAACATCTGCAGTCTGCAGACTTTGCTCAAAAGTGGCTGCTGTTCTTCCCAGGCAGTGTCTGTGTGAATGTGAGCTGGTCGAAGGGGAAATGGGATGATTGAAAACAGCATCACGCTTGCAGCTCTGATAGTGGAGGACCTTCCAGGAAATATGTTGTATCCACCAGAAACCCAAATCAGAATGTTTTCTGCTGAGCCTATGCATGTTCTCCCTTCACCTGAGAAACTGGTGGAACTCAGTGAGACTGGGGGACTCCAGGCACAAGGGCCATCATAACTTTAAGACCTGTGTATTGCTGGTGTTTTACTGACCCGCAGGAAGGAACAAAGTATGGCTTGGGCCAGCATGCTGGAAGGACAGGGTTGGTATGAATGAGAGCAAAGGTATTAATTTCCTTTTAGATTGACCTGAGCAAGTCAGACACTGGATAGGGAATGACCCTTGTTAAGTAAATCTAAAGATGAGATTAATAAAGAATTTTGACTCTGTAACTGTTTCTACTTTGATGTGTGTTCTACTGTTTCAGTAGAACACACATCAAGGAAAAGCAGAGCTGCAAGGTGTGGCAAGCCCCTGTGCAAATATTGTCCCTAACAGTCCCGAGTGGTGGAGATGCCATTGTGCACATGTGAAACATGCCTCTTACAGCTGCACCTTGATTCCTGTAGCTCTATATTGTCTGTCTTTCCTAAATCCTTGTCTCTTGCCCACCTGCTCTACTTACAGCCACTGACTACCATTTCTGTGCTGTTGTGGTCTTTATGCAATCTCTGTAAACTCAGGCACTTTGCTGGATGGTGCTTTTGAACTCTCTCTACTTTCTGTTTTTAACTATTTCCTACTTGCTTCTTTCTGGATGCTGCCTCCCTCACAGATTCTAGAGCTGTGATGAGACAACACAGGGCACTTTACAGCTCCTCAGATTACATTCTGTTGTGATTATTTAGTTCCTACAGAAATGATTGATTCCCTCCTGCATTGTAGTCCAGGGAGGTAGGCTCATCTTTCACTGCTGATGAGTGGTGGAGTAAAGTAAGTACAAAGGAGATGGGGATGTAGCCCTGATGAAGATGCTGTTGGAATAGAAAGCAGGGTTACTTCTCTGCTGCTACACACCCTATGGATATCTGAAAGCCCTCACATGTGAGAGTTTCCTTTCTGCTAGCAGTGGGTTTCACAGATGGAGGGTTCAAGTGTTCTGAGTTGATACAGGTGTATCTTGACAGTAACACAGCTGAGCTGGAGCAAAGGGTGTTGTTGACTGTCCCTCAGCTGCTGGGGTCAGGATGCATTTCTGGGTTGGATAAGTTTAACTGAGTGGCAGGGACAGGAGTTGCCACGGGGCAGATTTTAAGAAATTTCATTCAAACCAACAGTTTTTAGAATCTAGCATCTGAATTTCTCTTCTCATAGCAGGTACAAGGGATATGATTAACATAGAGATTTCAAAAACAATGCACTTCAATATAATGGAAAACACTGACCTGTATCTGATTCCATTTGGGATCTCAGTAGCAGTTGCAAATGAGGCCAAGCTGAATTCCATCAGCACAGCAAGATTTCAAGAGGCCCTCTGGAGTGTTCCCAGAGTACAAAACAGAGCCAATACCCCTGCATTATTAGCATGCTGTCTCTCTGAGTGGGTGGTGTGGGTGTGTGTGACTCGGTAGCTAAAGGGGGAGTTGCACTGCTCAAATTTCTAAGAATTAATTCATTGAGGGCTTAATGCTTGATGAGGCTGGGATGCTTTTAATCTGGGGAAGGAGAAAGGTTGATCTCCTGCTGGAATTCCATTTTGCAAGGAGCTCCTTTATATTGACAAGAGTTGTTCTACTGCTATGTGTTTTTAGGAAAAAGTGTCTTTTTCATCCAAAAGGGTAGTTGTTTGGGATCTTTTGCTTGTTTGGTCTCCTTTTCCAGGAAATGTTTTTTTCCCATAGAGTCTCAGTGGGATTTACCAAAAGCAGCAAATTCTCTTTTTCTCTGTTTTCCAGGGAGAGATTCAGGGCAGTGAGCAAAGGAATTCTAGCCAAGTATTATATAGAGAATAACAGTTTGCTATATGTATGTGATTCTATATGTACATGTGGATATACACCTATTTGCATATATATTTCATGAAAGCGTGAGTATATTTGTGGAAAAATACCCTTGCCAATATTTTCAGTTTCATTAGCTTTCCTTTTCTGTTCTAATAATCCAGGTTCCTTATCCAGGGATAAGCAAAATCTGTACCTCTAACTTTACCCTTCAGTTACTTTCAGTCTCAATGTTGTATTAAACCCATTCATTGTTTGACTACCCTCTCCCTCATTCTCTGGTGATGTGTTGGGCCTATAGTCTCTGAATCCTTGTGTACTGAAATTGGTACAGTCTCTGCCATCCCAAATGGGCCTCCAGAACGTTTCAGATGGTAATTTCAGGACAGGATGAGGGAGGCCTGATGAATCTTAAAGACATGTTTCTTCTTCATTACCCTCTACCCATCCATTTCAGCACATCTTCACATTGTGTCTTTTAAAATGGTTTTCCTTTTCTTTTGTTTTCCTTTTGTTGAGGCCATACCCTTGACTTAGTCTCTCCATAGTTCTTTCTATGTCAGAAGTATGCCCTTGTGTTACAGCAGAGCCTCACATAGCTTAGTTCTGCTACTTTGGCACTGGGAGAACTCTCTTTTCTTTTTCACTCAGATAGTAAAGTTTCCCTTTGGTATAAATAGATTAATTGCAGTCTTTGTTGGTTCCCACTTAGAATTATGTCCCAGACATGAGCAGGCTGGTGTGTCTGCCAGCCAGGGTGCTTCGATGGTAGTGCTAATGTGATGTAGTTCTCATTGGCTCCCTTGGGACATCTAAGCCAAAAAAGGGCTTGTACTGAGCTGCTGCTTCCTGCCAACCATTTTCATCTTTCTTATTTAATGGTGAGCAGAAAATGTATAGGACACACCATTTGAGTCTGCTTCACAAGGTTCACAGGTGGTGTTGCTGCAGTGCTGTAACTGAGCTTTGTAACTGTTGAAGAGAAGCAGTTGCTAGTTCCATGGCTATTATGACATATTTGGTTTCTAGATCAACAAGGACTGCCCATTCAACTCAATGGATTTACAACCCAGTTGATTTATTTTCCCACCAATTTTTTTATCACTTCTAAAAATAAAAATAAATTCTGGCCGTGGCCCATTTAGTTCCCTACCCTTCATCAAATAATACATAGTAAGGAAGGACTAAGCAGGGTCCATAGTGCAAATCAAAACAGAGATTGGGACAGCTTCTTGGGATAAGAAGCTGAGCCTATTGTGTATGGGTTCAAGAAGGGTCAGTTTTCAGCTGCTGCCTCTGTCTTTTTCCCCTCTCCTTCCCCTTTTCCCATCAGCTTCTCTGTACATCATCTCCCTCTTCTGGCTGTTTCAGGGTTACAGAAGCAGAGGATCTGCCCTCTGGCCTTGATGTTGAAATCATTGTATCAGCACGAGCTCTTTGGCCAGTATTTCCTCTTGGATTCAAAGAAATCTTCTGTGGCAAGAAGAGGCTGGGAGGAAATTAGATAAGACTAGAAACCAGGAGTTATTTTCCCTGTTGGTGAGAAAGGACAATGGTGCTGGTTTAGGGGTAAAGGTGATATGTAGAGGCTATTTCTTTCTGCAGACTTCTTGTCCCTTCTGCCATTCCCCACATCTGATGGGTGACATTAGGAGTTGGAAAGGAAGAGAGGTGCTGGTCTGGGAATTTACAGCCCTCTGACAGGAGAAAGGGAGAGGGCTGAGGAGGAGCTTAGTACCCTTCTTCTCCAGTAAGATATATGAAGGACATGAGTGCAGTCTGGGTATAGCTGGTATCTTTGGAACTTTAGCTTAAGGACAATGGTTTTATCCCTTTAAGTGCAGTGATGCTAAGTTTTTACTAAATATTCAGGTGTCACTGCAAGAGCAGTTCATGTGAAATCAAGGTAGCAGGTGTGATGTACTTTAGGGATCACAGCATTATCCTATTGGAGCAGATGAAAGAGCAGATGGCACAATTTAAATTCCCAGGTTCTTTAGACAAGGTCTACTGGAGGCTGAAAGGTACAATCCTCATGTCATTGTAAGGCATGTTATAATGTTAGAACACATGACAATCAAAATATTAGTCAGAAAGCAGGAAAGAAAAATTACACTCTAGAAGTAGGTGTGTCAAATCTGAGAAGCTGGAAGATTTTTTTCTGTCTCAAGCTATTCTTGTCCTTCAGTATGTACTTGTACTTATCTCTGCTAGAATACCGGTAAGATTGTTTCTTGCTTTTCAATAAGGAATAATTTTCTAAGTAATAATCATGTAGGAGCTTCTATTCTGGAAACACCTGTCCTTTAAACTAAGATATTCACCCTAATTCAGAGCTGGAGATTCTTCTTTACTGTTTTTTTATACATGAGAATTGTAGTTGTAGAAGGTGAATGTGATTACTGCTGTGCAAAGACACCAGTAAAGGCAGGGCAGACACTGTTTTTTCAAGATGCAGAAATATAAATGAAATATCTTGCTGGAATAAAATAACCAGAGTCAGGGAGTGAAATCAACAGGCAGTAGATTCTAGGTAGGGGCTTGAACAAGGCTAAAGTATGTGGTCAAGGGAAGCTTGAAAATGCAGAGAACTGAAGATATGCACATGTGTGTGTGTATGGAGCAGGTGAGACAGAGAGAAAAGGTGTTGGAAGTGATGCTGACAGAGCAAAGCACAGGGAGAGCAAGCCAGCTATGGAGTTTTTAGTTTTTTGGTGAAAATTGACTGTTGTGTATATTTTTTTGAGCCAGCAGGATGATATGTGCATAACACCTTTACTGATAAAACAATTTTTTCTTAATAGGACCATAGATAGTCCTCTGATAGAGGCATAATGCTTAGGCAAAGTAGGCAGCATAGGAAGAAAAATACCCTATTATTTTATTTTATTTTATTTTTTATTTAATATTTTTATTAAGGTATTTTTTTATCTAGAAAGAAGCAAGTATTACGTTCTCAGTTAGGTTATGGCTGTAGGTGGGAGCATGTGTTCATGATCCTTATATGAGGAATTGGCAGAACAGGCAAACTCTGACATGTGTCTGAAGCAATATTGACTGAAGCAGTGTTTTTATATCCTTACTCCACTACATCAAGCAAAGTTATGAGGATGAGCAGTGGCTTCTCTCCCACTGGCTGTTTATTCCAGCACTGACCTTACAAAATAATGTGCTTAGGTCCATTGCCTTCTATTTCCTCTGTGACTGAGGGCTGAAGAAATCTATGTTAGCTATGGAACTTGTTGAGAAAATCACAAATTCACTTAATTAATTCCTACAAGAATAAGCTAGTCCATTAGTCTGCAGTGCCACCTAGCCTCTTCATCCTCTGGGGAGCAGGTAGTATGCCGTAAATATTTAGAAAGATAAAAACTACTTGAAAAACATTCACGTAACAATCTTTATCCCCCATCATTTAAGATGGCTTTTCATCAGAAGATTTTAATCAGCAGTCTGAAAATTGTTGCCCTGATATTAGCCAGTGGCATAAAAACCAGGGAGAATTAGAGATTACTTTTCTTCAAAATGTTAGTTCCTTGCTCAATGTAAGTATTACTCATAATTTGTAAGGAAGCAGAAAGCTGGTGCATGACTATTAAATTTCTGAACTGCCTGATTCATCTCAAAATGATTCAGAGACTATTGATAGTAGTCCTGTCAAGAGTTGCCATCTCTGTGGTGCAGCTGGAGTGGTTAGTGACATACCACCAGGGCTTTGTGGCATTTCATAGAATTCATGAGTTAAAAATGTGCAGGGTAGTAAAGGCAGCAAATGTTGTTTTGCTGGAATGGTGATATTATCATCTCTGCCATCTGAAGAAGATATGTAGATTTGGCTTCTGTCCTTGGCTGGGTCACAGGGCAGATTGCTGAGGAGAAAAATGGCCCTGGGAAAGGGGAACCAAGACTCTGATGCTTGCCCTGACCATGCATGCCTTCAGGAGCCAGGACTGCTTCTTTCCCATTCCTCCTTCTTCTTTAATTCTTTACTGGGTGAAAGGAAGTTGGTGTTCTTGGGTTTGGAGAGTGGCTACTGCAGCATAGGCATTTGGCTGTGTTTCATGGAAAGCCATGGTCCTGGAACTGCAGGAAGACACTGAGACATTGGCAAAGATGCAGGGTAGGAACAGCATCCCAAAATCTGGAAGGATGAATTAAGTTAGTGAAGGGTAAGAGATATGTCCTTACATCCATGAGCTCCACCAACTTTGCAAGAGGCCTTTGTGCTTCTCCCAGCCTCCCTGCCCTACCTCCAGTTGAACCTTCATCACTGTTGCAAGACAGAATTGTTTCTCCTCACCTTTTGGGTGGCTGGGTTCACATTTTTTTGCTGTTCAGATGATGATCTGACTTGTGTTACAAGATTGCTGATAAATGTAAGATGGGGAAGATCTGTTAAAATAATCAGTTTCTGACCAATACATTCCCATGACATCTGTGATAGCTTCTGTCTTCCTAAATAACAAATGTATTTAATCTGAAGCTTTGGATTTCAGTAGCTCTGTAGAAACAAACACAGCTTTTTGCTTTGGCACAATTAAACAGAATCTCCTCTCATTTAGACTTGTGAGAGATTAACAGATAGGTTTTTTGTGAAAATCTGCAAATGGTGACTAAGCATGGGGCTACTCTCCTGATACCAGCAAGAATAGGCAGGAGATGGAAAACAGGCACTGCCAGAGGCTGCCTTTGTGCAGTGGGCTCATTTGCCATTGCCAAGTTAGACCACAGACTAAGCTCAGCAAGTGTAGGTGGGATGGAACACCATTTCTGGTTTTCTTTGGTATGGATTTCAATTTACATTATAACAGTGCTTACCAGTACCTAGAATGTGTACCACAGAAGGCCTGTATGATAATTTGAGGTGGGAGTAATGAGAGGAAAAAAATCTATTGAGTTTCATCTCCAAATCCTACTAGATTTTCTTCTTTATCAGTAGACTTTTCTTCACTGTTTAATGTTGCTTTAATACATGAGTTTTGTTTGAGAAGGCGCTGCAGTGGGTTTTGGCTTGACTGAGTCATTTGAGAAGTGCACACGTGTCTAATGGTTAGACACAGCCTGTTTGCTCATATGGATTTCATGAAGGGAACTATTAGAATACTTTGGGGACATCTTACAGAATTTATTGGGTTAAACAAAACCCATCGCCAAGCCTTGTTAATCTGTAAGAAGCTATCCAGATTCAGAGATCAGATGAATCAACTTAAAGATCTAGCACTAAAGACATACTTTCATGCTTTTCTGAGGAAATGAGCTGCCCAGTCTCTGTATCTAACCAAACAAGAGATGAGGTGCTCCTAGGGAGTTAGAGAGCTATTGTTTTTGCTTAGGCATAGATTGATAGCTCACTCTTTAAAAAAAAACCAAAAACAAATCGGGGTTTTAAGTGAGAGGTTAAAACTGGTAGAAGAAAATAAACCAGCTAAAGCTGGTCATAATAATAGTATTTAAACTATCAAAAGGCACTTGTGGATGCACCTGCTGTCAGCTGTGGTGATTGTTTTATTCTAGAAGCTAAAAGGTTCCTTGTATTGTTGGAATGCTATAATAGCTCGAGAGAATCACAGCATTCTATTGCATGTGCTGGCTAATCACCCAACATGAGCAGCAAGTAAAATAAGGAAAGGGAATTACATTCTTATATTCTGAAAAAAACCCAGCAACCATCCACAGTGATTTGTAAGGGAATTCATATAATCCAAGAAGTCAGTGGAGCACCTGTTATTACTAACCACTCTTAACAAGCCTAAAGGCTAGATCCTGCAAGGTGCATTTTACCCTACTTTGAACATACAATTTAGAAAAGTAATAGAAAAGTTAAAAATTAAGACCGATTTCAAAACACCTTTCAATACGTTTTGTAATTTCTTTATTTCCCTTATAAAAGTTCAGGTTATATAAAAGGACTGCAAAGAGAGGTTTAGAGATAGACGGAATACCTAAATTCTGTGAATAAGCTGTGATGAGTATATGCATCTCTTTAATTAATATCCTGTACGACTAGCTTGGATCATTTTTCTGCAGAATATGATTGTTTGACTGAGAAAGAGACCCTGGACACTAATCAAGAGACAGCTTGAGAGTGCTGGAACACTGTTGCTTAATAGCTGGGGAATATGGGAACAAATGCTGGAGCTTCTGTCTCCTTTTCTGTCAGTTGTCTTCACTCAGTGTTAAATGCATAAAATACTTTGGGAATGGAGCCCAGGCCTCCTGAATCCTGTGTTGTGTGGTGAACAAGAGGGATGTAAGGTGTTGTGAGAACATAAGACTGGGTTTCTGGTTCCCTGTAATCTAACAAACAGGTGATTGTACAAAAGGCCTTCAGTGGCCCCAACAGGGTGTTTCTGAAGCAGCATGGCCTTTTTTTCAAGATTCTGTGTTCAGCACAGTGGGATGCATCAGAGCACATCAGGCAGATTAAGTGATCTGGGGGTATTACAAGCCACCATGCTGGTTCCTGGGTCTCTGTCAGACTGCAGCAGGAGTGAAGAACCACAGTGCCTCAGCTGTGGTAGCTCTGGGCAGGCTCAGCAGCAGAACAAATGTTGTCCTGGTCTAAGAGGGAGGCGGCTTAGACACATTCAGGGCTTTTGGATTGCATGTTATGATATCTGCTGCTATCTTCTTTACAAGTGTGGCATTGCACCTCACTTCAGTTCTTTTTGGTCCTGACTATACAGCAGATTATGCTGTTTGGCTGAAGTCTGATCACTTTGCTTTCCCATACCTCTGTGACATGGGGTTAGTGATGTATCTTTGCTCTTGCCTTTCCCCTGTCACATCTCTTTTTTTACCACTTTTCATTGAGTAGGTACACTCTTCTCTGTGTTCATATCATGTCCAGTGCATGAGTCTCTGCCCTCTGCCACAGCTTCTAAATATTATTATAACATAGTGCAAATAAATAATATGAAGACATTGCAGTAGAAAAACCCTCTGAAACTAAGCCTGCTTTGCTTCCCAGAAATACAGCACAAAGTCCTGTGTACTGTCCCTTTTAACTGCATCCATTGGCTCCTTTTGACCCATGATAGTTTGTGCAAGGAATTTTTAATAGCAATAACAAAAACTACTTCCCTAATCCTTAGCATAAGAATGAACAAGAATGTTTGGTGTTTTCATCCTGGTTTCCAGGTTGGAATTCTCTGTGTACATTGCTTGGCTCTCAGTTGAGAGTGTGGCTCTGTGTAAACAGAGGAGATAGTCCTGTGCTCTCCATGGCCCAGGAGCACCATTTCAGCCCAGCCTGGGGCCATAAGCCCTGCCCATGGGACATAGTAGGATCCTGGTCTCCAGCTCTGCTCTGCTCTGCTGGGCTCTACCTGTGGGCTGATGTCCTACCTTGACCCTAGACCTGCCTTATTCTCTCACTTGCCTGATGATCTGGACTTGTGGCTGAATGTGGTGGCCATCTGCAGGCCTGCCCTGCACACCTTGCTCATGGCCTGTAGGGCAGAGACCCTGCCCTGTCAGTCATGTTAGGAGCTGTCAGCCTTCATTGCTTCCTGACAAAGAGCTTTATATTAAAAGGTTGTGAAGTGTAGCTGCAGTGAGAAGAGAGATTAAATGTAAAATCAAGATTGACCCAATGAGGAATTCAATTCAAATATTAACTTTGTTTCCCCTTTCTACTAACACACACCTAGCTTTGAGCTACAAATCCCCACAGTCTTGGATGAAATCTTCTAAACTATTGAAGTAATCCATTTTGTGTTGTTCTTCCTCTTTGTGGTGCAATGAGAAGTATTTCACATGCTGTATTACACAAGGCAAAAACACATTACTGTCATCCTGTGCTGATTTTGTGTCCCCATTTTTTCCTATAGCCCATACTCAGGTCTGACCAGAATCAGTCAGATCCTTTGTATATGAAAGTGCCTCAGTTAGAAGTGAGATTAAACTCCTTCAAACTCCTCAATCAAAATACCTCCTTTCATACTCCCAGAATGAGATTACAAAGCTCCAGCACCTGTCCAGGTGATGATTTATTCCTGTAGATGGAAGGCAGGAATTGCAACTCCCTTTTCATTGTCGCATACCTTCCACCATTCTCAAGGAAATGAAAAAATATTGTCTCCAGTTTTTCAACGGCCATTTTATATTTTCTTTAAAAAGGATACTCTTGACTAGCGTACCCAGAATGGGATAATAATGACAATTTGACATGTGTAGAAGCACTTTACACAGTTCAAAATGACAAGTTTTCAAAAAATATAATGGACAGCCAGGGATGATATACCTGATGTGGAGAGAATGCCATTAAGTGTCTTGAAGTTTAAACTGGGCAGCCCTGCTGTGAAACATCTTAGAAAGCCCCATTGTCTGCTGGGATGCTTCTGAGCCTTTAAAAGTGCATGAGGGTAGATTAAGGAAATGTGTTACTTTAAACCAGAATTCCTGAATAGCAATACAAGTAGACAGAAGATAGACCATGACCTCTAATGCAGCCATTATTTCTTGGTTGCACTGCTGTTCTTTTGTTCTTGCCCCCAGTGGAACGTCTCAGCTCTGTTTACAGTGCCCAGCAATGCCACTTTTTTGACTGGGACCTGGAGGAGGTGGCAGAAGTTCTCAGCTACTGACTGCCTTGGATAATATACCAGGTAATTCCTTAAGGTTGTACCTGATTCTTGTTTTTTTAGTCCATACTGGGTAGCAGCACTAATTTCCTTTTAACCATTTTCACCTCTTTCTTAATTAAAGAACACACATAAGATGATATTGTCTCCTCTAGACACCAATCCTTGTGGATGCATGTATGCTTACACCATAATACTAAGTGCAGATGACCACAGATGAACTGAAATACGTGAATCTCTTTAAAGGGAGTGCTAGGAATGTGGAGAATCTAGGAGTGGCCTTGCAATAGGCTGCTTAAATGTGAATGAAGGTGCTGTGTAGCTTTAGGTGTATGTATGGAAAAAAAGGGTCTGCTTTGTTCTAAAAGCAGCATAAGTGCTTAACAGAAGAATTCAAAACACAACCCAAAGCTCTAGTTCTAGCTGCTCTAACAAATAGTAAGGATAAACCTTCCTTTCCTTGGTATTTGCAATTCATTTATATTGTAATGTTTCTACAACCCAAGATATGGGCTCTGGTGCCTGTAGCAGTGAGGCTATCTGTGGGATTGTACTCATGCTCCTGAAATAGAGCAGTTCACTTTCTCAACTGGTATCAGCCTGAGCTGTTGATGAAACACTTCAACACAGCCCAAAGCAAACCAAGCCTTGTGAAGAGTTTAGGTGACTGCAAAACAACTCATATTAATGAGCTCTTTGAATTCAGACTGATCCCTTCTATCTGGAGCTGGAATAAGTTGTCTAGAATAGAATGGGGTAAAAACCGTGATTTTCAAAGGATAACTGAAACACTGATGAGGCTAAGTCAAATGTAGAACAACTTCTTTCAATGAAAGGGCAGAAAAGGGAGCCTGAAGCAATGACATTTGTAATGTAGCTCTCACAGTTGTTTCAAGTTAGAGGGAGAGAATCCAGGGCTTAATGTGCAAGTGACATTTACTGTCTCTCTTACAGCAAAAGTCCTTTAAATAACAAATGCACATTGAGACTGGCTTTGATTTCTTGAAGCAATATGATTAAAGACATGTTTTGGTTTAAATTTTCCCCCTCTTCTATCTCTATAAAGTTTAGAAGTGGAATTCTGGTCATCTTATTTTTTTTTCCTCTAGGTGATTAATTTTGATATTGACAAAACATAGAAGCTCGTGACTACGTGCCCTAAGTATTTATAGATGTCTGTCTCTGGAATGTGTATCTGATTTAAGTCTCTAATTCATTTTAGTGAACTCTGAGCACAGCAATCATTGGAGTTAATTTGGCAAAGAAGCATGTGGGTAAGTGTGGGAAGACCTTGTAGTGCTGCTTTTCTTTTTCAGTTACATCAGTCTAATGCCAGCTATTCCCTCTCCTTTCAAGTCTCCTTAAAACATCCCATCTCTAGAGCAGGACACATATCCAAAGGTGACAGTCTCAGGGTATCTGTGACAGTTTAGCAGGAGCCTCTGGGTTTCAGTGGGCGGTTTGTCTCACAAGTTAGGGCATGAATGATGCAGCTTAGCCTCTTGCAGAGGAAGGTTTCCATTGCTCCACAGCCTTTAAAATGACAGTGGGGGCTCAGTCTGTCCTCTGAGGAGTATCTGGACTCTGAGATGGTAAGGAGGCACCCAGCTCCACAAACTGCTCCTTCAGACCCAGGCTGCTGAGATGGATGGTTAATGGCACAGTTTGAGTTGGTGGGTTGGAGAGCTAGGGATGGGGAAGTCAGGGTGCTGGTCAAGTCCCTGTACTATGTGTGTGAAATTGTCCAGCCCTCCTATGGAATGACTAGTCCAGATGAAATTACTGTGTTGGCATCCCTGCCACATTGCATGTCACCATGCCCAAGCCTGTGGCTTTACACTTTCAAAATGCATACTTGGGCAAAGCAGTTATAAATCTCCTTTGGCAGTGTCTGGAGAAAAAATTTATATCTCTCTTTTTTGGGCTGGCACTTAGCTATGCAGGACATAGACTCACTTTTCCTACTGCCTGCCTTCACTAGAAATTCTCCTGCACACTGTTTAATGAGTCTTTTACAAGGCAGCAGCTCTATGGTCTGACAGAGGGAGGTGAGCCCTTCTCCGGACGGGATGGTTCCCATGTGGCTGAAGACAGGGCTGAGGCATGCTGGGCTTTGCTGATGTAACGGGCTCCCTGCAATTTTCATTCAGATCTGGTTGGCTGTGAGCTGGCAGAGAGCCTCAGCCTCAGATACGCCTCCAACTCAGATGAGGTCATCCCTGCTTTTTTTTTTTTTTTTCTTTTTTCTCCTGCCTCAGAAATCTGTTGTGCATGAGCGTTTAAGGTCAGAGTGCTGATTTCACACCATTGCAAATCTCTGGAAGCAGGAACTCTCTTGTCCCTCTCCCAGCTGCACTCTTTCCCAGCACCATCACAGACTCCGCTCTCCCTTTAAAGAGAGAGGAGGAGCAAAAGGAAGATGAATTTACCGCAGTGCATTTTATAATTGATTCTCGCATCCAAGCCAGAGGGGAGTGTTTGCTGGCAAGACATTGCAGAGTTTCACCGTCCTAACACGAGTGTAAAGTAGCTCCAGGAAGAAACTCCAGACCCTGCTGCTGTCAGAAGTGAAACTACTCGCCCTGCCCAGTCGCTTGGTCCCTTCCCCGCCCTCCCACCGTGTGCCATGCAGCGATGCATCCAGCCAGCAGAGGACGGGGTAGGTTCCCTCGGCTGTCACTCAGTAGGGGCTGCCCGGTTCGGGACGAGCTGATCGCGAAATAAGGACTGGCCCTGCGGAGAGCTGGGGTGTCGAGCCCTGGCCCCGTACCCTGCCTGGAAGCATCGCCTGCTCGGCATCTTCCTCCTTCCAGCCCCAGTCCGGTTAATCCCGCGTCATCTCCCGCGAAGAACTGCCTTCTAACTTCGGCGCCGACGCCTGGTCTGCCTGCACGTCGTGGGCAGGATGGGGGTTGCGGCATCCCCTCTCTGCCCCGGGGGCAGCCAGCCCCCTCCTCCTCTTCCTCCCACCGCCGAGCCCCCCGCTGGAATCCCTTTGGCACAGCCTCTTCACCATGTCCTGCCAGGGGCGGAGAACCCGCAACCGAGTGCCTAAGCGGGACCGACCTCGGCACCGCGCACAGATCCCGGCTCCGGCACCGCGCACAGATCCCGGCTCCGGCACCGCGCACAGATCCCGGCTCCGGCACCGCGCACAGATCCCGGCTCCGGCGGACCGCCGCAGCACCACGGACAGATCCCGGCTCCGGCGGACCGGCCCCAGCACCACGGACAGATCCTGGGGCGCCTCCGGGCCCCGCCGGCGGCAGAGAGGGAGCTCGGCAGCCGCTGCAGCCCCGCTCGGTGCCTTGGTGCCCCGGGTTCCTGCGTACTGCTGGCAGCCCGCTGCGGTAGCGGCACTCAGCTCTGCCGAGAAATCTCCCCGCACGCACTGCCACCCACCTTGCTCACGGTGCCAGAAGAGGGGTTGTATTTGGGCTCAGGATCTGTCTTCTGTGGATCGGGATTTAAGAGCTTGGACAGTGCCTGGTTACAGTCGTGTATGAGTCTACAGACCCCGAGGTGCACTACACAGTTAAAAAGAAACCTTGGATCTCTCACGGCGTGGAGGGATAAAATAAACCCTATACCACCAGCAAACCCAACCCAGGCCTTTCTGCCTCCCTGCACCCAACTTTACACACGCACATCCAACCGTGAGAATTCCCTCCTTACCTCCTTCCTCCAAGCTTCTTCCTTCAGCGACTGTAGGATGAAGCATTTTCTTCTATCTGGCTCAGGGTAAAAGCATACCCTGGGGGCATCAGCACACATCTGGCAGGGACTGAAAGGTTTTAATCCAGCCTCTACTGCAATCAACAATGGCAAATGAACCAGTGATTCTGAATGTTTATGACATGGTGAGTATGAAACACTACTGACTGGGAGGGCAGTGGGGCTGGATGGGAGTTCATGCTTGGAGGGCAGGTACTGTACAAAGAGGAGTCAAGTGCAAGTCCCCAGAGAGGCTGATTCCTTCCCCCTCCCTCTCTTCCCTGGCCCAAACTCCTATCATCCTCTCCTGTCAGAGATGATGCTGACCCTGCTTTTTCCTGCTTTACTTTTGGTTTTTTTTTAGTGTTCAGCATATTGGGCTAGATTACAGGTATCGTGCTAGATTTTCTGCGGGATTTTTCAGGAGCAGCACTGGGCAAGGAGAGGACTTCTTGTTTTCCAGTGCCCCATTTAAGGAAGAAAATGTGATCACCTGTGTCTGTGTTAGAGATAATTGTCCTTTAATTTTGATTGAACAAGCATTACCAGGCTGTGAGGTGGGGGTCAGGATTTCATCTAAGGAGGAGAAACAGCTGTAGAGTTGCAATAAGGACATAGTTTCTAATAATCTGGATCAATTCCTCATATGTGTAAGATTGTAGTTAATAATTTTCTCTGAAGGTTAATTGCAACAACAGAGAAAGAAATTATCTGGTGCAGTTTCAGCACAGAAAGGGGCACGAGCACATGCTGCTCAGCAATATTTCCTGAGAGTTCACAGGCTAGCAAGTGGTTATCTTTGACCTCTTCTTGCAAGGGGAATGTGAGTGGATGTTTTCTGTGCTAGCAAATCAGAAGGTCCAAACCTTGGTACAAACCCCCAAAGAGAAGGCAGCTCAGCACAGCCAATTTGCTTGCTGGTCTTACAGAAGCTTAGAAGAGGCATGTTCACATGAGGAGTGTTTTGATGACTATGTATTTGACCTTTGTTTTTTGATTACTAACTAATGACTAAAAAAAGTAGTTTCCAGATCTTCCAGATTTAATAAACCTTTCTGGGGAAAATATGACCTTACAAGGCCCAGGTGCTAACCGAGCTCTAAATATCCAGCTCCAGACCTTTCAGATTACAGCATATGCTGGCTTTTAATCATCAGGCAGTGACAACTTTTACCAGGAAGCCCACAGAATAGTGTGGGTTTCCCTGTTGGGGAAATCCAGAGAACAGACACCAAAGAGATTAGGAGTGGGTTGCTGTAAAAGTCAAATGTCTTTTTATCACAAGGATCAAGGGATATTTAGTGAACTAAAACAGGTGGGTTGTTCTCTGAGGGAAGAGTGAGTGGTAAGAGTTATTTAGGTAGGACTGCATCTGCATTGGTGAGAAGTCCAAAAAGAAGTACAGTGGTCTGAAGCTGCCTCTTCCAGAGCTATTATTAGTAAAATTGAGCAAGTTGGTGTAAAATCCTTCCCAAGACTTTGGTCTTGAGTGTTTATTGGTAAGTTGCTTAGTAGCCTGAACTGTGAACTCCCCCAAGATGTTCTTCAACCGACAGATTTGGCAATTCAAATAGACGGTAGCTAGTGCCTGATAAACAAGGGTCTTACATTGCAAATACACGCACAAAAATTTATCATTAATCCTTTGAGGAAAATAAAGGAGTTGTGTTGTCCTTTTATCATGTCCACTGACTTCCTTGCAATTTTTTTAGTTTGTTCTGCAGCAGACTATGGCCTAAGCTTTCCTCTCTCAGCCACTGTTGATTCATCTCAAATCAGTGAATGTTTCACCACTGAGCTGAAGATATCCAAATACTGGACGGATATGGTCTTTACCTTTTTACGTTTGATTGCTAGACACCAAAGATGAAGCCTTAAGGCAGAAGGTGCTTGCTGTTCACGGTCACTGTGTTCTGAGATGGACACTTAGACACAGTGAACAGAATTGAGGTCATCAGTTTACTTCAGACTGAGTAGTTTTTGCTGCTTAGCAAGCCATGGAAATCTTCATGTACTAATTCCATGGGTTAACCAGTCTGTACACAGAAACCATCCTATTTTCATACAGCATCTGTTTGACTACCACTGAGTCACCTGTAGCTCAAATCCTACATTATGACTATTGAGACTACATGCTTTTCCATTGCTGCTATGATTTTAACACCACGAAGCCTGGAATGTAGCCATGCAAAATCTGCACTTTGTTACACTGTGGTGGGGAATTGCGGGGGAACTGGGAAATGAGCACATTTGCTTGAATGACTGTTGGAAAACTAGCCTCAGTGGAAAAAAACCAACAACAACAACAACAAAAAAAGACAGCTGGGAACAGCAATTAACTGGATGTAAAGCTCTGCTTTCCTGACAAAGAACATGACCCCCGTATGGCAACTGGAAGCACTTACACTGCAGGAAAACTTATCCCTAGGGCAGAAGTTCAATTATGGGCTTTGTGCAGCTATGAAATACCCACTCTGTGTAGTCTTGTGTATTCAAAGATTATAACCATTTATCCTTTTACCCATTGGATATGAAGCAGGCTTCTTTAGGGAAAAAAAGTGCTGCTATTTAATGAGGTGTTTTGCACAAGTTGCTGAAGCAGGTAGATCTATTTGTAGGCTTATTTTCTTCAGCATAAAATCGTGGAGCAAAATTCACTGGCTATTCCAAGTATTCTGAGTATTGTTGTCAAAAGCAACCTTTCTTCACCCCCAGCACACAGGGTGGTTTTATCCTATCTCTTGCCAAAGAGCTTGTACACACCTGGACACTGGCAAAACAAACAGGGCAGGTGGACTTTGCTGCTTTGGTACAATTTAAAGAGTAGATATGCAGGATACTGAACTCAGATTTAATGTTTGTGAACACAGAATAACAACATGGACCATGGGTTTGATCACTGGTGAATCCCTTTGCCAGTCTGAATTCATCTCCTGCATGGACTTAATCTAAGTCATCTGCTGGTTGCAGACCTGCAAGAAATAACTAGGCCTATAAAATCTGTGACAGAGTTTGCTCAAATTAGTCAGTTACCACTTTGCCTTCAGAGGGACAAATCAAATTCCCTTTCATAATTTACAGCTCTCTTCCCTCCAGTCTGCCTCAATAAGCTGTTTATCATGGAACAGATCTTACTTAGATCACAGGCACAGGGTTGCCTTTTTTTAGTCAGGATATTATCCTGTTCCCTCATCACTTTAAGTTTTTGTGGCTTATGTTGGAATAGTTTATTTAGTCACTGCACATTAATAAATGTTCCCTACTTCAATCAGACAGAAGAGTAACTGCAATTATTTCCTGAGTCTTTAATAAGCATATTCCACTAAAAATAGTTTGCTTGGCAGAGATTCA
>VZTB01004189.1:145061-186041 GCA_013397245.1 Thryothorus ludovicianus
AAATTCATTCTTCGCGGCGCAGAGGTGGTGGGGGGGGGGGGGGGGGGGCGCATATTTTCAGCTTATTGCATAGCACATTCATGCTATCATATTAGAGGCAAAGATATTCATATCACTGTTGTCCCTCTTTTATTACAGCTGAGGTTGTCCTGATTTCCCCTGTCTTTGCAGCTGGTAACATACAAAGCTGTTTTGATCTACTGGCATTTTTACTTACTCCTTCTGCTGGGCCCCTGAGATGTGCTGCAGAGGAGAATGAGAGCCCTGGTCAGCAGGGATCCAGGGTCTGTTTGAACAAGAGGGAGGCTCTCTTACTCAGCCTTGTGCCACAGTTATTCCATGGATTCCACTGACATTACTTGTCTTTCCCTCTGGTGAGGGAACTAATGTTCAGGTCACCGTAGATGGTCACTGAAGGAAAAGAGATGCTTTGTGCCTCTGTCTTCAGTACATCAGGAGCCTTTGAATCTATTACAGAAACAGCAACAGATTGCAAGCAAAGCACTTCATTCTGTGCAGTGATTGTTTTAAAGCATTGACTAGATCATGGAGCATGTCATTATCTCTCTGGAGGGAAGGTTAAGTCTAGTTACTCAGAAAAAAGTGAACATTTGTGCTTACTGTAAGTGAAAGTCTCAGATGCTCTTAGCTTGCTTAGTCAGAAGAGTGAAAAATCCTAGTGCAGGTGGTGGCTCCATCTCTGTGCTGCTTGTTAGGTGTTTGTGAGCTGCTGTGTGTGGAGAAGCACAGCATCACCTCACTCTGTCTGGTATTCCAGGAAGCCACATGGAGAGAAAGTGGACTTTTTGTCAAGTAAGTTGATAGCTGTGAAATTTCTTGCTGTGATGAGCTGAACAGTCGCTCCAAGTCAACAATAGGACTTGTGGTCTTGAAAGATTAAGTAATGGACCGCCTCTAGGATTCTTTTTTTCCTCCATATGTTGACCCCACTGAATGTATATAACAAATAGAGTGCAAAAAATTGCCTTTGGGAGCAAAATTCTGACAACTCTTGGGCAACCCCTAATATATACATACATATATATATATATATGTATATAAAAAATTAAATACTTTGATTTTCCTTCAAATATTTGTGAGTCATCTCTGGCCAAAATTATTGGTCAAATCTGAATCATTTCAGTTCTCCAAAACACATTGTTCACTCAACAGTTTGCCATGTTCTTGGAAGGGCATGGTAGATGTACCATATTCTTATTTGTTCAGTGACAAAACTCATAAGAATTTATTCTTCTATGAATAAGAACTGGCTAGGGAAAATCTGGAGTGTTTTAATCTTCTTCGCAGGCTTGTTGTGGAGGTAAGCTCAAAGATTTTGTGTTTAGCATTTTACTTTATTACCGACTCTTCATTTATCCAGATTCTTATTCATTCTTCTGTCTTCAAACCGCACCAAGCACAGGGTACTGGATAACAAAGCAGAATGCTGAGCTAACAGGGGCCTGGTGTCTGGAAATGGGTTCCCCACAGAGCTGCAGCATATCCCACAGGGGTGCTGAATGCTCTTTTTTTCTAGGAGTAGTCACACATAGTGCTGCTCAAAGGTGGTAGTGTGAGGGATCAGGCAGCCCTCAGGTGCTTGTTTTATGCATCTTCCTGGAGCTTTGAGTTGGCCTTCTGTGCTGGCTTTTTGTTTGGTTTGGTTACGTTTGTTTCTTTGTTTGTTTGGTAGAACTGTGTTTAGATTATTCGACTATGCATATGCTCCATAATGGGTTCAGGGTTCATAATCATTCCTATGTCATACTATGACACTTTCTGTTATGGGCCCAAAAACTCTCAGGGAAGACTTGGCTAAAATTCAGAGAACCTAAATAGACCACTGCTGAGAATGAGAGAGGAGAGCTGAAAAAGCTGCTGTCACTGGATAACAGCAGAGTCCTGAGCCCAAGATAGGAGAGGTATGTCCAGACAGCTTCAGTTTTCTTGGATACAACAATTCTCAGTGCAAATGCTCTTGATTTAAAAAAAAACCCACAACAAAACACAATAGTTGTTTTTTTTTTTAAATGGTGTTATGGCAAATTTGATGGCAGTACATTAGAGGTTTGAAATAAATCAGGCTGAGCAACCTGGCAGTGTGTGCAGGTGAGGAAAACTAGGCTTTGTTTCTGCTCTTTTCCTCCTAGACTGCATCAATTTCATTTGAGTGCCACCAGGCTGATGTCAGGCAGGGTTGCAGAGTGGGATTGCTCCCTTGCCCTACCTGAATGCAGGAGCAGAGGGACAAGAAAAGCAGTTTGGTGATGCTGAGCACTGTGTTGTAGTCAGTGCCTGCTTCAAACCTGTGAGATGATGATGAAATGCAGCTAGACATCCCTCCTCTCTTGTGTCTTTGGAGAGAGGAAATCGATTGGAGGAAGAAAATACTTAAAAAAACTATTACACTGCAGCTGAGTCCTTTCCTTCAAGAAGGAATCTAAACATGTCATCTGATTTAAATCAATTAAGAAGATAAAGAGTAAGTGGCATGGCCCAAGTTAATAAGTCTAGCAATGAAGTGTGCCCATTTATGCACAATAAGTGAATTTTTGTTGTCTTAGCAACAGCCTGGAGTTGTGCTATCCATCAGGGGAACAGTCTGTTTGGATGTTGTCAGGGTGACAAGCCGGCTACCTGTCCATGCAACTGCAGATCTGCAGCACTGCCGCCCTGTCACTGGCTACTGTATGTTTATGCATGAGATGTCTAAAGAGCTGTCTCTTGACTGTACACAGGGCATTGCTCTCTCCAGCCACGGCATTTATCCCATCAGCAAGCTCACTGAACCAGTGCTCTGTTGCCCAGTGGACTGACTTGAACTGACTCATTCAATGGGAGTTGTCACTTCTGCTAGTCCTGCTTGCCTTAGGAAAACTGCTCCACAACATGCTCTCCTTTACATCAGCAAAGCTAAGGAGAACCTAGGAAAGCTAAAAAACAGTGCTAAAAAATGTGTGAACTCTGCTTTCTGGAGCAAAGCCTCACAGATCCTGTCATTAGTCCACAGTTCCCACATCAGTGCTCTTGAGTTGGTTCCTGCAGGTGACAGTCTGACTTGGTGTCTCTACAGTTCTCACTTCAAGGGCAGCCTGAACTCTTGCAGAGTCAGGAGACTCCTGTGCAGGATTTCAGCTGTAAGCCCAGGGGCTCAAAGTAAAGCCAGCTCAAACCCAGAGATACCAAAGATCCAGAGTTACTTTGGCTGTTACTGGAAGCTGGTTTTTAATCCCCTCTACAGGCAGTCACAATCCCCTGGCCTGGCTCTGAGCAGCTCTGAGAGAAATGATTGTTTCCTCTTGAAACCATATGGAAGTTGGTCTCCAGTGATTTTTTTCTGGTACTTTTTGGGCTTTCCCCTTACAGAAAGGAAGACTCCTGTTAGAACATGACACTTCTGTCAGCAAGATTTAGCTTCTGGCTCACTAGGCTGTCAAGGTTCCTAATTTTACTTGGCTATTCCTTAAAACAAACAAATAAGCCCCCAAACCAAATAAACCCTTCTTACTATTGATGAAATCTGATGTGTTGACAGTACTGGAGACTGTCATTCTCCTAACAAATTTATGCTAGCAGTAGCAAAGCAGACCCTTCTGGCTTTTGTACCTCATCCCCAGTGTATAGGTTGAGCTGCTCTGGTGTCGTGGCTCAGCTGGTCATCCAGCTTCCTACTCAGGCAGCCCACAGGGACCATGTTATACATTCAGTGGGAGCTTCTGTAGGGGAGAGTTGAGCATTAGTGAGCGACTAAGTTGGAACAGCTGTCAGATCCATTTCTAAGTGTGGTGATCGGCAGGTATATAGTTGTGCATTAGTGCAATGAACTGAATTTAAATGGGTGTCTTAGGGCTGAAAGCTGTGTTAGTGACCTGAGCTGCCCTTATTCTAATTTTGTTTGTTTCAGTCCCTCTTGTTTCTGTCATTATGCCAAGATGACGTAGCTGAAGCTGGGGAGGGAGGCAGAGACCAATTGATACAAATAAAATCTATATTTCTGCTGGGGAAGAAAAAAACCCAAAATGCACAAGTCTAATGATTCTTTCTCTAACAAGTGGACTTAAACTGTTAGGAAAGAAAAAAAAACTTGCTACCGTTCTAGGTAAACACTGGATGTTTTTGGGTGTGAAAAATCCAGAGCAGGGAAAGTAGGTATCTTCTCACTTCAGAGCTTTATGTCTCAGCATTTGACTCTGTGAGACTTCTCATCTTAGAGGAAAATATGAGGCTGCATCCTAAGAATGGAAAATTATTTTAATTGAACAATTAATCTTAAGGTGTCTGGAAAAACAATGATAAGGGAAAAAGAAAATCTGGGAGAAATGAATGATCTGTGACAGATAGGAATGCTGATCTACAAAAGCAAACATCTGATGCTAGAAATGCTGAAAGTGTTTCAGCCTGTTTAGTGCCTTCATTGTGTGTGTCAACACGAGTTGAATGCCATGTGACTCCTGATAGATCCACATCTCTGGGAAAGGGAGGACCTGGCACAGTGCAAGCTCTCTTGATTATTGGTTTGCTGAACCTTCAACCATGGATCTGTTACTTTGCGTTCCATATCATCATGCTTAAACCTGCAAGGAGCTATCAGCCCCTTTGCTGTTCTCTTCCATATCTGCTAGCGAGTGTCTTATATTGGATCCTGATGCAAGAAAATAAGCTTCCTAGGTGCTGATTGCTGCTTTGAGGTTTAGAGTGTATGTGGAGCCCAATGTAGCCTTCCAGAGTGAATTACAGGCTTTGCCATAGGTTAGCTTTCCCTAGGTACACAATGTTCTCCTAGACATCTGTTCTTGGCTCATCTGCCTGTCTTGCTCTGTTCAGGATTACTTGGAGCTGATGATTTTATAACTGCCCTGTATTTGTCATCTCCCCCAGCTCTGGACTAGCCTGGTGAATGTGAGAATTGGCAGAGGAGAGGAGCAAGAGGTTAACCATGGGATTAATCTGCTAAGTCATTACCTCTGTCATTAACCTCTGCTCTTGGGCAGCACCTGGGGCAAGAGCCTCAGCTATTTGCTGTAGTTGCAAAAGGAGAGGCCCAGGTTGTGGGTATTTTCAGGCAAGGCTTGGGTGCTTTCTTAGCAAATCACTTATCTAGAAAACAAAAGGCTCCACTAGTGAAGCATTGATATAAAAGGACATTTTAGGATATTTGGCTGACCTTAGGATTTCTCTCAGGAAAGGTTGAGGTATTTACCCTCATTGATCCTCTTTCATAGCTATCAACTTTGAAGAGATGTCTTGAGTGTTTCAGGGCATTTGAGATGGCATGACATACCCATATGTTCTGTCATGAGTGCTGCTTATGTGCTGGAGCAGTAACAGTACTAGTTCTGCATTTGGTTTCTACCATTTAGTGTGCTGACGCATCTTGGGTGACAGAGACCAGGTTAAAATCCCTGGGGGACTCAAATACAACTGTCCCTTCACACAGGTCTGCCAGAGAAGCAGACAGCAGGAAACTCTGGATTTGTTTGTTCTGTGTCTCTCGTGAGAAAATATTTCTGTATTGTTTGAAATGCTCACTTAGCAGAAAAGTGAATATTTCCAGTAAATCCGAGATGTTTCAGGAGGTTGTACAGGCTGGAGCCAAGCTATAGTGCTACTCACAGTTGCTCTGTGGCCCACTGAGCATTTTATATGAAAGGAATCTATTCTCTACTTTATACAATTCTAAAACTACTTCACCACAAAGAAATGAGAAAACAGAACTCCAGATGCACTATGATGGAGTGACCAGGCCGCTTCTCTCTGAGGTAAGTGAAGAGTCAAATTCCTTTCTGGCAGCTTGAGGTTGTTTGAAAGTTGGTTTGTACCCTCCTGGATGAGTGTGCTCCTGGTTATTGGGTACAAGCAGAAAGCACTTGCTCCTCCTGAGAATTAAGAGGTCAACCTTGCTCTTCCCTCCTCCTACTGGTTTGTTTTCAATCAGTGCAGTTTTTGACAGATGTCAGGCTTTGTTGTGCTGAGAGGATCTTTTCTGCCCCTTCTTCCTCACCTATCTACCTAGCCTGCAGATGCAGTTACTTGTTACTTTTTTCTGAGTGTGTCCCAGCACTAAGAATTCAAGGACTATAATACCTTTAGAGCAACCCTGTGGTGGAGACATTGTGGAAAGATGGGAAGGCAGTGCTGAAGATTTCCAAATCTGTGGAGGCCAGAGCTAAAAATGCATGTCCCAAGCCAAAATCCACCCACCACGTCTCCAGCTCTAACATTCATTGTTCTTGATTGCAGTGCCATTTGCTGTACTTTTATTCACTCTAATTTTTATGGTTGCTTTTTATCCAAGACAGCTGACTATCTTCTCTTTGGCAGTTTTTTGTGATGTGGAATAGACCTATTTTCTACTGCTGGAGCACTGTGCTTTGTACACTGGCTACTGCAAGAATACTGGGGGATAGGGCATTGAGGAATAGGTTGTACTGAATTGAAACAGAATGGATGAATTCCAGTGTAAGCCAAGAAGAAACAGGGGCAAATTAAATGGGTCCAGTTCAAGCTTGGGTGTTCTTGGGACCAGAAGAAAGGAAATACTATAAATCCTTTTTTTTTCACTTATGTGTTTCATAATATAAACAAGAGCTGTGACTTCTGCTGAGCAAAAGCCTCTGGAAGGATGAAAAAAATGCAAACCACATGGATCCACAGAAATTTCAGTTGTTTTCAATGTCTGGGTGAAACTCTGTATATTCCCCCAGGCAGAGTGCTGCTGGCAGGGGATGCTCTGCATGATGGTGGCCAGAGGCCTTGGCAAACAGGCAGGACAGCCCTGGGGAGGCGAGGGAGGACAGACAAGGGTTCATCCCAGCACCGTGTTAATTAGATTGGTTGTACATCCCCCTGACTGCTGAGCGAGTACTCTTCTGTCCCTTTTATTAAGGCAGAGCTAATAGGAAGGAATATGTCACCAGAGGGCTGAATTGGCAGGTAAAAGAGAATGGGCATGGGGAGGAGGAGGAGACTCCTTACACATCTCTTTTTCAGTTTTTTAACTAAAACCTTTTCAATACTCTTTGAAGCACCCTCTACTCTTGAGAGAAAGGCAAGGAAGCAGGAAGCAAGCTGGAGTAAAAGTGACATCCCACCATCCAAATCCATCTCTGCAGTAAAGTTATGCTAGGAGGCTCATGCGTCCATCTGTGGCTTTTCAAGTGCTGTTTGTAATATGGCATGTTATTGAAATGCTCCAAGGATTCCCTTTGTAATGTGTAATTACTCTGAGATATGCAGTTCGGTGTCGATTGCAGCTTCTGTTCTGACTAATTTTAATGCAGTTAAAGCCATTCATGGATCAAAGAAATTTATGCAGATGAAATTTTAAAGCTAGTGTAAAGAACAATTCATTAGTCTCTAACACATCAGGAACTTAAAAATCCTGTACTTGGTGTCTCTGAACTTGGATTTTACTTCTCATACCCAGAGGACTTTGAAGCATATTTCTAACTGTCTGTTACCTCTCCTGAGATTTCAGAGGTGTCTCATTAAAGCTGATGTTCAAGCCTATTAAATACATGAATGCAGTTTCTAATGATGCATCTCATTTAGATGAGCTGACACCAGGAACTGGCAGGGATCATTGTTGCCCTGGTCCCCCAGTGCCTGGGACAGTGAAAGCCACCTGGAGAAGTGCAGGATAATACCTTCTGTGTTGGGAGATACAAGCAAAGTATCTTGGAAAGGCTGCTGGCTTCCAGGGGCACACCAACCTTGTCACCTTCTCACCCTACCAGCTCCCCACCCTCTCTCCTGAAAAGTGCAGCCTCAGCTCCAGGAGATTGCAGATGGGAAGCACCTGTCCTTGAGCTCTCAGTCTCTCCAGCCAGTTAATTATTAATCATCACAATATCCCTGGTGTCAAATGTTTGAACTGCCCATGAAGCATGGAGAACGGTTTTATCAGTCGAGTCAGAAAATTTTAGTGTTCTGCCACTCATTATTGCAAAGCTGTTGTTCTGTCAAAGAACTAAAGCACCCAGAAGTGGTAGTTGTCTCATCTGAGCCCACACCAGATGACCTGGTACTAGCAGGGGCAATAAATGTGCCAACTGGGAAAACGCAAGAGAAAGTTAAGCTTCTTTCATGAGTCTGGCAACAGAACTGGTGCTGTGCCATTGCAGGTGATGCAGTGTGACTGCAGTTAGAGGTTTGTTGCCTGTTATGAACACCTATTTACTGGGAACATACCTCAGTATTTAGCTCCCTAAAAGATACCTGCTGGGCTATTAAATCCTGGATGGCACAACACATTTTCTGTGACTGTTGGCTGGCTGTTGTGCCTCTCTGTGGTGTGCTGCTGCTTGCCATTGCTTAGAATCAGGGAGACACTTGAGTTTGTATGGAGCTTTAGGACTTATCTGTGCTTTGATTCAGCCTCTGTGCTATTCTAAAAGAGAGGCTGAGAAGAGACAGACCAAAGAGTAGGCATGAAAGAAGAAAATCACTGAACTTGTCTCAAGGCACCTCTTACTATTGGGAATATTCAGACATGAGGACCTGACACCCAATTCCTTTTAGCTGGCACAATTCTAGTGGAAATGGAATGGCACCTGCACTTTATTTCTGGTTGAGGCAATATTACACTTTCCTGCTACCATTTAAAATCCTACTGTGGGAAGACTTGGGTGTTGCAGGTAAGTGACCCCATTAAGACAGGATGATACACACGACTTAAATTGTGCTCTTTAGGATCCCTAGGACATGATTAAGTCCTCAGGTACCTCTTTGTCCTCCTCTGTCCTTCCTTCTATCTCAGGATGTCTTCATGCAGAGTGAATGAAATTATAGTGGATCTGATGGGATACTTTTTTGTCTGAGTAAATTGATGGTAGATTATCAATGATCTAGGGTCAAACTCACTCTTCCTTCATTCTTTTCTAAGATACTATGTAGAAGACTAACTCTTATTTACATGTAATAATAGATGGAGATTTTTTTTCCTCCTTTCAGTTCAAACATAGCATTGTGTTCAATGACACCACAATGTTTTGTGGAAAGTACAAGTGCTTTGAACATGTGGGGATCAAAAAGCTCTAAACAGATTGTGTCATGCTGCCAACAAAGCATGTCCTTGGACTCTGGCCGAGAACAACCAAACCTTCATTTTGAATGAAGCACTGGATGTTGAGAAATACCAAAACTTTAGTCCTAGTTCCCATCTCAATTGCATTTCTAGCAAGCCACTTCAATCTCTTTGCCTTGAGTCATCTCACCCATAAAGATGCCCTATTTATGGGATGCTTGGGTGTTTAAAACTCTGACTGCTTTTTGGCATCTGGGATGCAGCTGCCTGGGTGGACATGATTCCCATAGGAATGGGAGGCAGCAGCAGGGTTTTTGGGCAGCCCTGCATCCTGCTAGCTGCTGACTTGTGCCTGGGTGAGCACATGCCCACTTGCTCCATCCCTCCTGCTTGCCCTGGCAACTGTCCCTGGCCTTCCTGTCAGTCAGGGGGTGGTGGTCCCAATCCCTTCTCACCAGAGCCTGCCTGGTCATGGTGGGGATTTTCTGAGCAGTCACCCACCACACCTTCTCCTGGCCTTGGCCTTCATTGCTCTTTGACCACAGACAGCAGATGAAGTATTTAGAGACAGCTGCTATTTCTGTCATTAGCATCCAGACTTCCTAGGAGAAAACTGCTGAAACCTGTGACAGCTGAAATCTGAGTCAGAGGAAGCTTTTTACTTCAGCATGTACAAAAGCAGAGGGAGAAATGAAGTAAGGGGGAGGGAAAGACAGAGTTCAATTTGCTATTCATTTAGTTCTGTCAGGAAAGCCCAGGCACCTCAAGATGACGGCTTGTGGATTGCAAACACGAAGTTGCAGCGTGGTGGATGTTGTTAAGGGATGGAATATACAGATACAGAAGAAGTGGGTAGGAAAACAATGCAGCATGAGGGGGCTGTGTGCTGTGCTTCGTGACAGGGTACATTAGCTCCTCCTGAGCAGCTCTGTGCTCTGCACCTTGCTGATGGTACCTGACAAGTTAAAGCAAATGTATCTCCATGCTGTGTTACTGGTGCAGGGGCTGGAACAGAATACCCAAGGGGTCTGCCTAGCCTTTTCCACTCCAGGGCATGATCCTTTCTCAGTCTTCTCTAGTGTACTTGCCATTATTTCCCTGGAGAAGGAAAGGCTGTTATTCCCAATCTGCAGCTGGGGCACTGGCTTGCAGAGAGGCTGACTTGTCTGATGATAGGACATGAGGAATGTAATGAAGCTGTGTCAGGGGAAGTTCAGACTGGACATTAGAAAAAGGGTTTTCAGTGAGAAGATGATCAGCCACTGGAACAGGTTCCCTGGGGAAGTGGTCACAGCACCAGACTTGCATGGTTCAAGGAGTGTCTGAACAACATTTTTAGTCATTACAGTTCCCTTTTAGATAGTCCTGGGAAGAGCAAGGAGTTGGACTTAATAATCCTTATGAGTCCCCTCCAATTTGAGATATTCTGTGACTCTATGATTAGGTAACTTGTTGTGCAGCCTCTTGGATTTTGATGTGGAGTTAGGATTGTGAGACTATTTTCTTCTCCAGCTGTGGCTGCTGAAAATGGTCTGATTTCCTTTCAAAGACTGTGATAGATATTTCAAAGGAAAGTGTTCTATGGAGGCTTCCTAGTTTACCTGTGCTCTCCTTTGACAGAGTTCAGAGAGCTTCCAGGACTGAAGGGAACTGTGGGTCAGAAGCACTCTTCCAGTACTTGGTCTTTTCAAAATGAAAGTGCAGGCCCTCTGTTGTTATCATGATTTTCCATTTGAAAGAAAACTCTTAGGATTTTATGTCATACTGTGGCGCCAGCAGGATCAGAGATTGTTCTTTCCAAACCAATTAATTTACAGAACATCTCTGGTAATACAATTCAAGAGGCTTTCTGAAAAGGTGTCTTTTAGTAAACAGGGGTAAATGAGCCAGAGCATGATCATTTAATGCCCCCTTTTCCCCCCATGACTTTGTATAAGCTTTGGACTGAGATAGGAAGGGGTAAAGGAGAAACAGTCAGTCCCAGTTCTGCCCAATGACTTGACAACAGGATTACATTCATGTTAATCCACCAAAATTTATCCTCTGCTTTAGAAATAAAAACAATTGCTCTAGACAAGCCTGTTTACACAGGTTGTCATTTAATTTGATGGCAAATAGATTTGAAAGTACTCTTGTTTAACTTGGTACTTGACAAAATAAAATGCTACCTAGGATTTTGGGGGGGGATAAGAACACTGGGGTTACAGGAGGTGATGCTAAACACTGGATGCACATATGTGCTCTGGGGACAGCTTGACAGACTGCAGGCTTTTGGAAAGAACTAGTCTAGCAAAGGAGCAGGGGGGGAGAGAGCATCTGCCAGTAAATAGATGGATAAAGATGTTCCATGCTGCTTTTAAGGAGCACCAATCATCTTTATAACTTTGACAGGTGGCAGTGGGGCAGGAGGGGAGGAAGAGATTCAGCGAATTGTGTGGGTGGTGAAGAAATTAATCCTAATGAATTGGAAGAGCAAATCCACAGTGGGCAGAAAGCTTTGGATTTCTGCCCTGCTGGATATGAATAAATAGAAGAGAATCCCTTTTGCACGCAAGAGCTAATTGGGCAATTACAGCGTAATCTCAAAACCTTTGCTTAAATTATATTCTAACTATCAAAGCATGAGGCAGATTCTCTTCCACAGGCTCATAAGGCTTGCTCAGTCTTTCAGAAAGGTGAAAGCTTATCTTCGAAACACCTCCCCTCCTTGTATTTCCAAGGTTTCTTTTCCATGTTTTTATTCTTATTCACAGAAAAGGACACACAAACATAAGAATGTTTCAGACCAAGGATCCATCTAATCCAATTTCATTATTCTTCCCTCAATGCTTGCTTGTGGCCACAGCTGGGAGATGGAGCAGGACAAGCATAAATGACACTCCCTTCTAACACATTCACACAAATTTAGCTCTCGGGCTTCTCTGAGCTTGACCTCTGCTTCTTCACCAGGCCTTTATGACTCTTTCATTCAGTTTTCCTGAGCAAATGTAACCTTCTGTATCAGCAGCCCTTGCTGGTAGCTTGCAGCTGTACTACCTAGTGGTGAAAAGCTAAGTCCTCTTCTGATTTCCTCACTCTTCCTACTTCTACAAAAATAAAAGTGGGAGGTTCCAGCATGGGAATCTCACCAGTTTTATTTTGGTGGGAACAAGAAAACTCTGATAGAAAGACTGAGTTTATTTTTTCTGCAACAGTGAGTATCAGGTATGAGTTTTCCTTTTACAGCTTTGCTGTCACTTGGCCCTAAAGACTTCTCTTCTGACATTTTGGAGGAAGAATTGAAGAAAGAAATGTTACTGTAAAGGCTATTCTTCTAGGTCTGTCTAGAAGCTAAAAGTGAAAATGTTTTCATCTGTTGTTGAAAGGACAGGGTCCTGAGACAATTTGATTGAGGAATGGTCAGTAAGTGCTGTCTGCAGTGCTCTCTGCTGGACACTCAGGTTCTCCCACCCCTAATTTGTTTGTTCACGATGTCTAAATCTTTACTGTGACTGCACTTGAACTAAGATTTGAGTGCCAAAATGCTAAGCAGCTCCACATGCCAAAGAAACAGAGCATCTGAATGCCTCCAAAATCTTGGCTCTTCTTAAGGCTTTACAACTCAAGAGTGATTCCCATTTACTTCAACCATCTTCTAAAGGCTCACTTGTGACGTGACTCTGTTATTCTCCATCCCACCTCTCTGGCATTTTTTCTCTCATGAGTGTTTTTCTTTAGGACTGGCACCAGCACAGCAATTCAGCACCAGGCTGGTCTTGCTCCCATCCGTTCTGTAGTGCCATCTGATCAAACAGATGAGGAGTATGTGCCTTGCTAGGATTGAGTTGGAAGGGAAAGCAAAGAAGGTATTTGCAAACACGGGTGCACAGACCCCATGGTATTAGTGTTCAAATGAAGTAGAAACCATGGCTACACGATTGCACAAAATCGAAATGAAGCTCATGTCACTGTAGGTGGTCTTTTTTTACAAAGAGAGAAGGAAAGAGGTGCATTTCTGGCTAGTTTTTCCTCTATCCAGCACTGTTTTATACTTGGTTACCTGGACATAGCTGCTGCAGGGTAGCAAACCAAGCTGTGTGTTTACACTCCTCGTTCACCACGTACAAATGCACTTTGGAGGATAAAGTAAGCTGAGAGTTAAAAAATTTGCATCTTCTGTAGTTTACTTGCTGAAGAAGGCTGTCTTCTGAGCAGGCTAATTATTGTCACAGAAAGCAGAGGCATTCCTAGGGATTCAACAGCAAGCTTGTGTAAGTCACCATGTTCTGGAAGAGGATGATTAGGAGAAAATTGTTCCTTTAAGGAGTTTTGCCAAGGACCAATCTGCAGTGCTGCACCTTTGGTGCAATACTGAGCTTGTTTCTAGGCTTGATTATTAAAATAGCATATGTGAAAGGAGAGTGATTGTTGGCTTTGTGCACAGTCTTGGGCATGTTTGCTTATTGATGGAGAGCAGAGGGTTAAAACACTGCTGTTCTCTAAGGCTTTGTTGTACACATACAGACTGTATTTATGTTTGCTTATGTGGTGCATGAGCAAATATGTCCTGTTTGCTTGTGACGTTTTGTCAGTGTTCTCCTGTGGAAGGAGGTAATACTCTCCTGCTTACAATATGCTGGTGTTTGCCTTGTCCTGCTGTTAATGATTCATTTGTGATACCAACTATGAGCCTCAGCCATGCACTGGGATTCCATCATATTTCACAAAGACACTTTGTAAAAAGGAGTCAGAGAAACAATTCTGGCTCCAAAAAGATTATGAGCTACTTCTCATCTAGATTTGATAGGAAGCATGCAAAGAGAGACTGGTTTATGAACTGCATCTAGTGACACTAACCCCTCCTGATATCTCCCAGTCATGCAAGCAGTCCTTTGGTCATGATGCCCAGTTTTATATTATTTTGGGGATTTTATCCTTTTGTGGTCTCTTCCAGTAAGGGAGGCTAAACAAGATTATTGTAGTGTTAAAGGGAAGCACAATAAAATGAATTACAAAAATGCTACAGAACTTGTACTTCACAGAGCAAATGAAACTTTCACATAAGATGAAATATATCAGGCTGGGCTGCTGTTCTTATTTGTTTGATGAATCTGTTTACCTCTTGCATGCATCTATCTAACTCGAGAGAAGGCAGATATATGGAGTGGGAACTGAATGGTCTCAGACCTATCCATTCATCACCTGCATGACTTTCATTGCTAGAGTGTCCAGATCACTTCCCTGCTATATAGGGATAGAAATATTTATTTTTCTCTTGGTTTACTGGATAATTAGCTTAATTTATGGCTTCATGACCATTTATATTCCTTAGCTTGCATGAGTGAGCTTACAGAAAAGCAACTCAAGGGAACTGGAATCCACATGTGCTGTACGATATCCTTAATCACTTATGCAAGTCATGTCTGTAGAGAAGCTGAGACCAACTAAATGAGGTTTTGCCTTTGTTCTGCATTATGGATCACTCTGGAAAGAGGATGATGACTTTTTTAGGTCTCTGGTTCTCTGAGAAGAATTTCTGGGTCAGTATGGAATATGATTTGTGTATAGTGTCCTATAAAGAGCATGTGCTCTTATTTTAAATAGTAATCAAAATGAAGGTGTGCTTGGACTGTGCTTCTTCACTTCCAGAAATTAGTTGCAATCTGCTTTTGAGGAAGCTGACAATGGCCCACCTCCTAAGGCCAAATAAGGCTTTTTTCTACAATAGCAATCTGGGCATCTAGAAGCTTCCTAGAGGGGCCAGTCTAGGGAGACAGCTTAATCTGGGAGCAGAGGTCTTTGATATGAGAGGATGTTGTGAGCTAGGTGAGGCATCACAGTGCTTACCTCTTTCTCCTACATCAGCCTGGCCACAGTTCAGAGTAGATGTCCGCTCTGCATGCAGAAGAAATATTTGGCAGCTCTCTGAGGGATCTGGCAGATGCCACCATTTGCATGCCATGGTGCAAATATACAACTGAAGCAAACGGGAGCCAAGATGTAGTTGTGGTATCTAATGGATTTTTATAGAAATAAATACTAATGGGGGTGGTGAGGAGGAGACAGAGGGAGGAATATTTCCAGGGAAACTTGTTACATAAGACAAGCTCTCCTCTTTGGTCTTATTGGAGTATTTCCTTATCTTCCCTTTTCTCCTTCAATTCCTGATCTTCCTGGGTACATTTCAGATGTGGAGATACTGTAAGATGAAAGTCTGTGATGGAAGCAGTTGTCTGAATCTCTTGGGTCATTTCAGGTCTGTTTCTAGATGTATGCAACATACATCAGACTAGCACAGAAGATTTGCTTTAATACAAGTGTAAAATTACTATTGTATCCAGAAGAAAGGAAATATTTAGGGCAGCCTGAGTGCTAGTCCAACACATGCTGTGCTGTTTATGAGGTGGGGGTAAGGAGAAGAAAGAAAGGACAACTTAGTGTTTTCTAAAGAAAAAACTAAGGCAGGTTAGTGCCTCTGCCTGTGCAATGGTGTGTGTGTGACCTTGGGAAGAAGCAAGCTCAGGGACAAACACCCGTGAATGGTGTTTAAACTTAATCTGAAGTGGTTTGCACACAGAAGAGCATCTTTAGAATACCAGATGCTGATGATTCCTTGCCAGGCACTGCTCCTAACAGCCATTTCTGTCTTCCAGCAAAGGATGGCTATGGAATGCTTTTGGAACTGCACATCCAGTGCTGCTCATTAAATAAAGACAGAGGGAATTCTTGGGGAAAAACCCCCCAAAAACAGACCTCCTATATCCCCCTGCCAAACCAAAGCAGAGCACATTACATCAGAGTTGTTAAGACACTCCCACAGCTTTTTAATTTGTTCCCAGCCACAGTGGCATGCTGTACATATTAATAATTCTGTTGCATCTTCGTATGGGGGAGCAAAAGTATCCTTAAAACACTTTGTCAGCATCCAACAGGTAAATGCCAACAATAAGAAATGGTTACTCATTTCCTAAGCTATTAATGTTTACTATCATTGGTTATTTTAAATAGTGCTACAATCACTCAGCATAGAAGCCCTAGGGTCATGGGTTATAAACAATTTTCTGTCTGAACTTCCCTGACTGGTGTTTTTATATCAATTTTTTGCCTTGTAGATGATAATTATTCCAACAACCCATTTTGGAATTGGGCTAGATTATACAGTTACCCCTTCTTGAGACACTTCCCTTCTCAATGAAATGTTCCTTGCTTTACTGTTTTAATTTTTTTCCTTCTTCAGACCAGCAGAAGTGGGTTTTGAGGGAAGATGCACTTGAATCTCCATGGCACAGCAGCATTTTATCATTGCTATATTCAGGTTCCTTCCTTTCTGTTTTATCCCTTAAATTCTACTCTGGAGATATCACTGCAATGCGATTCTTCAGGAGTTGTGCTGGAAGAGCAGGGAGAGAGTATAGAATTATGGCAAAAATGCACACATATCCATTTACTTGTATGGAGTGCAGAGAGATGAGACACTGTATGACATTGGGACTGTATTTGAAGAGTTTATCCAAGACAAGACAAACACTGTAGGGTAAAAGGACAGGTTGCTAGCTGCAGGAATCTGTATTTCCCAGTATTTTTCTAATCTAAGCTGGTTAGGCACCCTGCCAGCCAGGCAAGGGCCCTGGAACCTCTCCAGAAAAAAACCTCAGCTTATGTTGTGAAAGGGTTTCCCCATCTATGCTGCAGAAGAAATTCTTTTCTCAGAAGCTTGGAGACAAATATTGATTTTTTAAAATTTTTTTCAATAGGAAACTAATGTTAGTGGCATGCAGTCATTTTCTCTCATGGACACTATAAGCTATTTTGAATATGTGCCACCAAAGCCAGCATGGAGTCTAGATTCCTTAGTGCAAACAGGCCCCTGCTCTTTTCTGATCTGCTATTGGCTCACAGGACAGGTGCAACTGGTTTTGGTAAGTGAGTGGGAATGAGATGGAGTGAGAATTTACGTGCCCATACAACATGTAATTTTGATTCTACACAGCTCTTGCACAGAGAGAAAATCTGGGGAATCTTACATTCTTTTTTTACTTTTCTGTAAGGATCCAAATTCACCTGTGGATAAGTTTAACTCCTGACTATGAGGTGCCAATGCTGCCATGAGGAGCCCCAGGGTGAGTCCTACTTTGTGGACTTCCAGCAGCAAACAATCAGTGTTTGAAAGGAGAGCTGGGAACTTCATCTCTGTTGGGGATTCTCTTTATGTGAGTGTGGAGCTCTCACTGTAGTAGAATGGGAAGGTTTTCCATTCAGCTTGCTGATAATGATGGTGTTGAACACTTCAGGGTAAATGGGAATTCAAAGAAGAATTTGGAGGATCACAGCTTTAAGTGTGAATGTATTATCATGATGATGAAATTTCAGTTTTGACCCAGTCTGGAGTAAATCTGTGGTATATCCATAGCAGAGCAGGGAATACCTCTCAAGTTCTTGTTTGGCATCCATGGAACTATCCTTCATCAGTCTGTGTGTGAATGTTCAAATATACTTTCGCCTCCTGTTGGAACCCAAGATTTTTTCTCTCTTCTTTTTCTTGGGCAATAATTTTATTTCCTTTAATGTTTGTGTGCCTTTCATTTAAAATTTTTTCTACTGAAGATGTCAGCTTTTGTCTAACAAATGTAATCTTGCCAGCCTACAGATTTATTTGAAGTTGTTTCCTGTCTTCCTTGGGTCTCTACACAACAGTTTGAAAACAATATGTTACTCTGCTCTGCATAATGGGATGGAACAAAGAGAACTGTTTATTCCATTGCCTGTGGTGCTCACTATCCTTTTGTGATACCATAAACAGACTTCTTATCCCTTTCTGATGGCTGCAGTTGCAATTACTTTGTTGTTACCTCAGTCTTCTCCAAGAAGTTATATATGTAGAAACTTGGCCAGAAATTATTTTAAGCAGTTTCTTGTGCTTGCTTGGTGTAAAGAGAGTAGGCATCCCTGCCTTGTGTATCTAGGAGGCTGTTGCCCTTGGTGAAAGCATTAATAAATTGAATTGCAATACAAATATGGGTATTCCTTCCACTTGGTAGTCATCTCTGACAAAAGAAAGCTGTAAGTGGGCTGCATGCAGCGGATCAAAATTTCCAAGGTCATATGTGTCACAAGAGGGGCTTTGCTGTTAGTCCATTGCATCCCATTCCTTCAGGCTGCTCAGAGCCTAGAAGTTTTGGAGATGATCCTTCCTGCCTCTGCTACTGACTAGATATGGTTAGGAGAAAAGGCAGAATGATCTTGATAGGTAATCAAGGCTTATGATATGAAATGAAAATTGAGTATGTTTGTCTGGATCACCTGACAGGTGTAAGCCACTGTCAGAGGATAACAGAAAAAAACACTATTCAGGAAAAAGAATGAGCTCCCCACTCCACCAAGCCATGAAGCCTTGTTAACAGGATGAGCAGACAGACTTTTTTGTCATAGGTATTAATTTTCTCTCTTAAAGGCTGTGAAGGCTATGGCTATGAATTGGAGCCTGATGAATAATACTTCATTCCTTAAGTACTTATGAATAGAAACAGCATGGTGAAGGGTCTTTCAAACTATACTGTAGCTTGAAAGAGATTAGTGTTTTGGATGTTCTCATTAGAAACCCAAGAAGAGATCACAAGCAATCTGCCTCAGGTGGTCAGGCATGGACTGTTGGTGGGCCTGGGTTAACCAAAAAATAGGCATGTGTTTGCCCAGGCAGGAACATTCCAAAGGAAAGCAAGTCAATAAGGGAGAATCAGTGTCATATTAGCATTTTGCTATCATGGAAGAAAAATTCAGGAACCTGAGCAGGGATCTAGACAAGTCTTTGGAAGAAAAGTCTTAGCTGCTGATTTGGTGTCATGAATCTCTCACTCTCTTCTGCTGGGCAGTTTACATGCGCATGCATCACTTTGATGGAGAAGCTGGGGCTGGTGATTAGGGTGTTCATCTTGGACTGAAAGACTGACTGAAGTTCAAATTTCTGCTAATAATCTGCCAAAGCAGAGATGAACCGTGCTTTTCAGCACTTCAGGGATATGCTACAGCTGCTTGTCAATCAGCTGTTCCGTGGGGGACTTGGAGTGCATGTTACCTGCAGCCCAGTACTCTGAACAAAGCAGATGCTCTGGCCTAGGCAGGACTGATGTGTCAACTGGAGTGCATTTGCAAAGGATGCACTGAATGTCTGTTTTCTCTCTGTAATGCTGGACATCAGGACGGAGTTAACCTTTTCTTTGGAGAGAAACACTGCCACAGGTCCACAGAAGACAGCAAAGGGTCCTTACCAACAAGGAAAAGGAGGTGTTAATATTTCTTGGTGTGAGCAAGGCTGCAGAATTACTCCACATGTGAAAAATCATTTAACAGCCCTATTTGTTATTACAGTTCTCAGTTAATCCTTTCTGCAAGATGAAGGACAGAGAGCCCTAAGGCCATATTGCTGACCCTGCCAGATATGTCATGGTCAATCTCGTTCGAGAGACAAAGCATCTGCACTGTGCTGCGCACAGCTCCTGATGAGCTCCTGTCCAAGATGTTGGGTATTTATCTCCCTTGCATTTTTTTCAACTCATCTGAATCCTCTTTGATGGGAAGCCTACTTCCTGACAGTCTGGGCTGAGGGCTTGCAATGCAGATGGGTGGGTAGCATCTGAAATACGCTCAGCCGAGAACGTTAGCAGCCTTCTTGACATTAGCAGAGCAAAACATTTCAGACCATTCAATATTCTTTCTTGCACAGGCACACTAAGGCTTTCTCAGTTTCTGGCTTTGAGTCATACAAATGTTTTCTTGTTCTTTTTTTGCAGCCAGGAAACTTCAAAGCACTTAGTCAAAGTCTCTCTTCTTTTTAGACTATGTTGCTCCTACTTGAATCTTTTGTATCATTCTTAAGAAGTATTCTCCCATAATTCATGTCAGCTCTTCAAATGTTTGTAGATTTGTCATTTGTAGTCATTGCTTTGCCAAGCTATTAGCACTTCAGAATTAATTCTTACATGTCAGTCTTGCCACTTCCCTGATCATTTTGCTGCTGTTCTTTTTCAATACCTCTCAATTTGTCATTGTGACTGCATCTAAGGCAAAGGTATTATCCCTTCCTTAAGTTTTTAACATACGTGAGTTTCTCAGGCACATTTCATGAGTATATTTCAGTGTAATCCTGCAAAATGGATGTGCTTTTTTTCTGTCTTTTTATGCCTAAGAAAATTTTATAAAGGTTATCCAAACTAAGGGGATACAGCATGTAAAGGGACATGGAATAGCATGGATAATCATTCTTCAGGGCTGCTTATAAGATTACTGTGTGGGGCAGGCTCTTGGCACTGGCACACGCTCCAGCAATTCCCCCTCAGTGATTTCTGTTTAATGTCTCCAGTCCCACCCTGGCTCACTGAGCTGACTCCTTCAGACACAGCCAGTAATGAAGTCTAGAAAAACAGGTGGAAGTTGGGAAAATGGCATATTGCTTCTTGTATGCTGTAACCAGTCTGCTATAAATACCATGTTCTGTGCACAGACAGCCAAGATGGGCCATTAGTGTCATGACTGGTGTGACAAACCCTTGGCCTGGCTGCCTGGCTTTGTGTGAACCTACAAGCAGAAGAGACAGGGGTGGTCATCCTGCAGGGACAGAAAATTGTTGTTTATTTTAGCCAGCAAGTTCCCTATGTCTCCATTGGTAAGGCAGGTTCTCACTCCAGCTCTGAAACATGAGCTGGATGAGTGTTGGCTCTCCTCAGCAAGAGAACTGTATTTAATGCAGAGCACACCGGGTCAGCTGCCTTCTGAACAGCAGCTTCAGATGTGTGTGCCTCCAGGCCAAGGATGCACAGCAGTTAACTTGTAAACACCTCACAGATGCAGCTGCAGGAGGGAAGTTCTGCTCAGGACAGCAGTGTAACAGGGTAGAAAGGGTAAACAGTAATGGAGAAAGCAGAAAATGGAAAGAGACTTCAAGTAATACCAGTATGCTGAGCTAGAAGTGTGCCTACCGTTATAGGATGAGGCTGTAAGTGGAAATATTGGAGGTATCCCATTGTCACAGCTAAATCTTGATTGCGACTTTTAATTAAGAATATTCTGAATACACACCAAATTTAACTTCTGAAATGCTTACTGTTTCCTTTCCACAGCATGATTAATATTTTCTTCTGTCCTCACATTCTTCCAGTAAAATCGCATTGCGTCACAACATTGAAGCATAAGTAGATTTCCAATCTCTTTCAGCAGCAGCATCAGTTTTTAATCCACACACAGCATTTTAGAAGCCTCTGAAATAAGCTTTTTATGCTTCTTGATTGTAAAGGTTTTATTGTTGGCTCATGCAGCAGGCAATTCAGATGCGTATTATAATAATGTCTGAAAAGCCACAGTAAACTCTGAAGAAATTCTTCCTGAGGAGACAGCCAAGGAATATATTTAGCCCAACCTGAGAAGAAAAGATCCTTTGCAGAGCAGAACTTGGCTCAGAAGAGCTGCTGAGACAGTTGGCTGCTGCAGTCCCACAGAGGCTTGGCCTCTCATTCCTCTCAAGGCGGCAATTGACCATCTTGCCTTGGGTCTCCTCTCCTAGTATCTGTGAGTTTGCATGAGAGAGTATGTTTAGCAGTATCAGTTTTAGGTATCAGGCTGTCATTTCCCAGGAAATTGCTGTTCTGTTAGAGTGTATTAGTCTGAATAGTGGAGAAGTACCTTTAGCAGAAGCTCCTTTCATTCAAAATGCAGCAGACCAGAGGCAGTTGCATGCCAAAGGATGCCTTCTTTTTCTTCTTTCTGTGACTCTGCTCCTCAGATACCAGTTCTCCAATCTGAGTATGAAGTGGGGCTCTTCCTGTATCCCTGCCTCATCAGAGCTACATCAAGCTCTCTTGCTGCACTGAAGCTGCAGATTTCTCAGTATTTGAGAATGCCCTCCTGGAAGAAAACCTGTAGTTCTGAGTTTCTATCAGTTCTGCCAGTTGGGTTATTTGCAAACAGGTCTATACCTACACCCTGGGAACTGTTACTTTCGATACTTGAAAGTTATTGCCTACTGCAACTGGAGGCTGCACCTGTTTGTAAACACAGACCTCCTTGCTGCAGCATTTTGTTTCTTCAACACTGTCTGGAATTGTAGTTGAAAGCTAACATGCCTGACTAAAGCAGGTGCTTTTGGCTGATTGGATTTGGAGTGACCTGATGGGCTTTCACATGTCCATGACTGGCAGATTGACAGCTTCTGCCAGCAGTGAAGAGGACCTGACATAGGAGATGATCCTCCAGCTGGGAAGAACTATGTTTTGTGTGTGCTAGAGTGAGGACCCACCCAGGCAGCTTTTTCCAGGTGTGAAGTCTCAAAAAGAGGTCTGTCTTATCACTCCTCAATACTCTGTTAAGCTTTATTTAGTTGCTGTTCTGCCCACATGTATTTAAACCCTTTTCCACTTAATCTGTATTCACAGTATTATTAGGAAAACAGCATTTTAGACTTCATAGATATACAAGCCTTGGACCCCTGGAGAATGGAGTGTAAGAGACAGAGGTCACACTGAAATGAGCTCGGGTCTCACCCAATTGCAAAAGAAAACTTGCTAGTAGTAGCCATGCTGTATAATTTGACATCATCCCACGTGATAGTGAGTTTTTATCACTGGAGCTCCAGGGCAGAAGAGGTGAACAGCAGAAGGACTGGGACATATTGCAGGAATGTGTGCATGCCTGGGGCTGTGGAACAGAAGTGAGCACTGCTGCAATATGGCTGAAGAGCCCTGGATCTGCGGGAAGCCGCCTGTCCTGCATGTCTGTAGTTGAAGTAAAGCTTCCTTCACCCCTGCAAGCATTACTTGGGGAATAATCTGTGATCTTTTATGGGCCCTCTCCTTCCGCTTCTGTGGGCCCAACATTCTGGATCTTGATTTAGAAAGATGTATTGGGAAACAAACTGTTCTGAAGCTGCTGGCTGTACGCTGTAAACAGCTGGGATTTTACTCGCTGATTTCCTGATATGCTGTTCTCTAGCTTTGCCCTCCAGTTTTATCTTCTGTGCTCTCAAATTTCTGGATCAATGCATCTCAGGACATAATGCTGAGGTATTACTTTGATGTTCCCTAGCTGGCCTCCTGCATCAGTCTGATGTTGCCTTTAAAAGACTGCCTTTTGTGTTGAGCTTTATCATTGCAGAGCATTCTCTTGGTGTTTGAGATATGACTGAGCAGTGTATTTGTTAGTGCACACAGTCCTTTGCATGTCTTCATGAGGCTGCTTAGGTAACTTCACTGCAGGGGCAAGCACTGCCCTCAGTGTCCTCCAGTTAGATTTGTTGAGCCAAGGGTCTCTTCTGCAAGACAGATCCCCCCTCCTACAAAGAGGAGACATTCCTATAAAGGGGTAAGTACAGTGTGTTACTTGACCCTCAAGAAGGAGAGGATAAAAATCAAGCTCAGGTGGTAGGGCTGACTGTCTCTTATGGGACCTGTGTTGACACGAGTCCCTTAACATGCTCCTTGCAATGTCTAAATACCATTCTTTACTGGTTCTTTCCTTTCTCCTAGAAGCAAAGCTCTGCCAGTGGACTCACAGGGAAAAGGAAGTAATCCTTCTGAATTACATGCAGCTGGTACTTTGGGAAGAGATACGGACAAGTCAGTTCTGTTTCATCATCTGCACCCATCCTTGGTAAAGGCGTCTCATTCACAGTAGTGTGTGGTCATACCTGGACATCAGGGCAGCAGATAAGGTCAGAGCCAAACTCCCTCTAGCCTGGTATCCTGGCTCAGACATTGCTTGTGTATGATACCTGGTGAAGAGTAGAGCTCTTGGCAAAGATCTGTGACACTGGGTACTCTGAATTTGCAGCTATTTATTGAAATCAGATCTAATGATTGGTGGATCTGGTGGATTTCTTTTCTGTATATTCATACAGATCATAAGGAAGGGAGGCTTAGCATGTGTTGAGTAGCAGATGGATCTGGTGGAGTGGAATATCCAGTCAGTATTGGGGTGATAAATGGAATATTGCTTAGTGTGTTGGTTGCCCAGAGAAAGTATCAAGTATCTCTGAGTGTCTCAGAATACCTGAGACACTCAGAGAAGGGGTCTTGTCTCCAGCATCTGGGGAGCTGTTTAGTAAAACTGCTCAGCACACTGATGCAGGAAAGATTTTGGTGACACGCCATGGAAAGTAATAAAGTAGGTCTGAAGCAGAGAAGAGAGAGTTAGTGACAGAAACTTCAATGTTATAGTGCAGTATTAGTTGATGTCAGAAATCAGTGGTTACATGGATGGGCCTCTTCCATCTGGAAACTCATGTCTCTGTCACGAGTTCCTGGGAACTCCTGCTCTGAAAACTCCCAGGATGGTATCATCTGCTTCTCCATTCTAGACCTAAAAGACACATTTCAATATAATGAAGCTTTTTAGTTTCTTTCTTTTTTGGAAAGTTAGGGTATGGTTCACTGTTCTGGTATGACTTTTACTTCTACCTCTGTGTGATGGATAAATGAAATGAATAACACAAGAACTGACTCAGAGTATCTCCCAGAATCTAAACTATCTCACCAGTTATTCTGATCTCTGAATCAAACCAACAGAAAATCAGGGAAAACCTGAATAAAACCTTAAAATTTTCAAATTCTACTTCATCGGGGACCTTCATTAAAAGCTATTAACTGATACACTACAAACTAAAAGCAGAGGTTCCTCTCTGGATTTGAATTTTGAGTTTTGGGCTATCTGCTGCTGTTATGAAGTGATTATGGCCTGGTTAACCTTCCTCCCTGTCTCTGTTATCATCTGACCTGTTCTCCGTCTCTGTTGAAGATGGAAATGAGACAGAATGCTCCAAGGCCCTCTGTGTATGGTTTAGGGCACAATTTTCCAGGCAGTATGCAATGCAAGCATGAATCACATCTCCCTTTAAGATACTGCTGTATTCAGTTCCCTGGCTCTTTTCATCTGACTGAACAGGCTGCAGATTTTTATTTTTAATCTAAGCAATAACCAATTTTCTCCAGAGATGAGTATTTGCTGACTGTGGCTGCTGTTCTTATGCTCAGTTTCCCCTTGGAAAACAAGGCCAGCTCGTGCATGTGTGTACAAACCTGGTTTCAAATCTGGCTTGGATTCTCTTTTCCAGCTCAGCAAGTGACTGACATGTTCACTTTAGCATAGCTTCCTCCCGAGACAAGCCGGGGGCTGTGCCAAAGTGCTGTGAGGCGTTCACTGTGAGTTCAGTCACACAGTGGAGGCAGATTCCACAGCATCCTGGAGACAGGGGTGAGATGAGGACAGTACAGCCATGATTCAGACATGCCTTGCACTTTGGTCTTGCTAGTAGGTCATATTGGTATTGTATCAATAGAGCCAAAATACAAATCAGACTCTGCTTCAATAATACCCTTGTGTGATTGAAATTATTTGAAAGAAAGTGCTAAATCAGGGTATCTTCAAATTCAGGTATGGCTGAGGTTGTTGCACTTCAGTCCATAATAGCTTATTTAAAGGAATTATTACTGAAAAATACACCATTTAGATACAGAAATGTTCATGTGATGGTCATAATCTTGCAACACCTGGCATCAGCCAGAGAAACATTTTTCTTCTCTCTTCTTTACACCTGGAGGAGCCTCCTCATCACTTGTGCTTTCAGAGATGTCCAGAAATGTCCAGAAATGTCTCTCTGCTCCTGGAGTTGGGCAGGATGGGTTGCAGGGGCTGAAATTCTGTGCTGTGAACATGAGTGATAGAGGGATAGGGCAGGCTTGTGATCTGAGAGTGCTCTGTATGTATGAGGTGGTCAAATCTTAGAACATTAACAAGTAGTCAGTCCAGGAGAGGGTTTTTTTTATTGATTGCTTGCTTATTTGTTGTTTGGATCCAACATAACCTTTAATACGGAAGAAGAAAAAGCTATAGCTGCAAGTGGCTTTCAGTGTAACTTCCTTGTTTGAAATACAAAGCCTGACGCAGATGAGGCTCTGAAGATAGCCCTGATTTTGATAACTGTCAAGAGTATTTCCAATTTAAAAAGTCTCCCTTCTCTTCCTATTAGTTAATTCTCTAAGCAAAGCAGCTGGCTTGACCTGGGCGTGTTTTGCTTGTATTGTTGCCGTGAGACAATAGCTCACCCTCAGGGAAGAAGACAACCTACTTACCATATCATCTGGGAGCTCTTTCAGTAGGACTTGAGAAACCAGTGTTTCTCTGAAGCTCACTGAGAGTACCTGAGACTATCTGCAGAGTTAACCCGTGAGTGCCCCTTCACTCAGTTAGCAGACAACACCGAGCTGGACAGGAGTGTTGATCTGCTTGAGGGTAGGAAGGCTCTGCAGAGGGATCTGGACAGGCTGGATCAGTGGGCTGTGGCAAATCATGAGGGGTAGTAGGGTGAAATGTCAGATCCTGCACTGGGGTCACAACAGCCCCAGGCGGTGCTACAGGCTGATGGGTGACTGGAAAGCTGCCCAGCAGGAAAGGACCTGAAAGAGCTGGTCTAGAGCAGCTGAACACGATCCAGCGTGTGCTCAGGCAGCCAGGAAGGCCAATGGCATCCTGGCCTGTATCAGCAATAGCATGGCCAGCAGGAGATTGTCCCCCTGTACATGGCATTGGTGAAGCCCTTCAAATCTTGTATCCAGTTTTGGACCATTTATTACAAGAAAGGCATTGAGGTGTTGGAGTGGGTCCAGAGAAGAGCTACAGAGCTGGTGAAGGGTCTGGAACACAAATCTGAGGAGCAGCTGAGGGAGATAAGAGTGATGAGGCTTACACTCTTTACAACCATGTGACAAGAGGGTGGTAACTCCCACCTAACAAGTGACAGGACGGAAATGACCTCAAGTTGTGTAAAGGGAGGTTCAGAATAGATATTAGGAAAAATATCCTCACAGAAAGGGTTGCCAAGCATTGGAACAGACTGTATGAGGAAGTGATGGAGTCACCATCCTTGGAAGTATTTAAAAAAGGAGGGATATGGCACTGAGGACATTGTTTAGTGATGAACCTGGTGGTGGTGCTAGGTTGATGGCTGGATTTGATAATCTTAGAGGTGTTTTCCAGCCGTAAAGATTCTATGATTCTTTGAGGTGTGGGAGATTCAGGAACTGAATGGAGGGTTTTGTGTCCAGGGGAGACAGGCTTTTGTCCCATGGTGTCATGTGTGGCCTGCACCTCTATCTTCTTCCCCAGTCAGAGTAGGGATATTCCTGCTGCACAGAACTAAGCAACAGAGAACTGTGGAGAAGGGCAGCAGAAGGCAAGGGCACCAAAACTCCAGGCATGGTGTTCAACCCAGGGTTCACCGCTAATGTGCTGTCCCAACTGGCAGAGGCTGAGAGCTACCTGACCCTAAAAACAAGAGTTTGGATAATTCAAGTGAAGAAGTAAATAGAGATTACACAAGGTCTGCAGAGAGCAATGGGCAGAGGTCCAGCTGGGGCCAGGCAGTTTGCTGCCCTCCTGCAAAAACAATACATCATTTATGACAAAAAAGCTCACAAAGAACAAGAAGCACTACAGCTTTTTTTTCTAGAGGGAAATGGAACTGCTGTACTGCCAGTGGCAAGCAGTTTTGGGGACAGGGTTTAAGATATCAAGATTATCCATACATTAAGTCAGGCTTGGTATCATGGCTTTCATATCAAAGCTACTGTGTTTGTTCACAGTAGCAGTGGTTTTGCAGAAAACATTTTCAGGTGATTTACAGAGCTACTGCAGTTATCATAAATTCATAAGCAAATAGTGCAAGCACAGTAGTTGGAGTATGCCAGACCTCTGGTTGCCAGACAGCACAGGGGCTCTTACTCATACCATGGCAGCTCAGTGACACCAGACACAGGGAAGGTACAGCTTATTCTGGCTCCACAAGAATCTGCTACCAGACCAGAAGAGAATTTTAGTTTAGTGACCCTGTCATGTCCTTGTACAGGAACAAATGAGCAACACTCATTTTCCTTGCAGTGGTAGAATTTAGTTGCTCTGAGTTACTAGAAGACGTATCTTCATTGCACAGCAGCTGTAAGTGAACTGTAAATATACCAGGCATGGGCAGTTTCCTCAGTGCCTGAAAACATCATTTCTGTAGCAGTGCAGCTCTGCAGCTGACCTAATAAACACTGATGCTGAGCAGGGCTAATTATCTCCAGTGCAGCATTGCCCTGGCATGGCTGTACAGCTTCTCACTCTGGAATTAGCTTATCTGGGACTTGTTTGGGTGTCTGCACTGCCCTTCACGGTGTGGTGGAAACAGGCCCTGCGCAGTGCTTGACAGAGGAGCATCACACACGTGCACTGGGCTGCAGTGTTTCTCTGCTCTAAATGTAACGGGGCAATGCTGGGCTCCAGAGAAATGGGAGCTACTTAATAACCCCTCTTGAAAATGTGTCTGACCTACTGGGGCAAAAAACCTCCATCTCTATTATCTCTTTGCCTAAAGCCAAACTAATAATAAGGAGGGGTGCTGGGAGGTGATGTTACAAGGTGTGTGGGAAAGAATTGGGGATTCTCTTACTGAAGATTTTGAAGATCAAGTAAGGCAAGCAAATTGATAAAACGGACTTAGTGTCAGGTATTAGGTGAGAAGATAGATAAATAATCACACATCCTGTAGCAGCTGTGTTTATGCAGGTTCAGGTCCAGTTGTATCTTAATACAGGTTAGTACCTTAGGTGGAAAGGGTTAGATGAGCATTTTTTGGAGAGCTAATCCAATCTACCTGAATAAACACAGTGCCCACTTCTGTTGGGCTGTAAGAGTCTCAATTTGTTTGTCTCAAGATAATTTCAAAATCTTTCTTCTCCTAAGAGGACCTGGGGAGATGGAGGTTATACCCTAGACCAAGATCATGTATTTCTTTTCCACTAATGCTTCCCAATGTGGCTTTTCTCTTACTGTAGTACTGGATAAACGAATACACCTCCACCTTGGGGATTGGTGTCTTCCACTCTGGAATCGAGATCTACGGCAGAGGTATGAAGTATTTCCCTTTTATTACCTGCAGAACATGGGGACAACTCTATGGCTAGTATGATATGGAAAAGTACCCCAAACTTACAGCTTTTGGCAAAGAATGTTTTGAGGAATGAAAACTGAAAAGCTCAGCCAATTATCTTTTCAGAGACCATTGTGGAGTCTAGAAGGAACTCATGCAGTTCTGTTATGAGCCACATAGTCCTTATTCAGCCTATAATTGCAGCCTGTATAGATTGTGCAGGTGTGTAGCAGGATGGCAGATCTGAGGAGCAATGCTGGAAAGCCATTCTGTAGTGAAGGAGGGAGACAGAGAATGGGAGAAATAAGGGAGGAGGAAGAGAAGTGGATCAGGGGTTGTCTTAAGGCCTGCAGATGTGTTTGTGCTAATTCCCTGTCAGGAAAATCTTTTTTTCCAGTAATTCTTTATGAATGTGTTTGGTCTAGAAATCTTGGTATCTGGATTTCCAGATATTGGAAACTGTTGATTGGAAACAGCAGAGTTACAAAGAAAGGGAAATGTCACGTAAGGCTTCTGAAATTGTCTGATGGGGTACAAGCTGATTAGAGCCATCCATTTCAAAAGTCAAGGGATCTGGAAAACATCTGTAGTGTGGGGAAGGATGAACTAGCATCACAGAATTTGTTCCCTTTTTCAGCATTAAATGAGAATGACTTGGATACTCACTCATGGTATTTTTAGGCAGTGCCATGCAGTAACCAGAACCCCTGTTGGTGCTTTTTCCATCTTGAGCACAGAGGCTTCCACAGGCGCCATGAGATGGCCTGTGTGACACCATGAGGATCACAGGCTATGTTTCACAGGCCATGCAAGGTGGCCTGTGTGACATGGAGGGACTCCCTGGCCTGACCTCTGTGCTGAGGCAGCAGAGTACAATCACCCTGGCTTTCTGCAAAGACTTCCCACTCACTGCCTGTAAATCCCTCTGGAAGACTTGATTTCTCCCTACCCTAGAAACAGCTTCTTCCAGCTCAGTAGCACTACTGGCAACCTCTCATAGTTTATCCAGATGCCTTCAATGCAGAGATTTCCACTGAGAGAAAGCCACCTGGATGTGGACAGTGACAGACTCAAAGAGTTTTTCTGGTGCTGTGGGAAAGCAGTAGTGCTCACGTGGAGGGAAGCTGTGAAGGCATCCTCAGTCCAAAAGGTAACCAGGCAGCAAAAACAGCTTTCAGAGTCTGGCTGAAACAGATTTTGGCAATAGCCCAGCCCCTGGTGCTGATGTTGTACCACACAGACAGCTGCCATAGACTTTTTCCTGACATGGCGTTCATTCAATTACTCACAGTCTGTTTCTTTCCTTGTCAGAGTTTGCCTATGGAGGGCATCCCTACCCTTTCAGTGGGATTTTCGAGATCACACCTGGCAGTGCGGTAGAACTTGGCGAGACCTTTAAATTCAAGTAAGGGCCCTTTTCTACATCTTCCCCTCTGCCCCTGGTAGCCATCCGTGTAGGGGGAGCAAGGAAGTCCTGTCCTCTTGGTCCTCCTTTCATTCTCCTCATAAGTGCCCTCACTGCCATCCTTTATGCGATCCTGATTCAAAGGCAGCCCTGCAGGGATTTTGGAGGTGGATAAAAGAGTGTGTTCAGCAAACAGGGAACAGTGATGAACTGTGTTTGTCAGGGATTAAAAGCACGCTTACAAATGAGTGCAGTTCTTTTTCCCATTTTATTCATCTTCTGTGCTCCTAGTTTTGCCTGTTACACAGAGGAAATGCACAGGGGAAAAAAAAGACTTCTCTTTTTATGAGTACCCCTGATCTGTGGATACTACACAGAGTACCTGAAGTCATCACATATGTTTATTGCTGCTCTGTTACTAGGGACAGACTGGCTGCTAGAGGAGTCTGAGAGGATACTGCATTCTTGTGCTGTTCAAGCTGCTCAGACTGTGGGTCAAGGAAATGTCCATGGCAGGGGGCTCGACCTTGCCAGACCGCCAGTGTATGCTGAGGGCCATTTTAGAGCAAGTGCTACTGAGTGAATATTGGGAGAAGGTTTCTGCATAAAGCCTTCAGTCTGCTCCTTCCTGGCCCAGGGGACCCACTCAATTGTGGAAAAAACATCTCCTCTCTTGGATTAGAAATTTCTTTTCTGGGATGATGGGCAAAGTAGAAGCAGATGCCCAGAGCTGAGACTTCCCTGGTGGTGAGCAAGATCTCAGGGCTGTTGCCTGTGTGATAACTTGCTTTGTGGAAAAGCTGTGGATATTACTCTGCCATTCTGTTAGTGAGAGTCTCTGATAGCCTCAGATATGCATGTCCATAACATTTTAAGCCTGTTCTTGCCAATATCTGATAATTTCCTTCTTCTTGGCACATATCACACTTTTCACTGTATCTTTCTGTTTTCCCTGTTGTATGTTTTGTTTTTAACTAGAGAATCCATTGCCTTGGGCACTACAGACTTCACAGAAGAGGACGTGGATAAGATTATGGAAGAGCTGGGAAAGGAATACAAAGGAAATGCGTACCACCTGATGCACAAGAACTGTAATCACTTTTCTTCTGCTCTGGCTGAGGTGGGGATTGTTTATTCCTTTTTTACTGCTTCAGATCTGTAGTAATGTTCACAGAAAGGGACCTAGGGTCAGCACACCCTGCCAGGTCAGAGGCCATAGCCAAATATTCTGTCTCTTCCCTTCATATTTTTGGAAGCCCTTTGCTGTTGAAAGGGATGGGATCAGGAGGTAGAGATGTGGCAGGTTTATCACATGTTTGGCTGTGTGGGAAAATAAGAATGCTTGTAAATTGGTTCATGGAACAGGCACTGAGCAGGAATTGAAAGGACAGACCTGGTTAGCATGCAAATGTGCATCATTTTCATAACAAACATAAATAACAGTGTATGATCTGCAAAAGCATAAAAATGGTTTATCAGTGTTCTAGAAACAAAAATTTGCAGTGTTCAGAGAGTGGGCGTTCTTTTTCTCGATTTAATCTGCACCATCCAAACCTATTAAAATAAAGAATTGATTTTCTTGTAGACATCTTTGGTGCTTATTCACTTCCATGTTCTCAAAACCACTGTGAGTTTTGAGAAATTATTATAACAGAGCTGTTATTTCTATTCAGAGACAACTGAAGCACAGAGAAACACTAATTTTATTCCATCTATTGGCTGATTTGGGGTATCTGATTTTTGATTCCCTAAGATGTGATTGTTTTGGGGGGAAGTTACCTTCTTCCTCAGCTCCCAGATGGTCTAATTAACATGTGTTTCAATTAGGGTGTGACTATTCAGCATTTGTGTGAATCTGGTTTCCGTATCTTAACCCAGAGTCAGAAAAAGATGGGAAAAGCACAAAATTTAAGTGAGCTTCCATAAAAACACTTTCTGTGCTTTCCATACTTGCTTTATGGCAAACTCAAGGAGAGAATATCATTTGTCGTGATAGGGTAGGACTGCTGTGACAGTGAAACTTTAATTTCTCCCTCTGGAATCCCCATCCTAACTAATTACACATCTCTTGCTTTTCTTCATTATATAAGGCAAGTGTTCTATGCCAATAACCTCCTTCACCACAAGTGTTCATTCATCCCCAAACAAGCCCATCACGGATCCCACATGAGATGTGTGGAAAAAGTACTGTACGATTTTGTAAGAAACTACCAAATGAATCTGAGAACCAGAAATTGACTTACAGGGGACCTGCTTAGGCTCTTAGGAACACCAATTCTCTGTTGGTTCCATCCTTATTAATTATATATAGAGTCCTTTCTGCAAATGTTAGCAAATTAAAACAAACAGGAAGGAATTGAATTGGTACAGAGTATGAAGTTCCAAGCAGCACAGTGAGCAAATCAGTGTTAGCCACACTACTAATTTGTAATCAAATATCAAATTACTAAAAAAGAAAATAAGAATTTTAAAAATTATGAAGGAAATTCAGGAGAAAGCTGTGGGATTATTAGGAAAAGATAAGCAAAATCCTTTACCTTCAGCAGTGAAATAAAGTCACTGCTTACTATGTACTTTGAAAGGTAAAATGTCTGTCTTGCCTTTAAGCTACAGGCTCAAAGCCATTCTTCCTCGATTCTACTGCTACACATCAGTGTATCCCTCACTGTTCCTTCCTAGTCCAGCTTTCCTAACATAAGTCAAGCAAGAGATCTTATAGAAAAACTAGTAGTGTATTTTAAATTTTGTTTTCAATATGCTTTCACTGGGTGTCTTTATAGGAGTAGTTGAGGGTTAAGTTTTCCTGCAAGAGCTTTCTTGGTGGAATCAGAGCACTCATTCATCACCCCATAACCTGTCTAGATGGCAAAGCAAAAGCCTGAATGGCTGGTTCTGACACTTCTGTTCCCAGGAGCAGAATTTTCTCAAGATTTACGTCAGTTTAAATAAGCCCTTCACAGGCAAGCAGGATTTTTTGTTGCTGTTGCTCTTCACATATGCCTGTGTTTATCAACCCTCTCTAAGGCATTACAAATGCAAACCAGGAGGAGCTGGACAGCAGACCCAGGAGGAGAATGTCCTGGATGGTTTCTAGCATGGGGATACAGAAAATGGGAGCTGAAATTCTTATAAAAATAGCTGGTGGTATGACACTAAGCAAAAATCCCAGCCATTCAATAAGCCTCAGTCAGCAACATGAGGAATATGTGTGGCTGCCTTACAATAGGTAGCCTCATCCATTGTGCTAAGTACAGTCATTTTGGCAATTTGGAGTTGGGTAAGAAGTAGCATAGCTTATCTTGGAATACTTCTGACCTTTTGGAGGAAGTCTGCCTGAAATCTATTGAGACAGAATTGAAAGCAGAACTGAAAGTTTCTGTTCTCAACATCTGAATGCTTTCTTTACTTCCCAGCCTAGGTGACTTTTTTCTCTTTCTCTTCCTGTAATTCTCATTAAAACGAGACAAACCAAAAATCACCCCATTGGGAAGCTCCAGTCTCTTCCATGTAGAGCTGCAAGATCCATCCTCACAGTGCACAGAACGTGCTGGCTACGTGATGACTGGCTCACAAGCCTGTGTAGATATGTGCCACCATGTAGGCCAGAAATTATATTTATGCTCAAAATCAATTCTGAGATGCATCTCTTTAGTATTTATATTGCTCTTTTCTTCAGACTTGTCATCTGCCAAGGAGTAATAATAACAACAACAAAAATATTTACCACCTATTATAGCATACTCATGTTATGTGACAGTTAAAGACAGTAAACTGGAAAAATTATCCAATGAATTAAAAAAAAAGATGTAAAATTTTTGCTCAACAAAATGAAGCACTGGAACTGAGGTTTCATTTCAGCCACAAAAAAAGAAGCCAAGGATTTAGTGTGCAAATTCTTAATCTCTCTGTTGCTGTAGCCCATCTGAAAGGTGATGCTACAGGTACCACAATGCACTTTCACCCTAGAGAGGGCTTGGGGTGGAGGAGGTGGAAGATGATTTTTGGCATGAAAGAGGGAATGCCCAGCTCTTCTCCCAACAGCCCTTTAGGCTTTTCTGCTTACAGGCATAAACCATTGTGCATAATTAAGGAAATGGTTGTTCTGAGCCTCCTGGGTAATGCCAGGCAGGTCACATCCCTGTGCTGTGCCAAAGTATCCTCCCCCTTCCATACTGAGTTATTTGCTTCCTTCAAAAAGGGCTCTGAAGTCTTTTGATGACAGCTCTCTCATCTGCCAGCGTTAGTTACCTGGGTTTTGGCTTGTATTGTTCTGTTTCAGCATGCAAAACCAGAGACAGAGCTTTATAGCTGAGTGCTGATGTCTGAATTATTGAGTGTTTACACAGACCTGACTGGCAGGCCTTGAGCTTTGGTTGTAGGCCCTGTGCTAGAGAGCCGTGTTCAGGCACCTTAATTTCCTCAGCTGGCTTTGGGCTTGCTAATTAATACCCATACAGAGGTTGTCCCTGTGGCAGGGCCATGGGCTGGGAGGATAATGGCATCTGGTCATATAGACCGAGGGTAAATGTAGCCCTGTATGCTGCTCTCTGGGGTCACAATTCCGCAGAGAGAAGGCAAAGGAGGTGTAAAATTGGCTCTCCTTCCTGGATCAGCTTCCTAAGGATCGTGCTCTGAGACAACAGTCACATATCCACTTGGCAGAACTTGTAGGACAGGTTCCTCATCCTCAGAAGGACTCCTGAAACCAGACTATATTTTCAGATTTTTTGTTTTGTTTTCTTTTCCTTTAACTGTGTTTTCTTAACAAATAGAACATCCATACAGAAATATTCCATCTACACCTGTTTAGGAAACCTTTTTTCTGTTAAATTCACATTTAATATGATGATGCCTTGGGTCTCACCATGATAACTGGCAACAGTCTTTAAGATTTACATTCAAGCTGGCTGCTGATGCTTAGGGGCATGTCTGGACCTATGGCTGCCACTCTGCCATTTGGCCATGCACCTTAAAAAATCCATGGACTATAGAAGTCCAGCACAGGCAGCTAAGCTGTATTTGACAACTAGGCATGCCTTTTATCTACTATCTACCTCTGAAAAAACTCACCCTGCCATGCAATTGCAGCCTCATTGTGTGCTGCTGTGGCAATGAGCCTCTCCCTGATTCCATGCATCTCTTCTGAGTCTTCTGAACTTCCTGCCCACATCACTTGTAAGATGCAGGGGGCTTTCTTTGTCATTCTCTCATTGCCACTTAGTTCTTAAGATTCCTTACTCCCTACTGCAGACTGTCAAGCATATTTAACTCATCCAAGACTTAGTTCTCTCCCTGCTTTGCCAGTTCCCTATGGACTTTTAACGAGCAGCTATTGGAACAAAGAGGCATGGCTTGGTCTACTCACAAAGCAGCTTCTCTGGAAAGAAAACAAAGAATGCTGCAGTTTCAGCTGCATCAGACTTCGTCTTCTCCAATGCCATTTTTTGGCAGCTTTCTCAGTAAGTGAACATGCAGCATGATCAGCAGTCTCTTCACCAGGTGGATTCTTCTTCACCAGGAACTCTGGGTTATTCAAGAAGTGAAGAACTACCAGAAAGCTTAAGTGTCTCCACAGCATTTTGTTTAGTTTTGAAGGAAGTTCTGATGTAAAGCAGAGCAGAATTTCCAGATGGATAATCATAAAAAAGGAATCTGATGCACTCCCTGTGCATTTGCCCAGCTTCAATTTAAGGTCACTGTATACACACCACTTTTTACCCATTTGCAGCCTCCCTTTAGCCTTTCCATTTGCGTCAGTGTGGAAATGTGAGAGGACCTTGATTCAAGCAGTGAAAATCTAGTCAAGGTTCCCTCAGCCACTCGATTCCTGCAACATGGCCTCACGATACCTGTATTTTAAAATCTCTTAAGCAAATTGTTTGTGGGTTAAAATGAAGAGGTCCATCAACTGTGATTATCAACTTGCCTGCAAGGAGCTTACTCCTTTCATGTTGTTTATGCTGAGTGTAGTAGTACTACACTCTCTGAAGAAACTGTCCAAGAGAATGGGCAACCCCTTTGGAGGACTTATGCTTACAATTTACGCGAAGAAAAATCAGTGAATTCATCATCAGCAGATCCCAAACTTCCTGTCCTGTTCTGAGTTTCTGTACCATTCCATGCTTTAGTACTCCAATGGGATTTCATTCTGAAGTTATGCATGTGTGGGGAGTTCAGTTAGGACTATGTCAAGATTGGAAAAAGCCCTTCTGTTTGATCATCTGTTTTAAGTTACTTCTTTCCTAACAATCCCCTGCAATTCTCCCCAATGTATACTTACAGCAGTATGTTCAAAGGGCCCTTCAAGTAATGGCAAAATATTTATGTTCTTTATGAGTTGTCCTGATGAAAAAGGCTATTTAAACTCTGCCAGATGGTAAAAAAATACTGTCTTTTGAACATTAGAAAAGCATTTTTAAACAAACAAACAAAAAAGGCCAAAACAATTGCCATAATGTGAACAGTTGAATTTCCTAATTCTTTTAGAACATGAAGATGAGAGATAGGAAAAGGACAGAAGTTATAAATTGCTCTAAAGAAGACATAAAGGCAGGGAAAAGCCAAACTCAAAGAAATTTCTGTACTGTAAGTTCTCTTGCAAGAACCTGAAGGTCTTAGGTCCTGTTCTTGCCACTGCTCTGCAGAAGCACTGGTCACTTGCAGCAGTGGGCCATGAGAAACTATGATGTGAGGTGCCAAGAAAGACTTGTAGTTATACACTTTGTCACCAAGTCTGCTCTTTGGGCATAAGTGAGGGTAGGAGCATGCAGACACAGGGAATTGTGAAACTGCTGTCTGAAGGCTCTTTTCAGGGCAAGAGCATGGCTCATGATTTCCCTGCAAGCCTACAATAGAGTTTGGACCTGTGGAAGGCAGATCCTGAGTGATGCAAAAGCATTCTTGGCACAGTCTGTACTTCCAAACACTGGTAATGGTGGAAGGTTGACTGACAGGATTAGAGTTGGGACATATAAGAATATGAGCCCTTTGGATGGGTGGGCATGTGCTGAGTGTCCAGTGCCTGAGGACAGCTTCTGCACAGGAGACAGCAGCTACTAGAGGATCAGAGGGAGGATGAAGCTTTACTGCTTTGAGGTTCTTCTCCAGTCTGGTGATATTCCTCAGTGTTGAGTCTAAGGATCACACATGTCACTGGATCTTAAAGACTCTGAAAAAGGCTTTGCTTCTTAGCCCATTCACAAACTGAAGACAACTCATTTGACTTCTCACCAGAAATTTTCTATGCTTCTGAAAATTTCTAAATAAGCTGTGGAGCTGTGTTCTTACCAGAGTGACGACAGTTGGTACAACACATCTCAGAAAAGGACAAACTGCCATGGGAAGGGAGAAAAACACCTCTGAATCAGCACCATAAGTGGAAGATAAGTGAAATGACTCAAGGAAACCACTCCTTTTCCTTTCGTTAATGTGATTACTGTTAGCAACTATTCCTATTTAAGGAAACCCTCCAGCATCTTGCTATAGGACACACAGCACATCATTATCAAAGAAGTGTGGCTGCTGAGCATCAGGAAAGGCAGCCCCTTTTAGTCCCAAAAGCCTTACTAGTGGTGGGAAAGCAATGAAGTCAGTGGGTCTTATGGGGCCTTTTGATAACAAATTAAGTTAATGCTCATTATAATTGGGAAATTAATTGAGAAGCAGTGGTTTGATTTGCCTTAAAAATCGTTGATGCTGGAGCTTTACCTGAGGAGACCAGTGGCAAAAGATTTTATTTTTGTATCACATCTTTCCTTGATCTTCTTGAAAGAGGAATGATCTCTTTTTGATTTGTATAAGTAATTTATCTTAAGTACTAGAAAAGATCAAAACCCTCTGTATATCCTGAGAAACACCTGAATGGTCTGGTATGAATCCCCTCATAGTTTATGAAAGCAGAATCTCACTACATCATGGACGGGTGATGAAGCACAATCAAAAATCTATATTTGTTTCCCAAATTCTCTCATCTTTCTCTTATACCCAGACAAACTTATTAAAAAAGATCAGATCCAGCTGTGAAGTTAGTGCCCACATTTGATCATTCTTCAGAAGACCTTTTAAGGTCATTTGGATTTCAGGAATTAAAAACTCTTCGGGAAACAGATTGGTATCTCATTATCCAGCTTCCTTTTGTACCTACTGATCCTTTTCACCCCTTTACTGGTTTAAATAGTAAATGTTTCCTTATTGTTCATCATTTCTTGATCCAAATGATTGGATCTAAAGGACAGGGCTCAAAGATGCCATCTGGACAAATGGTTAAAATTTGAGCTAATTATTAGAGTTGAACTAGGATTTTTGGAGTAAACCAGGCATTCCAAAGCAGAGCCTTTTAGAAGGATCTGATAGATTTAAAAAAACAATTGCTAGGGTGTTTTGTGGGTTCAGACAGAACTTCTAGCTGATGAGACATACCCATTCACAAGTAACTGAAGGAGAGAGGATTGCTGAGATGCAGGAGAGCAAGTTGGACTAAGAATTTATTTACCATTTGTCCTACATTTCAGGAAAAGTAGTCCTGAATATCAGCCACAAGATATTTTGAAGCAGGGAATCCCTCAGCCTCTCCTATGGGAACTGTCATAAACAGGGACATAACACATTTCAGCAGGAGAATAGAGAGCCCTAAATCGGAATTTTTGTCCTTGTTGATTTAGAAGCTCATTTTGAAGTTGAAGAATTTTCAGAAGTTTCAATTATTTTGGAGAACTGGTGATCTTGTCCTTGGCCTGAAGTGGCCTTGGAAAATACATCCGTAGGTTAACAGAGTGAACTGGGCCTATTCTTTGTTGACAAAGGAGGGAAAGAGAGTCTTTTAAGCATTTTAGGTGTCTGAGATCAGCCTTGGAAAATTCTTTAGCATCTTAGATGAGGCTGGATCCTAGAAGGCAGGGATTGTGAACCCTGTCCCAGTCAAATAGTTTGCAGCTAGAGTCGTAGACCTGCAGCACTACAATGCTCAGCCTGGGAGGTAAATAGAGTCCAGTCTCCTGAAGTCAGCAGGACTCTCTCAAATCAGCCTAAAAGGATGGTGTCCAACAGGAAATACCCTGAAGGTTAACAGATGGAGTCTGCACAGTGGATCAGGATGGTGAGGGCTGCAGCAGGCATCTAGCATACCCATGACTGATGTCAGCAGCATAGGGATATTATTATTCCTGCATGCCAGATGGAAATGCTTGGTAAAGCCACACACCTAAATCTCCTTGAGAGGCAGGGGATGATCCTGGTGCAATCAAGTTTGCTTGCAGGCAGATCACTGGGTCTAGGATGGGTGCTAGGGCTTCTTTACCCTTTCCTTTGTATTATTGGTAGAGATCTGTCCTAGTGATAATAGCAGAGGGAGACATTGTCAGTGTGATAGCAGGAAATATGCACCTCTTGTGACTGCAGTGCAGCAGAAGATACCTCTGTGACTGGCTGTACAGCTTTGTCTGGTGTATGCTTCCCTGATGGTGTGGCTGTGTCCCAGCTGTCCTTTGTCAGTGTGGCTGGAGTTTTGGTAGAACATAGGGATTGTAATCTACTTGTGGAGAGTGTGGAGCTGTGCTGAAGTGACAGGAGATGGTAATCAGTGCATATTATTCTCTCTCTGAATATTCACCCATCCTTTTTCAGCCACAGCAAAACTAACAGTGCATAACAAACCTGCATCAGAATCCTGCTTTCTTCAGAGAAGCTTGACTTTCAGTAAATTCTCTGAAATAAGGCAGGTTTGCTGAATCAAGGATCAAATGAGGGCAGCTTTTTAATCATCAGTGAATAATTCACAACTAAAGCTTTTCAGGTCCATCCTCAGGTGCATGTGACTTCTTATCATCAACTTATTAAAATCTAGGAAGCTCTCCTTAGCCTGAAAGCTATCACAGAGAAAGGATTAAACACCAGAGGAAGGAGGTTCAGGTGACATTTGAGTCGCAGTCAAAAGCAGCAAAAGCTTTTATAGACCAATCTTCAGCAAATCCTAAGCAGACAAATAATGGTGATGTCTTCCTTAGTCAACAATTGCTTTTCAGGTGCCTCTGTTGCAGAGGAGGTAGGTGTTTTTTTGAGTGAAAACCTATGTGCAATTCTGTTAATGGCAGGGGAGACAATGCTCCCAACAAACAAAAAAGGTAGAAGAAAATGAAGAAACAAACAAATAAACAGCCACAGGAAATGAAAGAGCATTAGAAAAGCTTTATTTCCTAATGCTTTATTTTCTGGTGCCTGAGCCTGTCCTCAGTGAACCTGATGGAAAGACTTGCTTCATTGCAGAAGCCCTTGAATGTTGTTAGCTCCATGGAGAACAGGCTGTGTTTGTTTTCTGGTTTTTAGCTGCCACATATGTTTAAAAGAAGGTTATTTATAAAGATGCCCTGCACCCATAAATTTATTCTCATGGTTTCAGATGGATGTAATTTTTCATCTTGCTTCTGTCTGTATACATGCACAGTTTTGACTGCATGCAGTTAATAAATTGCTGTATTGCATCCCTGATGCGGTGTCTCTGCAGCAGTAAAATAGCATTTCTAGGTAGATTGTGTATAAGTGTCTTAGTTTGGAAGACAAGTGTCTGCTAGGGAAGGCAGAAGCCTCCCTTTGGAATGAAGAACATAAATCCCCTCCCTCTGAATTGTTATA
>VZTB01004190.1:0-18726 GCA_013397245.1 Thryothorus ludovicianus
ATTATTTGGAAGGTACACTATTGACCCTCAACCCACCCTATAATTTTTCTTTTTTGAGATTTAAATGTGCATTTCTACTAAGAAATGCTATGATCTCCTTAATTACTTTGTCACCTTTCTTACTCACTTTTTAGAAGTACCACTTCTGTCCCATTTTAATTTAATGAAAGTAATAAAAAAGAGAATAGTCTGACTACAACTAGTCAGAAAAGCAAAAAAGAAGGTGTAAAGTTCCTAGAATTGTTCTGTCAGGGATTTTCCACCAAATGCAGTGTCCTTCATTTTAATTCTGGGTTACTGTAAAGTCAATTATATGATTTCTGCTTTACTGAACATAACTTTAGGATATTAATAAGTATCATAGGCAAATAAATACATGTAAATTTTCAGAGATTAGGCATTAAACAAATTACAATACAACTGTAGCACTATGTTATTGTCACTTTTATTATCATCACCCAAAAACCATCTCTAAAATGCATTGTTCTTTCAAGAATGCAACCATTTAGTTTTTTTAAGACTTAATCTGTCTCATACTAAACTTTAACAATCTAATTTAACTTCTAAAGCTAGGAGACTACCACACATTTCTCCCCCTGCTTTTTACCTACTTCAAAATTGTCAGTAACAATCTTATTCTTTTCAAGAGGAAAAATAAAAAAAAAAAATAAAAAAAAGCACACCCCTGTTTTAATTCAGTTGATTTGCTGTAGTGGAAGAGAAAAATCATGCATCAACATGTCACAAAGCTGACTAATAGTGCATGAGTTCTGGATACCACAGATATTAATTTTAGCCTTCTTCCCCTGCCCCTGAGATATTTAGACTACAATCCTTCTTTTCTCCTCTTATACTTAGCTTCTTTCACATATTTATGCACTTTCTCTCTTCTGTTAGGCAATCTGTGATAAAATGCAACATTCCTAATTCTCACAACATCAAATAGCTGTCAAACAGATTTGCAAAAAGAGGAGCTACTTCTCAGTGTCTCCTCAAGTCACATCTTGTCTCCCAGCAGTGCCAGCTACGCCAGGATGGTCTCAATACATTTCTAGCACACAACATTGGTGAGTAAGTTAGAAAGGCGTGGCACCGGCAAGCGCTGCACTACCAGCAAAGTAAATTCCTGATCTTTTCTGGATGTTGGACAAGATTATACATAACTAGTAAGCCTATCACTTGAGAATAAAATCATCTTACTACAATATCAATCATAACAGTAATCATAGTCATAAAATTTTCTAAGTGGCATATTCATGATCCGTGATGGGGGGAGAGACCACTAAAACTGAAGCAGGAACAATGTCTAGTAAGTTCTCCCTTTGTAATCACATGATTAGGTCAGTACTTTTAAAGTGTGTGCATGTGGAGGGGTGAAGAAACAGTTCCACAATTTCTTCTTTATATTAAGACAAAATGTCCCAGAAAATGGAATTTCTGGTTAATGTCCAAAGACACAATTGTTCCAATGGTACTGGAACCACTATTATTCTAGTTAATGTCATAATTGACAGTGCATCATTAATAAAGCCTTGTATTTTTTCAATGTCAAAATTAGACAAAGTTGTAAACACTGATGCTAACAAAAATGTTTCCTTCATTTTGACTTCAGAGTCAGGAAAGTGTTTTCCTTTTTAGAACCTAATTATACATTGATACTCTAGCAAAATATCTTGAACAAAGAATACAGATCACCATTTAATTTAACATTACTGACTCTTTAGGGAATACAGTTCCCAAACTGCATATTCAGAAAGGATTTAAATTTTTCTGTGACTTCTTGGGAACAAGAAAGTTATCGGAGTCAGCTTATTTTTACTTTATAGGGGGACTTTCTTTTCTTGAAAGCATAGAATTTAAAGATATGCAGAATCAATGTCACTAAATACTAAATATTCTGATGGCCTCTATGTAAAAGGGCAGTAGAGTCAAAAATATGAGTGCAACCAGTCACTGAAATGTGCTATACTTGGCCCTTTTGACATATTCTGCCTAGAGTTTCTAAAAGCAAAAGCTCATCTCAAAACAATGACTGAATTTTAGTTGCTGCAAGTTTAGCCATTTATGGGCAAAAAAAATCTGATTTTATCAAAAGTAAGCACTTAATAATCTAGTGGACAATAAGGAAATTATTTTTACTGACATAGAAGCATAGCTATCATGACTTATGAGTACATGATTTGTTCTTCACTAGGTGTAATAATAATAAATATGTTTTAAGTTCTACCTCTTTATGCCTCTTTCACATACAAGTCAAAGATAAATAAAAATATTTCACACATCCACAAAGGCAGAAAAACAAAAACAAAAAACTCATGCCCCCATNCCAGACAGTGACAGGGGCATATTGTTTCTACTTCTGAATGAGGTTTCCTACCTGTATGATTCAGGAGTAAACAACCCATACACATTTACATATTCACACACATGGAAAAAAACCTTCAGATCTAAGCATGATGGTATGGTATTTTACAAGCATAGTTAAAATATTGTCTTTGAAATTAAAAAAAAAAACAAACAAAATAACCCAGTAAAACCAAACCAAATGTAGGAACTTCTCCATACAAGAGGAATTTTTGAGTTTTGATTAAGACTTCTGCTGTTACAATTCAAAGCATCTCTCAACCAGAATAGTAAAAACTTCCAAGCATTGTTACATCAGCACTCTTCTCAAACACACAGGGCTTAAACTTTTTGTTCAAACCTTGACCCCAGAAATAACCCATTGTTACTGATGAATGCATACACCCTTTGCCCATACAGATTTCTTAGCACTCAGGAGAAATTATCAAAAAGCTTTGCATATTACACTATTTTGCTAAATTTTATCCCCTCATGAGAAAAGAGAAGCAAACACGAGCCCCTCGTGTTTCAAACCACAGAGCAAGACTGCTGGTGTCATCTGTGACTTTCAGGCAGTAGTATTAACTATTAAGTAGTTAAAGTAAAAAAATAAACAAGAGTCTCAATGTCTCGATAACATAACAGGGGATGGTAACAACTAGATACCATGGAAAGATTTTTCACTGCATTTGCATAAAGAAATTTATATTCCCCAAACTTCCTATATAAAAGGCAAATTACTCTTAACAAAAATCTAAGATCAGGAGAGCTGTGACAAAATGCTCTTCAATTTGTACCTCCTACATCTTTTTTTCATACCTCAGTTATGATAACTTTGCAAATGTGAGTGAGAGTAGAAGAAAACTCAATATCTTTCCCAACATAAAGGAGGAAATTTCACCCTTTTCCATTGGCTCATCCAGTGAGCTTGGAAATGGAAAATGTACGCAATTCCACTTCTCTTCAATGTCACATGTGTCACTTCTTTAAGCAGCTTCAAAAAACAGCTATTAATAATGGACACACATCACATTTCTTCAATCTCCTATATTCAACAACGTTCAAGTCTGACAGAAGTGCTAGGCCCAGACACAAGGGATGGGCACAATATTTACAGTTGTTCCTGAAAGCATCACCTCGTTTGACTTGTAGTTCAATGAGAAAATGAGTTGAGTCTTTCTGAAGCAACAAAGAAATGCAATAAATTAAGTGTGGTAAATTTTTCAACTGCTTAATTTGGCAGCATTACTACTCGAAATAAGCTGTCTGCTGAACATAGTGTTCCTTATTACAGAACCCCACACTGGGTACTTTCAGTTCTATACATTGCTACTTAAAGTCAGCAATCACCGTTTGAGAATGAGATCTTGTTTTCTGCAGAATGTTAATGGATGATAATTATAAAGTAAGATGCATGAAGAATAAACACTAGAGCTTCATATCAAGAAATGAGACAAACTAAATCTAGAACACAATCTGGAATAGAAAACATTCCTACAATTTATTAGGTCAAATAAGAGAAATTGGAAATATTACAGCAAGACTCTCAACCAAAATGCCCACAATAATTTCAATGGAAAAACCTACTTAGCTTATCTTCTAACATTGGTTTTGAAAAATCACCTAAGATTTGTGAAAGATATTCAAATTTTAGTTTTATTTCAATCCAAAAGAATTAGGAGAACTAAGCAATCATGGAATCCTCTCCCTAATATAACCAGAAGGCTGAACAGCAGGAACACACATCTCTACAATTGTTCACAGATGTACAAAGCCTGAAATTCACTCCTTAATTGTTATACTCTTCGACTGTATTTCCAGAAAAGAACAGACTAAAATTTACTAGAATCATACTTATTTCAATTGACACCTCCAATTTCTTGTCAGAGAGAAAAGTCACCCCCTTCCCCAAGTGACACAAGCGGATTTTTCAAGCCTCATGACAAAGTCTTCCCACCTGCCTCACTCAGGAATTGCACAGAGATCCTTAATCTCAATAGTCATACACTTTCAGTAAGGTTAGACAAGGAGCATTCCTACTGAGGAAAGATTCAGATTAGAAGCTGTAGCTCTCTGTGGGCACACCTGCATTTCATATATGAGAAATAACATTATATACAAACTTCATCTGCAGTTTTAAGAAAAGCCTGATGCTAGCATATTTTGAAAGACATTTACTTGAACTTTCAAAAGAAAACATATAAACCAATAAAAAGAAAGTAACAGGTTAAATAAGATATATTTGCCATGCTTTGCATTTATCAGCCAAGCACAAGGTCTATTTTGCTGCTTTTCTTAATATGAATGCAGAAGTTGACTTCTAACCAAGATAACCTGAGGATATGACACAAATGAGATACAGGTAAAAGCGTTGCAGATATTTTGGAAATTCTTGTATTGATAATTCGAACTGAAAGTGTCTACATATAGCTAGAGGTTCAAACTTTACACGTTCAAAAATGTCTAAACACTTGTACAAGTTGAGCATATTTGAAAAGGACTTACTTTTATTGTAGCAGGTTGCTAGCACACCTTTATCTGCAGGACTCGTACTAATGTGCCAAATTTCACCCACTTGATGAAGGAGAACATTTTTGTTTATAATGTTATTTTCATCATCAAAATCTATGATGTGAATCTGCAAATACAATAAAATAAAACATTAAGATTTCAAATGTTTTCCTGTGGGTTTTAATTATACATGATGACTACATGGAACAATTTAATGAGATTTTTATAACCCATATATACTTTAATTAATTGTCATACTAAACAATTTACTATACCATTGATTTCATGCAGGATTAACTTTGCTAAGAAAGCAAAAGCAATTTCCCTGTTTGAGGAAATACCATGCTTACCCTCAATTTTCAACTTAAAGCTTGAAGGTGATTTTACATTTTATGGCTAATAGTAAATAAACCACATATTACAATTCTTCATACAGCAATAAACAAAAAAAACAACATTACAATCCTTAGTGTAAATGTCTGCACCAATTCTGTATCCAAATCATCTAATTCAAACCATCTACAAAGAAAGGAGGAGAAAGAGGAAAAGGACTCTTCTTTGAAGCAAGTACTTTACACTCAGTAAGAAACATTTTGAGAGTTCATTTTAGAAGTCACATATCTTTACCAAGATACAAATCTAATCTTTTCACACTATATGGAAACAAAGTACTGAAAGACAAAGAAAAGACAATAATATTTAAATATATAGATATATTATTCTGTGGATTCTGTGAATATTTTAAACAACAATTAAGTTTGCTTTTTATTATTTTTATTTTCTGTTTGTTGCAGGTTTCTTTGCTATGTTTTGGGGTTTTTTAATAGGTCTACATTACTATAATTCTTCCCTCCCTTTTTTTAGTCAGTTGTTTCTCTATAGTTGATGTAGAAATACAAGAACTTTTGGAAGATTTTAGCCTGGCATAATGCACAGAAGGAACTTTACTCATGGTACTAATTCCCCTAAGCTCAACAGCGGACAAATAAATTTAGAAGACTCACAAATTTTAAAGAACTGTATCCCCATTAAAAATTAATTATCAAAGTTGGCTGAACAATGAAGAGGAAAAAAAAAGTCAAGAGTTATGCCATCATGATGACTGAATCTAGTTTACTAAATTAACTACTAAATCACTGCAAAAATCTTAGCTATGCAGAAATACAGAAGATTTTCTTAAAATACAGAAATTGCAATATAGGTCTCACCTTCATCTAAACACTATTATTTTTAAGGGGATGAGTTTACACATTACCTTTTTCTTTACTGCTTAAAGAGTCATCAGAAATTCCTTCTTCAAATGTAATCCTGGACCTCATCACCTATATAATATTCTTCTGTTTTATCATCACAGGCATTGAACTGCCTCTGCAGTTGATTAGCAAGTTGTCTTTTGAGACTTCATTTGCTGCCTTGAACCTAGGAATCTATTCAAGAATCAGAACACTATCCATCTACCCCAACAAATGCATATCCATCTTAAAAGAGTGACAAAAAAGACCCGTTTAACCTCATATGTGGTTTTTGTTTGGAGTCTCCTTTGGCAGCTCAGGCCAAGTCTCTCAATCAGGAAAGTGAACCATAAATCTAAACCTCATTTACTACAGTCACACACATTTCTTCCCACACTAACCAGGTTAAAAAGTCACTTGGCACATAAGGGAGTGCTCTTTACCCCATCTGAAGCCTTTTGAAGGCACAGATAAGCAATTTCTCTCTGCTGCTATGTTTCCCATTCAGCTGACAACAAGGACAGCTGTAAACTGGTGGAACGCACAGGGAGATCATGAAAAGCCCAGACTGAGATTTTTGGGAAATATGAAATTTAATTCTTATGCAGCAGTATTGTTTACATCTCGTGAGTTGAAAAATCTTTCAATATCTTTCACAGATATGCCAACCAACACCACTTACCAGAATAAGTTAGGTGCATAACAGAAAGAGCTACAAAAGTTCCCCCAATGTTTTCTTGCTAAGAACCTTCCTACTCGATTTGAATACATGATACATGAAATAGTCACTTCACTAAATATTAAGTATGACAGAAATTTCACAGAAAATATTCTAATACCAAATACTGTACACCATGTTCACCATTAAACCATGTCCTCAAGTGCCATATTCACACTTTTTTGAGCTCTTCCAGGGATGATGACTCCACCACTTTCCTGAGCACTTTTCCAACACTTTACAACCCTTTCCATGAAAACATTTTTCCTAATATCCACTTCTCCTGGTGTAACTCAAGGCTGTTTCCTCTCAGCTGTCCTGTCTCCTGCCTGGGAGAAGAGACCAATCTCTGCCTGGCTACAACCTCCTTCCAGGCAGCTGTGGACAGTGGTAAGACACCTCCAGATTAAACCACTCCAGCTCCCTCAGCTGCTCCTCATAACAGTTGTGCTCCAGAGCCATCATCATCTCCATCACCCTTCTCTGGACACACTCCAGCACCTCAAAGTCCTCCTTACAGTGAGGAGCCCAGAACTCAACACAAGGTTTGAAGTGCTGAGTACAGCAGATGAAATGCACTATATAAATCATGAAAATTAGTATTTTAAATTCTAAGACACAAGACTGAAAATAACTTGAAGAGTTCTGAGAATGAGATGAGAAAATAATAAATTACCATACTTGGATATGTCCAGTGTGTACAATAAACACATGAAGTTTAGCAGCAATGAAAGTACTGAGGACAAAAGTTCCAAAACTACACCATGTAAAACACAGTGCTACTACTTAAACCATTTGCAGCACGTTATGAGGACAAAATGCCAAGTACTATACACTATTAACATGTCAAACATCAACAATGTACAATTTTATAAAAACTTTCATTTCCTTTGAAATACTACTATTAATAGGAAAATATTTTCACCTAAAATATTCCTATGAAAACCTAAAATTGCTTTATAAAGCAAAAAACCTCAATGAGGCAAAAGTTATCATGTCAGTTGTAAAATTATTGCTCTTTCATTTGCACTGCATCTGCCCATGACCAGAAGGGAAGAAATAATCTCCACATGATAAAACCTCTTGCTGTGCAGGACTTAGTAGAGTATTAAGTGTTGCAAGAAAGCTCATAAGTTTGGTCAGGTAACTAAAAAAGTTTTTAAGCAGATGTAGAGAACCTAGTGCTGAATTAAGTTATAATGAGGTGAGGCCTAAGGCACTTCTTGGGGATTGAGGAACTAGCTGAGAAGAAATGATGGCCTGAGGCACAGCTAAAGGCCAATAACCTCCAAATATTTGTGAATACACTAGAAACTGTCCTGCATTTCTATTGTTAATGTTATTCACTGGAAAAAGAAAAGCATGTTCGAAGTCGAAACATATGCAAACATTTCTAAAATACATAGCATATACCCAATAAACTTAACAAAATCAGAAAACATAAATTATTAAAGACCTGTTGGCAATCAACCGGTAAGTGAGAACCACTCTTCAAAAAAAATTCTGTATCAGGATTTAATTAGTTGAGAAAGTTGTAAAACCATAACAGAAATCACAGCAAAACAATCCCACATTATAATCAAATATTTGAAGAGCAAGAGACAGCACAAACAAAAATATAATTGTGTGTATTGAACTTCTAACTAAGTTTTTTTGCCACTTCTTTTGTTACTCTTTGCTCAACTGTTACTTGAAATGTAAATAAACTGAATACTCCATCCTCCTTATGCCTTGGAATAACTTTTCTTGAGTCTCATCCAGTATTACCATTGAGTAATGAACCTAAAATCTCACTAGGAATTGACAGCTTACATGTCCCAAAGCTATGCTTTCAAGTAATTTTGTGCAGTCCATTACAGGCCATTTTCAGAAGAGTTGGTCATTCCAGTCAATTCCAGGGACCTCTGTGGTGGGTGTTAGCCATGGCTAACAGGCTCCCACCCACACACCTGCTCTCCCCAAGAAACACAGGGGGAGAAACCAGGAAGAATAGGAATGAGATAGTTTGTGTGCCAAGCTACAGACAGAGAGTTCACTTACAAACCAATATTCTGGGCAAAACAGATGTGACTTGGGTGAATGAATTAGTTAATTGACAGTTAAAATAAACAAGCACCTTCTCTCCCCCACGTTTCATGCTGAACTTCACCCCAAACTCCTCCAACCCTTTCAAGATGGGCAGGGAGATGTGGGGCAGTGGTGGCTATGGCTGTTTTCTTTCTGATGTTCTTTGCATCTCACTCTTTTCCTCTGCTTCAGCACAGGGCCTTCATGGGATACTGACTCACCTGTGTCCTGAAGTGGATTCACTGGAACCAGCCATGTCTGGCACAGGTGCCCTCTTCTCAGAGGCCACCACTGCAGCTCTCCTGCTACCCAAGCCTTGCCACCTGCACTCAGTACAGCCTTCTAACTCTTTCAGCATCAAGAACTTGTTTCAGTATGATTTCTACTGAAATTCAGTCACAAAACTTAAAACTGCTGTACAATTACAATTCATACACTTAACTTCAGAAGAAACAGCCCAATAGAAACTGAGCCATGAAAGTCACTCAAATTTTAGTTTGATTTTTTAAAATCACAATCTGAAAGGACACAGATGATTTTCAATAATGAATATTGAAAAATTCAGTTTATGAAGCATCATGTACACTGAACTGTGCAGGTACCAAGAGTCGCATTTGAAGCAATTAAGGCTTAAAGACTTTTGTTTTACTTTGTATCTCTTCAGGGATTTAAAGATAGCTCCAGAGAATCTATAGATTCAAATTAACAAAAATATGGCAGTTTCTTTACTAAACCAATCTGATTTAGTCATATAATTTAGAAGAGCGATATGATTTTCAGAATACAGTTTTCATTCACCTATTTTCCTACCAATATCTTTACGTTCTACCCACAGAAGTCATCAACTCGATTATCAATGTTCATATTCAACAAACGGGGGGTGAAAGGAAGAGGGATAATATTGGAACAATGTTACAAAAAGTGGTAAAAATTACAACTGACATTTGACAGAAAAATTACCTGATTATCATATCTAAGAGACTGTGTTCCAACCAAAAATCTTATTGCATCTGTTTCTGCTGTCTGAGGTGATAAAGCTCGTGCCTAGGGAAGAAGAAAGCCATTAGAAAAGTACAATTAATAAAATCCACTAATTTCAGTGAAAATCTTGAAACTTATATATCAATTGTCATTTTAAGCATTATATTCTTACAAATACATGCATATTTTCTTACAGGTGGACTTTCCTGGCCTTTATGTCCTTTTAGCTTAAGACATTTTTTGTGCAATTTCTCCTACTTGTGAGGATTGAGGAACACAGGTGCTAAATACATTACCTGATCTTCATAATAACAGAGACAACATTAAATGCAGCATCACTTCCAAACTAACCTTCCTTTATCATCTGAAAAAACCCCATAGAACAGTGGACAATTTTTAACTACTGTTAAAAAACAATATGATATCCAAGAAAGAGGCTTCTCTTACAGAAGTTTTCACACCACTCAGGTTGAATATGCCTGTGTAAAAGTCAATTTTTTCTCACCATTAATCATCAAGCAGAGAAGCAAATTAAAAAACAAACCTCCTCTTTTCCACTGCAGCCCATTAGAAATAAGAATTTTCTGAATGATGGGAGAAGTAATTTGCTATTTATCTTTAAAACTTTTGTCATAATGTTATTTCTTTGTTGTATCATGTTAATGGCAGTGCTAGAGTCTCTGCCTTGCTTCTTCAACTTATACCAACCGTGGTCTTGGAAGAAGCAAAACAAAGCAGTTAAGGGCCATGGGAGACAGTGATAAATAAAGCATATCTTGAACTAAAACCACAATCACTAATTTGCACTAGTCATCAGTAGAGGCTCTCTTAGACAATTTTGAGAAAATGGAAGGTAAACTAATACTCAAAGGCATTTTTTGCTACAATACATTGTGAGGAATATCTGCTATTTCTCCATGCAGAAGATACCCTTAATAATATTGTTCAATATTATTTTTTTTAATCTAAAAGTAAATCTCTGCAATTCATATCCTATTTGGCATAGAATAGCTCAGATCTCTCCAGACACTAAGGTCAATACTGCAAGCAAATAATTCTGAAGGATTCAGGTAATTGCTGAATGGCTCTTCTCACTGCTATCCTGCTGTGCAACTTGTTACCCTCTGGATTCAGAAACACTTCAATATCCTTCTATTTGTACCTTCTTTTAAAATTTATATTAAAAAAGATGCCCAAAAGCTTGGAAGGGAATAAATTATATCTCAATACCAAAATTTTGAGCAATCTGATTCTAGAAAAGCAACTTAAAGATATTTGACCATTCTTAAACAAAGCAAAGCCATGCAAGCCATTGTCCAGCAATAGCAATAAAAAAAAACAACCCTAAATTCTCAGAATCATCTCTGGACTTGTATTGAGCAGATACTTCTTTTCTGGTACCTGAAATGTGTAATTTAAATAGCATAATATTTTGTGTTAAGACAGAGCATGAGAAGTTTAAAAATGCAACAAGCTAAGGTATAGGCTATTTGCCTATGCCTACGTTTATAATATCTGTATAGAGGAAAAATGAACTAGAGAACATAATGGGTAGTTTGTGTTCAAAATACTCAAATGCAGATCAAAGATCAGTGTGAAGCCATATCAGTTTGTGTTACTTTCTTATTTATGCAGCACTCATCTACAACAAGCCTATAGTGTTCCTGATTGACAGACACAACTTAAGTCCACCGAGAAGACTGCAGAAAAGCTTTTGTCTTTAACAGAATTTACATTTTCAGATCTTTGCAAGCATTTCTTTTCATTTAAAAGACCTGCTTTGAATTATTTTGAGAAAACACTAGAAATGAGCCAACAGCTATGTATCTCCTTCAATCAAAGAACCTTCTGTTGTTTCTATACATCAAAGAGAAATAGAGAGCTCCAGGATCTTTAATAAAATAAAGAAATAAAAGAGGTTTCTAGCCCTTTAAAAGCTTTTCAAGTAGGTCTCATCAGGCTGCTTTCAAAAATGCATAAAGTTGGACACAAAGTGCCCAAAATAAAATCCTGTAAATACACAGTAACATTCATGTCATCAGCATCTCTAGCTCTTCCTTAAAATAATTTTCCATTTTGCAGAAAAAAAAAGCAAAAAAAAAGACAAGAGAAAAAATATTTTGACACATTCCTCAAGAAGGAACGCACTTTTGTTTATTCCGTTGACAAAAAAAACATGCAACATAGGACACAAAGTTTAAACTCATCAAGCCTTCATAAATCAGGAAGACTCTGATTCATAATATCAATATCGGCACAATCGACTTTCACTTGTCTTCTGCACAAAGATATGTGTAATTTTGTCTACTCCAAGTCACTTTTAGGGAAAAAATTGTTCTTTCAATAGATGAAGACCCCAAGTAATCCTTGTAATGAACAATTCAGATGAATCTGGAGTGCTGTCAAGAGCAAGGAAAGTGCCTTAACTTTGTCATCTTGTACTGTAACCTGTCAGAGCAGGCTGCAAATGGAATCTTTCATAAAGCATCCAACCTTATGAATGCAGATCATAGATAGAAAATAAGCAAAAAAGTGTAGGAAAATGATTATTGATTAATCTAAATTAATGGAAATTATTATCTTTCTAAGTCTGCATCCACATAACACAACTGTATACAGCCCAAAAAGAGTTTACTACCAGGGACTTTTCACAAAGGCACACAGTGACAGGACAAGGGAGAACAGCCTTAAGCTGAAGGAAGGAAGGTTTAGATTGGATATTAAAAAAAAAAAAAAATTCTTATATTGTGAGAGTGGTAAGGCACTGAACAGGTTGCCCAGAGAGGTTGTGGACTCCTTGTCCCTGCAGTTCAAGACCCAGCTGGATGGAGCTCTGAGTAACCTGGACTGGTGGAAGGGAGGGGTTGGAACTCCTTCCATGGCAGGGGAGGGTTGGAACTGGAGGATCTCTAAGGTTTGCTCCAACCCAAACCATTTTATGATTCTATCCAAGGTATTAAACTATTACTTTCCAAAATAACTGCCATAATGATTAGAAAATAACCAGAATACACATACAAGAGACACAAGCAGCAAGAAAACAAATAATCCTTACACATGCTGTCAACATCCCACCTAACTGACAGTGCTAGACAATGCACCAATCTATGGAATTGCAACACTGCATTTTTAAAGAAGGCCTAACTCAAGGAAAAAAATATTAGCATGCAAAGTTAAAAACATTATGAACCACAAACAACTTTTTTGCTACGTGTCCAGATTTCATAATTATCAATAGCTCTATGAGGGAGGAAATGTGCATAGTTTAAAGTAAGCAGTTTTACAAAACAGGACAACAACAGAAGCAATTCCACTACAATAACTAGACATGAAAAGGACATTTAAAACCCTAGAACACAGACATGACAGACAGCAGTATCAAGACAAAGCAAAAGAAACAGCAATCATTGTAGCAAAATGCAGGTAAAACTAACTGGACACTTGGCGTCATGACTATTCCCACACTATGCTCAGCTGGGCAAAGATCACCTGCCTTGCCCTTGACGATTTAGGCCACCTGCAGAATAATAAAATCCTTGGATAAAAAGAAATAGAATTGAGTCTATTGTACTTGACAACACCAGAAGAACACAATGACAAACCTCAAAAGGGTAAAGAAGGTTTGTTTAAACTAAGTGCATTATGGAACTGCAATGCACTGATTCTCTACCCTTTGTTCATAATTTCTTCTGAAAAATTTTCCCTCTTCAACATCTTTTGAAATACCAATCAAATGCACAAAGNGATAAAAAGAAATAGAATTGAGTCTATTGTACTTGACAACACCAGGAGATGATCCAGAAGAACACAATGACAAACCTCAAAAGGGTAAAGAAGGTTGGTTTAAACTAAGTGCATTATAAAACTGCAGTGCACTGATTCTCTACACTTTGTTCATAATTTCTTCTGAAAAATTTTCCCTCTTCAACATCTTTTGAAATACCAATCAAATGCACAAAGTTCTGGTTTGGTTTTTTGTTTGCTTGTTTTGTTAATTTGACTGTTATTATTTAGGGCGTTAATAGACAAATAAAAAAGTACTTGTTCAATACATATGTTCTTGTGCAGATGCATTGCACTGGTTTGGCATTAATAAACAAGAAAACAAACAGATCCCAACATTTGAATATTTATATTACATTTAATACAAACAAAAGATATTCTGCAAACTAGGCATCATTTGAAATTCATACAATCACTCTGTACTAACAAACCGTGAACTTGCAATGCAAAATGTAAGGATACAGTACTTAGCTTGCAATCCCTAAATCTGAATTTAAAGTTATTTGACCATCTGCTTATGCTGAAAACCAAGACTAGCATAGTGCTACTTGGGATGAGGAGCTGGATTTGCTGATGTCTCTTTCTGGAGGCAGAATACAAGTTCCCTGCTCCCACAGACAAGCACCAGGATGCTAATGTCATGAGAGTTATTTTTGCTTACTGGCACAATTTCAATTTTCAAGCAAGTACACTTTGATTTTTACTTAGGTAAGACAGCCTTGTTTCTCCCACCACAGTAGGAGGCTCTCTCAGTGACTCTAATAAGCTGCAGTGACTCTCAGTGAAAAGGTTGGCAGCACACATGCCCAGGTGACCTTCAATGCTTTCCCTGAGTCTTTCACAGCACAAGAATTCCCACACTGACGTATTTAGTGCATTGACCCTATTCCAAAGATTGACAGATTCTGTAAACCCTCACAGCAACAAATGCAATCCACACACAAAGACCTGCACAGCACAATCATCCTCAGAAAACTCATTCATTTGTCATGAAGGTAACAATCATCATGTAAAAGTTCCTTCAAGTTCACCTAACTGTATCTCTACATTGTCATTATTCTGTACCATACTTAACATTAGGAAGATCCAACTAATTGTTTAAGGATCCTAAAAAAATACTTTACAACTGTTCCACTTCATGCATTATGAAGATCTTTAGGGGATTAGTTAAGAGAGCTTTGCCACTTAGCTACTTTTGTTCTTCTAGTAACACTTAAAACTACAAAGGTTTAAAATATACAGGATTGGCACTCATGAGGCAAGTAATCTTAGAGAAGAAAGAGAACTGACACAAAAGCTAGGAATTTTAGTAAGACATTATTATGCAGTTTCTCCAACTGATTCAATTTTCAAAGTAAATCTTCTAAAGACATTGCTAAAGCTGGACCAAAATTATTAAGTACGTTCTGCTTAGGCTGCTCTCTCTAAACCCACAGGAGACCACAAAAGCTTCCCCCAGGGAAGGGAGCACCACTGCCAACAGGAGCTGTAGGCTCTGCACTCCCATACTGGGAACAGAGCCGAGTCTAGAAGCCAGAACAGCTTTCCCTGGGTAGCTCACAGGTGACACACATTTTCCAGGACACCCCCTTTACCACTTCTAGTAAGTCCACACCTGGCTTTTACTGCATCACAGCTTAAGTCAGCTGAGCTATTCTTAACACATACTGATGACAACAGGCATACACATTGGTCATAGGTCTTGTACAACCTATTTCAGTTGGTATTTTGCTGTAAGTTTCTTACACAAAGAAAACACACTTGGCTTTACGGAAATTAAGTTTCATCTTATTCTTGCAAGCAAGTTCTAAAAAACAAGCATCCGTTCAGATTTATAAAACCTGTTAACAACTCAGAGACAACACAAAACGGGCCAAGTATTGCTTATTCAAGAAGCACGATGACCACAACACAACACTAACTCTATCAAAGCATCGATGCACTTTTTTCAAGCCTGCTTCAGCCAGACCCTATCTCAGGGTGCTGCTGGAGCTGCCCATGGCAGTTTTCTGCTGTCCTTGCCTCCTGCTCATTGTCCTTCCCCTTTACATGCCTGTGTACTTTTGACATACAGGAGGAGTATCCAGCATGCTGAAATTCAACTCAGTGCTGTGGTATTCCCAAAATCCATTAATTGTGCCAAACTCGCGCTCCAAAATGATCACTCTCCGGCATAAGTCATGTTCCTCTTCCCTCATCTCATGACGCTGGCTGGCTTCTGCATGCTTTTAAACAAGCAAGATGTAGGCTCGAGCCAAATGCCAATCCCAGAAAGCACCTCTCCCCACTGCTCATTTCCAGGGCTATAAATGTGATCCTGTTAACTTTAAACTAAGGCAAACACGGTATTTTGAGATGCTCAGTGGTGCTTTCACACGTGCTTAAAACGCCACTGTTCAAACGTCAAGAAAAAAATGGGGAAAATTGAAAATGAAAACCAATTCAACAAGAAGTAGACATAGCATATATTTCAGGTTAGAGAGTAAATCCCAGGTCAGCTGTACATGGGACAAGAACAACATAATTTCACTGACAAAAATCCACACTAAGCGATATTCCTGGAACCTCATTCCATCACGTTCTTATAATTGAGGATATTGATTACTTCTATCAAGATTCTTTTTAGAAGAACCACCTTGGTATTGAAATGTTCTGCAGCTGCTGCTGTTGCTGATTCATCATCATGAGCCACAATCACATCACTCAGTACCTTAATTCAAGCAGTATCTCACATTTTCATTCACCACCCTCTAATCTTCTCATTTTCACTCCAGTCAGACTATCAGAGCAACTATGGTTAGACAACCTTCTTAAAAGTAAAAAAAAAGTCATACACCCTAAAATTCACACATAATTTGCATGTCTGTACAATGTTCATATTGCTCACAGACACACTCAAGAGTTTAAAAAGAGAGAAAAATGTATTTATTCATTCCTCTAGGTTACCTTGTGCATGTCAATACAGCAGAACACATTCTGTACATAGAAATGAGCAGAAACGATGCAGAGAAATTATTTAAGTTAGTTGGTGGATAGCATCTTGGAGGAATCACTTAATGTTTCTATAAAGATGATCACATTAGACCAGATGAAAAGCACATCTATATGACTACAGTCTCAACCAGTGGCCAAAGATGGACTTTTACTGACAGCTGGAGCCCAAATATAAGAAGCAAAGCCAATATTTTTAAAACTTGAAAAATTAATCTGAAGAGATGCCTTAAGACAAAAAGCAGTAGCTGTGATGATACAGCTAACCATTTTTCTCTAGCAACACAGAAGAACCTATGCTTTAAAAAGTAATAATCTTTCTTATTAGACTTGGAGGTGGAAGTTGGAAAAACTAGATCAGTTTTAGGTTTAAGTTTCTATATTAGTGTCTCGGGGTTCAAAAAAGCACAAACATGCAATTTGTTTTAAAGCCACACTGGGAGTTAATGGAGATCAGCAACAGAGCCTTCATCTCCATGCTCCCTTTCTGACTTACACATAAATCATCTCTTCTTTCCTCACCCTCTCCCCAAGTGATCTGCATTAGCAGTAATTTCCTTTTATCACAGCCACTTTATTCATCCTTTTGCTTTATTCTCCTGCCAGACAACTCCATCAAGTTACATACTTCATAGGAGAGAAGAAGCCTGTAGGAGATACATGGCACAGGAGAGGGCAGGATGCACATCCATGGAGGTCCCAGACAACACACACTAGCTTGCACAAATTCCTGGAAGATGGATTATATGTGACTTAATAGAAATGAGCTATGAATTTTATTAAGTACAGGATATATATTCTCATCTGCAAAAGAGATTTAAGTATAAGTTTCATTAATTTTGAAGTACAAGTTACAGCCATCTCAAGCCAAGCACAAAATACTATCATACAAAACAGACAGCATACTATCAGACTTCAGCAGATTTCAGTAGATTCAACGTTTACTGCAGGCAAATATTATGTAGCAGCTCCTATACAAGAGGAAAACCAAACATATACAAAATTTGCTAATGAAATCTATTGGTATAGCCAGGACTACAGAGCACCCTACTCAATATGAAGGACATTTGTTACAAAGAACCTTTATACATCACTTTCCACAAATACTTTAGCAAAGGTACCAAAAGAAAAAAAAAAGTGCATGTGTCAATATTTATATTACTAAATCTACTGTAGAATGAATTGCTTTGTTAGGAGATATGGTTTTCTTCTGCAGGTATTACTGCTATAATGGTTAGTGATGATAAGCCAGTTGCAACATATAACAGCTAAGTAAAGCTGTAGGTGGAAGAATGAATTAGGGTCCCTCTCACTATGCTTCCCCAGAACTTACAGAAACCTCATTAAACACAACACCTGTGCTCCTCTAAGAAGAGGATCAATAAGTTTCTAAGTTAGACAGTTCCATTTCCTTACAGCCATAAAACACTGATGTGACGGACAGATTTGTCCCATGGGACAAATGCACACACATGCATCTCTCAGGGAGGTCCCACAAAGTTCACGCAGATTTACGGTAGGGTTTAACCTACTAAAATTCATAACTGACTGGAAATAGATTCACGCTCTTTCCTCAGAAAAGCAATTTTTTAATCTTTTTTCTCTGACAAGGCAGAATCAAGGACGTCTTTGACAGCACTTTCCTAACACTCCAGCGCCAGACAAAGCCTCTTCCCGAGGCGGAGCAGGGAGCGGTGACGGGGCTGGAGCCCCCGGGCACGGCGGGAGAAGGAGCCCGGCCGGGCCCCGCACCGCCCTGCAAACAGCGCCTTTTGGAGCGGGAACGGCTCCGGGCCGCTGCCCAGCCGGCCTTAAACACCCCAAGGCGGCTGCCAAAAGCCACCACAACCCGGCGGCGCCCGTGGTGGCCCCGGTCCCGGCTGCGGGGAGGAGAGAGGACGCTGGTCTCCCCCGGGCGGGCTCTCCTCTGCCCCACCACACACACCCAACCCCGCAGCCAGCGCCTTCTCGGAAGCAGGGTCGGCACCTGCCAACCTTCCCTTAACCTCCCCTCTCATTTACCTGGAACTCCAGCCCGTAAATCACCGGCGCGTCGTCCTCCATCACGACACCCCCAGTCCAGCCAGGCACCCGCCGTCG
>VZTB01004190.1:18884-40068 GCA_013397245.1 Thryothorus ludovicianus
CCGAGCCCGCCCCGGGGCTGCGGGGGCTCGCCAGCGGCGCTGCCGCCGCCGGACGCTCCTCCTGCTTGGCTGGTCTGTGCTGGCAGCTGCGCTGGTGACAGCGGTGACAGCCGTGAGCCCGCGCTTCCCTTGGCTGAAAGCGGGACCAGACGGGTCTTGACGGCCAGCAAAGCGAATGTTGAGTCACTGGAACAGGTTGCCCGGGGAAGCTGGGACGGTCCCAAACCTGGAGGATGGGGCTCCGAGCAACCTGGTCTAGTGGAAGGTGTCCCTGCTCATGGTAGGGGGGGTTTGGAAAAGGATGATCTTGTAAGGTCCCTTTCTGAACCAAACCATTCTCTGATACGATTCTATGATATTGTTCCATGTGTTTAGTGGAAGGCATTTGGTCTTCAATCTCAATAGTTTTACGACTTGCAGAGAAGATAAAGAGAAAATATTTTCAGAATTCTGTGATTAGACATTAAATGGAAAATGTCGAAGGGAAGATGTAAAATAGTTAAGTTACTATGTTTTTAAAGCAAGAATTTCATTATTTTTATGATATTTAGGAGTTTCACTGCGACACCTGAGCAATATACAAGTAATAAAACTAATTCGTGTTTTGGTGGGGGCTTTTCCTTTTCTAGTTACTATGGAGAATAAGGAAAGCAATGCAAAGGATGCAAAGAGCACCTCTGATGAAGATGACAGCAGAGACATAATTCAGCAGAAAACTCAGGAAGAAATTCTCTTTCATGAAGAAACTATTGATCTTGGTGGAGATGAATTTGAGTCTGAAGGGAATGAAACTGTATCAGAGGATTCAAATAATTTTGTAGATAAACTTAATGAGCAAATGATGGAGAGCGTCATTATTTCAGATTCTCCAAACAATAGTGAGGATGACACAGGTGAACTTGGTTGTCTTCAGGAGATTGTAGACCAAATGGAAGCTAAAGATAATCAAAAAACACCAACAGAAGTGGATAAAGAAGAGTTTTTAAGTAATGAGAGTGAAACTGAACATGAAGAAACTCCTAAAGACATTTCTGAGATTGGAACAGATGATCAGGCATCTTTAAAGGAAGAATCAATTCAGGAAGCAGTGAAGGAGGAACCAACGTTGGGAAACAATGTTCCTGTTGAAACAAAACCAAATAATATTGATGAAAGCACACCTGAGGACCAAATATTGTCACCCAGTACTACCAAACCATCTTCTGAGGCTGAGCCCATTCCTGTGTGCACCATCTTCAGCCAAGCAAACAATGCTAGTTCCCAACCACAGTTGTTCCTACCTGACGGGTTTGAGCCTCAGATGGTGAAATCTCCCAGTTTTAGTAGTGTAATAGAGACTCCAGTGAAGTCTAATCCTCAGGTGGTTCAACCAAGTCCTAGTCTAAGCAAGTTCTTTGGTGACACAGTTAACACTAATACTTTAGCTTCTGATTATTTTGATTCATTTACCACATCCAGTTTTATTTCTGTTAGTAATCCCAATGCAAGCTCTTCAGTTCCAGAGCAAATGTCCTCTCTTTCTAATGGTGGAGATGGTTCTTCATCCAACCCTACTTTCCCCGTGCAGAATGGGAGACCTGAAGCAGGTGGTCCCCCATCATCTCTAGAAGTAACTCAATCCCCTAAGCCATTCTCACAAATCCAAGCTGTTTTTGCTGGGAGTGATGACCCATTTGCCACAGCCTTAAATATGAGTGAACTAGATCGAAGAAATGATGCTTGGATTCCTAGTGAGGAAACAAGAAATGTTCTCATTTCAGTTGCCACACAACAGTACAGTGCTGTGTTCATAGATAAAGAGAATCTCACCATGCCTGGATTAAAATTCGATAATATCCAGGTAAGAGTCTATTGCTGTATCTTCCTCTGTGATTATATCTTAGAAATACTGTAGAAGACCTGTCCAATAATCTGCATATCATAGTGCTTCATATTGTTGGTGATGGTCACCTTGTGTATTACTTTAATCCTAATTAGAAAGTGCAATGTCACTGCTGCCTTGTACAGGAAGAGGCCAAAACCAGATCTCATTTATTCACGGTGACATTTGTTTGCTAAACAAATGAAACCATCATTGGCAGTTTCTGTAGAAGCCAAAGCTGTTTGTATTTTTAAGTACTTTATTTCTGGTCCTCTGAATTAGTGAGATAATGCTCATATTTGGACTATATACACACTCTCTAAGCTGTGCACAGAGTCTAAGATCAGACAGCTTTGTTTGTGGAATTCCCTGTTGCGATTGAGTGGGAAATAATTTCACTCATGTTCACAGTGGTCTCCATAATGTTAACACTGACTGAAGTGGCATCATTTCTACTTTCTCTAAACGATGGACAGGATAACCTCTGAGAAAGACTGAGTAGCAAGCTGCTGGGAAGGGATAATCCCAAAATTAAAAGAAAAAGACTCAAGGAGATCACAAAGCAAACAACTTAGTAGTAAAATGTAATTTTTTGTCATCTGTCAATTTCTAACGGGTGAGAAGACATAAAGCATTTTTTTTCAGAATTTGGGAAATTTTATTCACATCTATTCAGGATTTCTCATGAAGTAGTTTTATCCTGGCTGCTCAGCCAGGCTAAACATCGTAATGTTTTTTTCTTGAAACAGGCTAATCCTGCTCCTTGATGTCTGTGCCTCTGAATAATAGAATTGTTGTGTAGATAGATGGTGTTGAGGGTTTGGATGCTTTAATCCTTAATTATGCATAGCAAAGACCATCAGTCAGTAGTCAAATACAAGCCGAGGACTGTCTGCAGTAACTTCCCTATCTGCAGGAGCTATCGGAAGAGTTTTTGGAGTGAATCAGGTCCAGACTTATAGATGAATTATCTGAAAAATCTTTGGTTCCTGTGACAAGCAATATGCCACACTGCTGCTGCTGCTTGGGTTTGCTTTATCTTAAAACATTAGTTTGTTATCACAGTGCCAAGTAATTACCGTGAAAGAAAACACTCTAACAGGAAGCTATTCCTCCTCCAGTTGTGCCCAAAATATCCCTTAACCTTTATGAGTTATTCTGGTGTGTACTCTTTCTCTCCTGACAGCTAATCAGTTAGACAGATGGAGCGATCCCTTCTGCAATCTCCAAGGATGATGATCTCGTTTTAGCAAGCTTCCTTTTTTACAATGGTTCTCTTTCACCTTCCTCATTCCAGTCAGGGATTAAAGGCTTGTTTCTGCTGATGATTCCCTAAATTTGGGCATGTGCAAATATGCAGATCTACCATTTTAGTACATAATTGAAGGGAAGGTGTTTTACAATGTCCATGTGATATACTTCTACCAAAGACCTGATGTACAATCATCAAAGAAAGGAAATCCTACTGCTTTCTTAATTGTTTATAATTTAAAAGAGTCGCCTAGACATGTCCACAGGGACAAGTTTTTAAGTGCTTTGTGTTTAGAAAACTTTCCTCACTTTCATTTACTGCATTTCTGTGGTCTTGGGTGCATGCCTTGACTAATTTGACATCTCTTATTTGTTATCACTGTTCCATAGTACTGCAAATTGTTTATTTAACAAAGCTGTAATTGTAGAGTGCTTGAACTGTCAACTGAAACATTGTGGGAGGTGTGTTTTCAATGTTAAAGCAGCTTCTAACAAGGGTCATTACAGCTTTGGTACGAATAGTTTGCTAATGCTGAATGTTAATGCCAGATGTTAAACCAAGCTACATGCAGTGGACAGAGAAGTTGGTTGAAAAATGCATTTGCAGTGATTGAACTCTTAAGTGTGCTTCAAGGAAGGACTGAAATTTCACGTGACATGTATTGATGAGCTTGGGACTTCATTATTTGCCCTGCTGGCTCAGAAAATGTATTTTAACACAAATCTTTTACCGATAAATCACACCAAGAAAAATACTGAATGACTTTTATTTCAGCTACATGCTCCTTGGCAATCATTTTAAAAACATTATGTTTTAAACTAATCTTGGGTTGTGTATGGTAAAGATTGTCTGTACCAGTGTTCTCCAAGTGTCAGAGCAAATCTGAGTGCTGCTTTTTATACTCTTTCCATTATGCCTTTTTTCATGAGTTGCTCACTTCTGTCATTGTCCTTTGTATCATTACATTCATTTGTACTGTTTCCTACACCAAAGGACTGTTGGATCAAAAGTACTGTTAGGGGGAATTAAAAATTCTTCTGTATTTATGTAATTTTGCACACTTTCTTTGCTTAATTCTCTGTGCCATTCTGTCAGAGAGGCAGATACGTTGTTTATTCATAGGATAAGTGATATCATTAGAGGTAAAAAATTTCCATTTGGTGAAACAGTAGTTCTCATTCCTTAAGAGACAGAAAACACAAATATATTTTCTATCACTAGCCATGGGGAAAGTCGAAACACTTGATGTCAATTATCTCTACTGTTATTATATGCAATTCACCCTCTTTTCAGGCAAAAAGCTACTGAGCTCAGATAGCCCAGTTTCTCTGCTCAATGCCTGTGGCTAGTTATTTTGAAATTTAAAACACTTGTTGAAAGATTGCTATTTACTTTGGTCTACATCTCAAAGTTCATTTTCTGTGGATATTTAAGTTTATTTTGGTCCGCATCTCAAAGTTTATTTCCTGTGGATATTTAAGGCTAGCTTAATTTGGACATATTTGTCTTTGATCGTTAGATTGCACCTTTCAATACATTACAAAACATACATTACATTAACATACATTACAAAAACCTGTAAAACTTTCTGGTTTTTTAAGATCTTTGAGGAATATTTTATAAGGTCCCTGGATGATAATAGTATAAAAAGCAAATAAACCTGAATGTGTCAATGCTAACTGAAACCTACACATGGAAAAACAAATAGCAAATTATGTGGAGTAAATGTAGTTTTCATTCCAATGCTGTATATGCACGTGCAGTTATATTTATTTCACATGTAATGTACTGGAAAATTTGTATTTCTCCAGAGGAAAGAACTCTATAGCTGAGTTTTAATTCTACATTTTATTTTGCTGAAATAATGTTTTAAATAATCTTGTTATGTGTTTTCTGTTCCATGAACACCTAGGGGGATGCAGTAAAAGACCTAATGCTTCACTTCTTGGGGGAGCAGGCTGCAGTGAAGAGACAAGTTTTAAATGCCAACTCTGTAGAGCAGTCATTTGTAGGCTTGAAACAGCTAATTGTAAGTAACAATCATCATATAATATGTATTTAATATTGTTTTTCTCTCAAGGTAATTGGGAGCTACTGGCTGAGGAGAAGCTGGGAAAAAGATCTGTGTATTAGTCTATTCCTGATCCTTCAATAGCACTAGCCAAACTACAATAGTTTTTAATGGAAATGACAGTGGAGTTTAACTATTTAGGTTTAAATTACGTAGTAAATATTTTTTTACATGCAAAAGTTACAAAAAGAATTATTTTAAGTGACTGTGAGTTTTTATGTAATACAAATGATTGCAAAACAGATTTCAATCATATTTTTGTTTACCTGTGTATGTATTTATATTTTCACCAGTGTTTTACAAAAAGACATAAAAGTTGTAAATGGAAGCCAAGCTGGTATAATTTTAACTGCCTAATTACCTCCTGAGGAAAGTTTAACTTAATCCTTTCATTAACGTAAATATGTTCTGAAAATAGTTGCATCTAGCAGCCTTATTGACCTTGCTTTGTTCCTTTTACCATTTATATGTATAAAATTCATTACTATTACATGACTGAGCCTTACTTAATCTGATGACATAACAAGATGTTTTTAACTTATTTTATTTTTGGAAAAAATGGATGAAAAATTACTGAGGAAAAGTAGTGAGGAATTATCAGGACAGGCTATATTTAGTATTTAACATTTTTAAACTTAATTTTGTGACTTTACATGTAAAGTTCCAAAAGGGATGACTTTTTTGGCCTTTTGGCATGTTGAGAATACTCTAGGAGGTCTCAGCAAGCTCTGTTAAAGGAATTCAGAGGTAATTTTAGAAACTAAACAAGAAAAAACAGATTGTGATCTCCATCCTAGATGCATGTTTTTCAGTTTATCTCAATGTTTTGCTTGACTTGAGAGGGGGAAAAAAATCTCATGCAGAAGTCTTGTACCCATCAGTGTCTTAAGCGGGAAAAGCTTTTTTTTTCACTCTTGCTTTCCATCTTCTGGAAGAGAATTTTTGATGTGTGGGAAATGCTTTTCTATTTAGCCTGGTGGTGGTGTCTATGCAAGATGTTTTTCTCTGCTGCAGACCATCTTGTATCATAATTACAGTGCTGCTGCTGATACTGTTTTTGCTTTGAGGTGCTCTTAAGCTTCTGAACAGTAGTGTTAAAGCTTTTAGGCCCAAGGCAGTAAAGCTAGGAGACAATCTGCAGCTGTAGGATTTTTCATTACTTATGGTTACTTGTATTACTTAAGGCTCTCTAAAAAAAAAAACTTGCCTTATTTAGAAGTATGAGAGTTTTTTATAAAATAGAAACTATTAGGGTAGAAGTCAGAATGTTCTTTGGTTTTCAAAGCTTTCAATCATTAGCTGTTCGTTGGTTTTGAGTATCCAAAATAACTTTCTCAGTTTCATTTGTAGAAATAGTTTCTTTTTATGATGAGAATTAGTTGGTCTTTTTAGTTCCCTTGCAGACATTGCATTTCTTCTTCAAGTCTAAATGTGAAAAAATTGTTTCTGGTTGACGATAGTTTTAAAAGTTGAAGGGATTTCAGACTTAAAAACATTAAAATCCTATGCTAGATGATCTTAACTAAAATGATATATGCTTTCCATATATGTAATAGACCAGAATGACGTATTATAAGTACTCTGTTACTATTCACAAGTTTTAATTTGTTTATGAGTGAATTTCTGACCAAATATGTTCAGTGAATAAATCTTTTAATGCAAAGGATAACTTACAGACAATATTTATATTGAGATCTAAAAACTAGTGAATATTGGGAATATTGCTGTACAGTTTCCATAAGTTGAGATTTTTTTCCTTAGCTGTTTATTTGGTATCCTTTTGTACTACACATGAACATTAGATTTTTTGTTACCCAATTCAATCCTTTGCAGCAGCTTAGAAGAGTGTATTTTGAATGTGTCTGCAGTGCAGAAGAGAAATGCTTAGAATTAGGATAAATTTCACCTTCAGACTGATACATATTATTTAGGTGTTTACATGTGAGTTGTTGTCTGAACTCTTAAGTCAATAGAGACCTAATAGCACAGTCTCTGATCACAAGCTGAGTTCAGATGGATTTCTGTCTGAAAGTCCCAACAATTATCACATGCTGTAGGAAGACACTAGTGACGGCTGAAACTAAAAGTGAATGTTTAGTCCTGCTATGAAGAAATTCCTTAGGATAAAATTCTCAGATGATCTCAGACACACTCCATTGTATTATGGGGACAAAAAAAAAAATAGGCAAAAAATAAAAAAAGTATTCTAAACCTGTCTGCTTCAGAGGAAGCTGCTTCCTTAGTATGTGGTTCCTGTTTTTATCCTGCGTGGTTATAAAAATATGCTCACCAGTATACCAAATCTTCAAACCACAGGTCTTCAGCTGCAATTCTGAAGATTCTCTATTCTACCATATGATTAATTATGTTAGCTTATTTGGCTGTTTTAATAAATACAGGCAGATATACTGCTTCTACTTTCAAAGGCTATTCCAGAAGTTCATTCCTTTGGTTGTTAATCAAAGGCATTCTAATCAGTCCTCCCTCAAAATCTGTTTTCTAATCAAAACTAAACTTGTTTGCAGTAATTTAAGTGTTTTGGTCTTTTTAAGTAATTTTTTTTCCTTAATATTTTCTTCTTCTCCCCTGCTACTTTTTGTGAGTAGACAGCCATGGGCATTTCCACTTCTCAGATTTTCTCTTTAAAGGAAGAAATAATCCTTCTCTAGTTATCTTGTCATGTATGCCTTCATAATCATCTTTGGAGCTCTTCTCAGACTCTCTCCCAATTGAAGAGCCAACATATTTTTGTTGTTACTGCTCAGTGCTCATTACACTGTAAATTACACAAGTTGCTTTGTGTTTTACCTTTCCTATTGTTCTGATATTGTTAAATCATCTAATTCTTATTTAGTGATGCAGTCCTTACATATTGACAGTACCACCACCACCTTTTTTAACCAGGGCCCCAAAGGAATACTTTACATTAGACTGTTTCCTGTGTGCATTCTCAAATAGTACCTTCTCACATTCCTGTAGAAGTTCCAGTAAAAAACATTTAAGTAAACGCACTTCTGTGGGTAAGGTGCAGTTAGTGCTTGCAGCAAAGAATGTTGGAGACTGATGTCCTTTTGGTGGGATCATAGTGCCGTCTACAAAAGCTTCCTCAAGTTCAATTAATTGTCAGAAAGCAAAATATGTCAAGAAGTTGGTAAGCTGAACTTCCAGAGGTGCACCTTTCCTGATGAGATCACCAACAGCAGCATCATGTCTAAGATGAATAGTTTTTCACCAGGAACTGAACTCAAGTTGTTAAACTTGGCTAACAAAATTGTTCAGCATCAATGTGATCTCTAGGTGATTTGAATGAGATTTTTGCCAGTAAGCCAAAGATGGTTTATTGAACAACTGTACTTTCACATTTTCAGTTTCTTCTATGAAATGGGCCGCAGTGAATTGGAAATGCACTACTGGTAGCAAAATGGTGTGGAGGTGATGTAGGTGAATTAGTTTTCCAACTTTAGAGCTTTAAAGAGATATGGGGCTGCTGGAGCAGTTCTGCACAATAATTCTATAATAACTTGTGAATAGAGTTACACATCTGTACTGGCTAAGTTTTTATATTTTTTAACTGAAAACAGAAGATCAGAGTTTTCTATTTCTAAAAAGTTTTATCAATCTGGCATAGGAACATGCATATAGAACAAATAAATGTAAGCAAGGTCTCATCACAGTGATGCTTTGCTTTACAGCAGCAAATACAAGGTTCAAGCTGCAATTATGTTGGTTCTTGTTACTCTATATTTTAGATTAATTTTTTACCCACGTTTGAACAAACAGCACAGTCTTGCTTACCAGAGACCTTTCTGATTTTTTCAGTTGTAAGGTGCCTGCAGCCAGAGGAAAATTCAGTCTTTCATACTTATCATACTTAAAAATAGACTGCTGTATCTTGTCACTATAAATATGTACTGTTTCCTCTAAATATGGAAGAATTTCTTCAAGTTGCTAGACCAAGAAAGGGTTACTAGCTGCATTTTCTTAACTGATGTGTAAGTGCTCTACCAATGTAATTTACAGGAGAGAAGCATGTCATAGCTAGTGGAGGAGGACATTTTAATCACTTTAATGGTGTTACATGTAGAGTTAATGACTCCCTTTGAGTCTATTTTTAAAAAGTCATATTCTGTTACTTTTGCACATGAGTAATGTTGTGCTTTTGCATATATTTTCAAATATAACAATCCTTGATACAGTGGTGTAACGTGCATATTCACTTTAATAAGTTATAAATTATCTTTAAAATTTGGGCAGAGGATTGTTCTTTCGTTTCTCAATCAGTGAGCAATTTCCTATGTTTTTATAGCTGATTTTGAGAGAAGGTGGGAGTAACAAAAACAGTAAATATATGCTTTTGGGAAGAGGTTGCATTTCTGTGCTAAGAAGCAACTATTTATTGGATGAAATTTCGGTGGTTTTCCAGAGAGACTGAAGAATATAAATTATTTTTGTGCATCAGAGGAGTTCCCTTTTCATCATTGAACACATTTTCTGTAGATTTTGAGTCTATGTGCTTCTCTTTACTTGGCAGAAGAATTAAATTTGAAATCTGTTTCACTGTGCAGTTTCCTTGTCTGTGTGTAAACCTCCCCCAGGATTTCTGGGTTTTTTTGAAGAAGAGAGAAGTTCTGTAAGGAATGATGCATTGTCTGTTGGGTGGCTGAACTGCTTGGCCTAGCTTTGATGTATCTACAGCAGTCAGTACTGAGATGGTTTGGATTTTTAATTTTTGGTAATGTATATGGATTTTAAAAAATCCTTTTGCTAGATAAACGTCTAGTCTAACAGTGTGTAAAAAGTACAGAAATCATGGAAACTGCTGGCTTTCATTAAAAGGACAACAGCTCCATACTTTTGGAGGGGGTGGAAAAATGATACTAATATCATGTGGAGAGAAGTTCTCCCAGCCTGCTGCTGTGTTAGTGAACTATTTAGCAGTAATATTTGATTGACAGTATTTTTTCTTAGCAAAATTAGTGTTTTCACACAATTACAGCTAGACAACCATATCCTGATCATCACAGAATAATTATTTTTGTCTTTGAGAATGTTCTTCAGTATTTTTTGTGCTGTATCTGAAGCTTTAGTGTCCATATTTGCTTTGGATCTCTACTTACTTACAAACAAAATGCAGGTATAAGGAACCTGGATTTTTAGAACTGTGTTATTTTAGACCACGAGAAGCACAAAAGTGACCTGCAAGGTTTTCAGAGATGTTTGAAATGGATAAAGATTTTTGATGGACTAGCAACTCTTAGGTCTGGTACAATTTGCCTGAGACAATAATGTGTCCAGTTAATGTCAAATTAATTTGTACTGTAGTAGCCTTCTATTAAGCTTCCACAGAGAATTATGCTCCATGACCAGCAGGCAGCTCTAATTTTGCAGTCATTGCAAATACTGTGTTTCATTTTCCAGCAAAGACTGTTTTCACAGTAATTATCAGACTTGCTTCTCTTGGCTGTCTTGTTCAATAAAACATTTTTTGTCCATGCCTGAAATAGAATTTAAAAGATTGTAGCAACTAAGTTGGTCATAAATGATCCATTATTATTTTTTGATCCTAACTCTCATTTGGGAAGAGAAGTTGAGCAGTTTTAGAATCTGTGTTTGCTCCTGTTTTAAGGATAATAAGAATTTAATTTGTCTGTCCTGAAGAGGAACAAATTTCAGGTAATCCATGTCAATATCTTTCTGCTTTTCTGAGCTGATACAGGTAGATGTTGAAGGATGTTATAATGCATTGTCAATTCCTACTCTTGCATGAGAGTGTAGCTGGCTCAGTCTGCCATGCTGTTTCATGGTCTTGCTGTCTTTTGCATTTCCAGTGGAACTCAGCTTTATCTGGCATTTGTCAGTGCAGAGAGGAGAGGTGAGGTGCTTGGTGCAGGGTGATCCCTGTAGTGGCCTGTTTGCAGCATGTGTGGCTGCAGAATGGGGAGCAGTGAGTAGGAAAACTCTTCAGTTGTTACTGCTGCCTTTTCCATGTGACTGTTTGCTGTATCAACATGTTTTCCAAAACATTGGAGAGAAATTAATAAAATACCAATTCAAGATTAGGATCTGAACTTTTCCAGCACCAATATAAAGGTATTTTATTCCCTTACATGTCATCAGACAACCTGATTATTTTCTATTACAGTTATCATTTTTTATGTATCAAGAAACTATTTGAAAAAAATACTACTTTCAGGAATAATATATCTTTAGTTTAGAATGACCTGTTGGATACATGTCTCTATAAAAACTCATCTGTATAATAGAAAAGTATGGTAGCTTAATGTGAAGCATTAATCTGTGTTTTAAATTTTTGTTTTATTACATCAGACTATACAAGGCAGAAACATTGGGATAGTTCTATTGAAAAACTGATTAACAGTGTGAGAGTACAGTTTGATTTGTCTAACTAGGAATATTTTTGTTCTATGAATTAAAAAAAAAAAATTTGAAGAATATTTTGAAATTGGTCATGCAGTGGAAATTCAGATGTGTACATTTTATAGGTGACACAGTTGTTCTGAATTTATCATTTATGCATTGTATTCTTCCTTGTTCTTTGTTTTTGATTAATAGGAATTTTGTATCCTGGACAATGCTAAAAGTTTATTTTCATTAAGTGAACTGTACTGAGGGTTATAATCTGAGATACTGAAGTCAGTGAGATAAGAATGGGCATTGAATACTTAATTACTGTAGAGTAACTTGGATATTGTTGATAATACATGACTGGCAATTTTTTTTCTCTTTAGAAGAAAACAAAGTTATAAATATTACAGTATATTCATTTATATAAACAAGCATATAAACATAGAGCTCTAAGTTTAGAATTCCGTATGATGTTGCATATTCTTTTGTTTTAGTGATCTGGTAATATTAATACTTGATTTCCCTTTTTGCCTAATTAGACATGCAGCTTTGACAAATGACATTGTGCTTCTCACCGGGCAGCTCTCCTGACCTTGTCATTGTTACTGATGGGTACATGTCGCTGCTGCAGGCAAAATAAGCACTTGTGCATTTTAGGGACTTTGTGATTTTGCTACTTAATTCTTTTCTTCTTCCCAGAGCAGTAAAAACTGGAGGGCAGCAGTTGACTTGTGTGGGCGGCTTCTAACTGCTCATGGTCAAGGCTATAAAAAAAGTGGACTACCTGCAAGCCATACAACAGATTCTTTACAGGTATGTTTAAAGGTATTCCCTTGTCACTTTTTTTTCCAGCAGTATTCATAGCGAATTTTCTTTTTAACAGGAACAAATTCCTTTTCCTAATTTCACATAGGAACTGAGGTTATATAAGTATTTTAGCAAGTCACCTTTTCTGTTTGCTTAGGTAAAGTAAGCCTTCATTTAAAACAAATGCATATTTTTTTAAGGAAAATCCATTCTTGATTCTATGTTCTTAAAGGTTTTTACACTAGTAAAGTGGAATATGTTTCTCTGTTTTGAAAGACTCACTCTGCTAATGTTCATGGAGCTATCTAGATTGTGAACTTCATAGTAAAATTCCACATATTAGAAATGGGTTTCATATTGCTCAGAAGATAAGAATCCAAGTTAATAACATATTACAAGTGATTCAGATGTGACCAGATGAGAACTCATGTTTTTGACCCTAGTGATTATAAAGCTCATGGAGTTTCACCAAAAGATTTTAAGAATACTGTGAAGTTGGAAAAGCAGTTAAAATATTAGATTGATAATTCATACATGCTAACTCATTTCAGAGAGAGCTGTTCTAATTTTGAAGCTGGCTAGTTTTTAAACTTCATCTTCAACAAACAATTTAACATTGGTCCTTTGAGTTTTGTTTCAATGATTTGATGAAAAGTACTATGTAAAAGAGCAGGTAAATATAAATCACAATTCTTTTCAGTAGCAGAGAAATTCTTTGCTCAGCTTTTATCAGGAAAAGTTGAAATTGTATTGGATGTAGCTGTTGATTGAAGCTAATAACAGACCTTATCTTTCCCTTTTTTTATATGTGTTAATTTTTAGCTGTGGTTTGTGAGACTAGCACTGCTGGTAAAACTGAATCTGTTCCAAAATGCAGAAATGGAATTTGAACCATTTGGAAATTTAGACCAGCCTGATCTTTATTATGAATATTACCCTAACGTATACCCTGGACGTAAAGGTAAAACACTTGATTTATTAAAAGCTTTTATTTTTTCCATTTTTACTGTTCATTATAAAATATTGGTTGGATTCAGGGGGTTTTTAAGCCTAAAGCATTGGAGATCTTTGGATTGTGTTGGTTTTGGTTTGTTTTTTTCCCCAGAAATGATTGATTAGTACATTAAGGTATTGCTCTCATTATGGAGGTAGCAAGAAGAAGTAACAACAGGTAGTGCAGTATAGGTAGGCAGTGTGTTTCATGATGCTGCTACAGAGGAATGTTTTTAACAAGTAAATATAATATTTTAGGTGAATGATACTGAAAATTAAAAGCTACCAAACTTGAATAGTTCATTTTATTCAAAAACAGGCTTGAAAGATGATAAGAGAGTTTGTGGAAACAGACTCTATAAGCCTTTTCCTCTTCAGTTCATCCAGATAGTTTCACTATGCTATTTTTAACACTTGCAGGCCCCTATGCTACTGCAGGTTTTATTTCCTGGTTCCTAGGATTAAAAGAAAAAAATCTAAATTTAGAACTAAGTTAATAGTTCTCTTTAATTGAAACATGATTAAATGTTATAAATAAAATTAAATGTTAATAAATATTATTTGCTAAATAATTGAAAGTAAGTAAAAATCAGAGATTTACTATGTATCTCATTATTGATGTGAACAAAAACAACACAGCTTCAATTCTTTTTAAGCAATTTGTCTCAAGTTACAAATGCAGTACTTCCCAGTGCTCCAGACAGACCATAGGTTAATCACATAGTTCCACTACTCAGGAAATTCTAGTTCTCCAGATGTCTAGGTTTGAAAAATTGCTATTTTTAAGGGCAATTTTGCTCTTGTTCAGGCTATTTTGAAATTTTATTTTTTCTATATCTGTTATTTAGAAAAGAATAACTCTCTGATGCAAGTGCACTGTTGAGTGTTCTTAATGTTCTTTGGCTTTCATGTTTGAACCACAGTGTGTAGTGAAACATTTGTAAGAAGCAGTTGTTTCAGGCAGTTCCACTCTCTGAAAAATTACAGTCCATTTTACACGAGATGCTGGTAGCCTTGATGGGGTAACCTAGAAAGAGGATTTTGAGGTTGTTGAGGAAGGGAAGTTGGTGTCAGAAAGTTCACAATTTTTTGCAGATTATTTTGCTTAGTGATACAAAAGATCAGTTGCAGCCCAGCAAGGCCAGCGTGGACTGCCTAGAACAACTCCCTCTCAAGTCACTCATCATCCTTCAGGCACCCACAGACAATCCACTGGGAAGGAGCTGTGTCAGTTGGAAGAGTGAAGGAGGTCCTGGTCATCAGGTTGGACAGCTTTGTGGATCTGGTGTTCTTAGGGCAGCTGCACACATGGTGCTACAGCAGTAGTATTCTTCTGCAGGACATATACATGTCTCCACATCTTTTTCAATATTAAAAAATAAACTGTTTTGTCTAAGAAAAGTCCTTGCAGGTCATGTCAATATTTGAGGTACTTGAGTGCTCAAGCCACAGATGATGCAGGAGGTATCAATTCTGGACAGTCTGGCTGGGTGTTGCTATCACCTGTCCTGTAACTGAGCTTTGGATCCTGGAGCAATCACTCAATCACTGTGGCTATTTCATAAAAGTTAAGAGGATGGTTAAAAAAGGTGAGCTTAAGGAAGATCGTCTCTTTCATAATTATATGCCTCAGTTAATTTTTAACAGTTGAACATAGTAACTGGGACCATAATCTGATCATTTGTTAGGAGAATAGGATCAAGGCTGGATGGAGCTCACCTGCTAGTTGTAGATATCTCATATACATCCAACATGATTATGATGTGGGAACAGCTATCCAACATTCCTTACATAGTTTTGAGGAGAGAGGAATGCCATTTTCAGGGATTTTGGAGAACACAAGCAATTCTTTTTTGTCTAGTGTTAAACTATGCTATACTGGATTATGGATAAAGAAATATTGTATACATGCATTGTTAACCAGCTAATTTAAATAATAAAATACAGATAAATCATTCCTATATTTTATTTGGAATATATTAGTATGAATACACAATCCACTGCTGCTTGGCAATTTTGTGTATCATTTTGTGGTATAATAAGCATAAAAGAAAGGGCTTAATTCCAACATTTTAATTTTGATTCATGGTCTATAAATGGAGTAAGCACTTAAAAGTCAATTTAAGAAGTGAGAGTATAGATATAAATAATGTACCCATTAATTGTAATACAGACAATACTTTGTGTAAATTCTTTGTATTCAAAATATTCATTGTAAAAAATGCAGTACATTAGGAAGTTTCCTGAGTTTTATGCATGAAGTAGAGAAAGTTTGAAACTTACAGCAGTGAGAATAACCCTGCATCCATTAATCTCTGAGAAATCTGTCTCAAAGAATTTAAGTTACAAGTAACTGTACAAAAAGTGAAAGATGCTTTTCCATTAATTTAATTTAACATGGCCAACACAGTCCTCTTAATTTCCCTCTGAAACTCACCTAAAGCTGTTTTCCTTTCAGCACTGCTGCTAATTTCCATTTGTTCCTCATATTTTCTATGGCATTTGCAGCCATGATGTGCATTGACCCCATTATTGTTGGCTTTAATGGCTGTAGGATCCTGGACTCTTCCTTTCCTGCTTTCTGTGGGGTCTTTGTTCAGTAATCTGCATTTCCAGTGGGAGTGCAGCCTCTCAGGACGTTGATTCTGCCAGGATCCTTGTGCTGGCAGTGTGGATGGTTAAGGCACTCACAGATCATTCCTAATTGATAAGAAGCAGAGAACAAACTGTTTTAATTTTCTAGTAAAGTCTTAAAATTCCTTAGTTATAGATTTATTTAAATACATCTGCGTAAAGAAGCTAAAAATTCCTGGTTTTACATGTAATATTTTTCTTTCACAATAGGTAGGTCAGGAACCCTGTTTCAGACTGCTTCCTGCACATCTTCATTGTACTATGCAGGATATATAACACTGAATTTTTTTCATCATTCTTATGACAGATGGATTTCAGGAATTTTTTTAAAGGTTTGAGCTTTATATTTACACAGTCTGACCCACTTCTGTTCGTACCATTTTTGTCTGTATTCCTTGTGATAAATAATAAACTCTCATATGATAGCTTGCCTAACCCAAGACAGCCTTTCCCTTGGTAATGCCTGTGTGTTTCTGAACCTGTGAGAGCCAACAATTACAATGGAACATTAAAATGCAATTTCATTCTTTTATGAGGTACTTTGGTCTTGTTTCTGGTTAATAGAGCAGTAAGCTCCAGAAAAGTTAATGCTACCAAAATCAATCTTCTAAAGCTACAAAACTTGTGGATAATTTACTTTGTATTGCAAAGGGGGAAAAAAATAAGCTATGCATAAGTAAAAATTGAACTTCTGTTCCCCTGACCAAAAGCTGACACAACAAGGGGTGGGGTTTCTTTCCCTTTAGCCTTTTCATTCTCCTTGGGATAATGCAGCATCATCTGTATTCCTCTAAATTAAATCAGTCTTCTATTCTCTGGTGGGAAGAGCCTAAATAAGGAATATGGCATTACATATCTAGTTGTATGTGTTTTAGAAACTTACTTCATATTGTATTCCTTCCCTTGAGCTATGGTTTCAATACCAACACAAGGTTTTTAAAAGTGTGGCAGTGTTGGGACTAGGGATACAGTAGTGTGTCCTGCAATAGGATAGCACTTCTGGATAGATAGTGATAGTTGAAAAAAATAACATAAATAATATATATATAATATATATTCTTTTCTCTATATATAAAATAGAGTGAGTCTAGATATCACAACTGCTTTAGCATTTTTCACTAGTGATACTTTTATGGCGTTACTAATATCCACTGTATTTAGTATTTTTATCAGAAAAATATGAGAAAATTGATGGAAAAAAATGTGTGTGATTTCATTTTTAATATGTCATTAGTTACTCAGGCAGTGGTCTTAATTTGTTTCTTTTATTCCATTTTGAAATTCCAGTTGTTCTAAAGGAGTCATATCATACATGGTCCAGAACTGTCACTAACCTATACTGTTAACAAGTTTTCAGTCCTGATGTCTAAGGTGAACTATGTAAGGTGAATAATTGTTACTACATTTTGTAAGCTTATAAAATACCAAAACTTGTGGTGAGAAGCTTGTTTTATATCTGTTGATACAGAGATACTGTGTTATCTGTGAAAACACTTACCCAGAGTATTTCTCTGATACCCACAAAGGACATTTTACAGACATCTGGACTGTGTATAGTGCAGAGGATTATGTACAGTTGCAAGGTCTACCTGAAGCTTGGGGCTGTTTCTGAATGTCAGCCTATGGCATAAGTAAGGACAGACCTGAATGGGAGAAATTCTCTCCTTTACATGGTGCCTCTACAGTGGTGTTTGGTCATGTTGACCTTTCTTTTTCTTTTCTACTTGTCTATGCTAGTAGGAGGCAGGCTGGATGAAGCTTTCCTTTTTTTAATTTATGGGGTCTGATGATGCTGTAAATCATCTTTTTTTCACCCACATCAGATTTGGTTAGTGGGATAACTGTGGCAGAATGGGGTGTGGGGAAAAAAAGATTAATAATAATAATAAAGGGATTAATAATAAAAGATTGTGGTAGGTAGAGAAACAAAAGGGACTAATCAATGTAAAAACAAAGATAAGAAATGCACAGGCTAAAGAAATTATGTCTTAGAGAGTGCTCCTCTTTGTTAACAGATTTTACAGGAAAGTAAAAAAAAATACTCCATTGTTACACGTGGTACTGCTTTTTTTTCTCATGTGTTACCACAGATACTGCCTGAAGTTAACACTCCCATGTCAGACTGATTCAGTCTTGGCAGTTGCTCAGGAGAGTTCTTCATTCAAGCTCATGTTGGCAGTAAAAGACATATTAAAACCTCTAGTGGAACTGGTTAGCCATTATTTTGTTTTCATGCTTGTGTACCTCTCTGCTGCCTCTTTAAATTCACTGTTCTGTTGCTTCAGAGCTACTGTCCACCTCTAAAATCAGCTAATACAGCTTCAATAAATACCACTCAAATATTGGGGTTCCAGTTAGTTATTCAGGCTACTCAAACATGCAAATAGAATTTTTTCTGAAATTATACAGATATTTTAGTTCAGAAATGTATGTATAATCTAAGGAGGTAGGGTACTGCTAAAATACTTAATTGTGCATTCTTTCACAAGACTACATAGTCTCGTAGACAATGACAGCTTTACACAGGATTTCTTAATACTATGAGCAAGTAACTAATTTCTAAATTCTGCCTTATTACAGTTATCAGTAGGTAAGATTTAGGGAGGTCACTTAGCTGAAGGGCAATTTTTGTAGAGTTTTCCTGCATACTTTCTGTTATGTCTTCCTTTCTTCAGTGCAAGTAACTCCAAATTCCTGAAAGAGTATTTTTGAAACTTTTTAAAACCAGATCATGATTCAGAGTTTCTGTTCTTAGGTCCTATGCAGTTAAATGTAATTTCAGATAAAATTTTAGAAACATTTTCTTTAAATGGTTACAAACATTTAGTCTCCTACCTCATCTTCAGTCTCTCTGGATTGAAGATAGTAAACAAAAACTTGGAAATCAGTCTGTTGAACTGGGATTTTTAAGTGTAATTTAATGCCTAGTCAGTGAAGCTAGGATTTGAAGTTCACTACATTATCCCTCCTAAAAATCCCATAGATTAAACAAGTACACTGTTGGTAGAAGTATGTTTGTGCACATAAAGGCAAGCATATACATCTCTCTATATAAATATGTGTAAAGCAGAATATTTTTCAGTCACTTGATTTTGTGTATTTCTCTTTTACCCAGTGAAGGAAGGAATTGTTTCTTTTGGTTTGGTTTGGAGTTTTTTACTGTTATAAGGTCCCACTTTATCCTTTCAGTAATTGATAATCTGCTCTTCTGTTGCTTTTTGGCATTTTAGATTTGTTGAACAAGCTGTAGGAGGCAGATCAGAAAGCATTTCTGGTTACTGGTTTGCAACAAAACAGTTCAAAGATAAAATAGCTGGTCATTGGAATACTCTTCTCTGCTCCAAAAGGGCTGCAGAGAAGCAGTGCAGTTCGAATTTGATTGACATGAGGTGATGTTTATGTTTTGACAGTTATGAAAATGTGCAGCTGTTCATAAAGAAATAGAAATTGAAATCTGTGGTCTTAGAAAACTACCTGATCTTGCTCTTTATTCCATCTGTTCCCCTGCTTTCAGTGTATCCATTTTCCTTTCAGCAGACCTTTTATAAATTTTTAGTTTTGCCTTTTGTATGCTGATAACATATATACACAAATGAATGAGTTGAATTCATGTGAAAGTGACAATCAAACATCACACTCTGAAAAAAAAAAAACATCTCCAGTGTATTTACAAGTGATTGCTAAGAAAATTGTCTTAAAATTAAACCATTTTCCATTATAAATTTTTTATATATTATTATGAAACTCCTGAAGAGGAGCAACAGAGGTCAGCCATAAAACATCAAGCTAGAATAAGGCCTGTTTAACTTAAAAATAAAATTTCAATATATAGCAGTAATTGTAGGGTACTGCCTTTTGTGGAAATTATGTAAGCTTAGCTGGCATAGTTTTACTGTGTAAAAGGACATTACTGTAGAAATCTGAGTATGAAGTAGAGAGCAAAATCCATTCTCCTGTGCTCTTAACTAAACATTTTAATTGCAGGATATGCTATTTATTTTAAATACTTCCTTGACCTATTGCCCTCTTAAATTCAGTACTGAGTGAAATATAAAAGAGTTCATGGGTTTGATTCTGAGTAGTTTTGCAAAAGACAGTCTGTGATAAATTTAGTGTTTAAATAAAATTTTCTTATCCCTAGTGGGATACCACAGGAATAGATCTATGTGTCTGCTTATAATAGAAACCTGTTACAGAGAAATATGTCTTTCCCTCCATGCTTTAAGTGGCCTGAAAGTGAGTAGGTGAAACTTTTTGGATTAGATACTGTAATCCTTAGTCTAACAAGCACATGTGTTATTTCTGCTACAGCTGTGTGTTAATGCAGTGCATTGTACTTTCTTGTTTTGCTTTTTTTTTCTCAATATAAGTGTGTTCATTCAGGGAAGTATAGTTCTGCCCCCCCCCAATCTTCTTTTTCATTAAATTTTGTACTCCAAATTCTACAACCTGCCTTTCAGACCTTCCTAATACTATTATTATTGATCTATTTGTCATCAGCAGGTGTCATTTACTTCTTCCCAATTGTTTTCTTGTTAAACTAGACAATGTAAAATGAAAATCACAGTGTTTTCTGAAAATCTTTTGCCTTTTTTGAGTCTCACCTTCCTTCAGTTCTAACACAGCTGCTAATCAGTTAGAGAATTGCATTGGTGAACTGATCTCTTCACATGCATTTTCTATTACTGCCATGTATTTCTTTTTGAGAAGTGCATTTTATTTATAGTAAATTGTATTAGCACTTTATATAAGTAGCACTCATTGAAAACTTTACCAAATCTAAGTAAATTTATGGCCTATTTTTTTAATCAGAAAATCAGTCTATTCCTGTAGGAACTGAATTAGATACATTACCCATACCTCAATATAATTTAACTAAAAAGACGTTTACTTGTAGATGGAACTTACCTGGGAAAATGCACTTAAAAATCTCAGGAGTTTATAATTTATAAGCACTGTATTTAAGGTCTGTATTTGGATTGAGTGGCTTGAATAACTGCTGCAGGTTTTTTATGAACAATTTGCTCCTCTGATTTGACCTGAAATTACACAACAGTGTTTACATAGACTGGTAAGAAAGCCTTACCAGTGGTAAAAGGGCATTTCTTTTCTCCTTTCCCTAGCTGTCACGTTTGTATGAGAGCACATGTACAGTTTTGTGCTTTTTCCAAAAAAAAAAAAATCTCCTGCTATTCAGAAG
>VZTB01004190.1:40720-82988 GCA_013397245.1 Thryothorus ludovicianus
GATTGGTTAGTAAGTTTCTTATGTGCTAATTGGTTAATTCTTGATCCCATTTATTTGCATAAACAGTTGTCTTTATATGATTGGTTAGATACTCAAAATTGCTATGAGCAGATTGGTTATTTCTTGATGCTTATGATTTGTATATGGCTTCTAGCCTAACAGATTTCTATCCAGGGTCCATCCTTGATCTCAGGAAACTAGAATTACAGTGTTTCTTTCTGTACCATTATAATTGCAAGGCATAAGTGAAATGGCAAAGCCCCATTGTTTTTGCTCCATTAAAACATCATTGTTTTTCTGCTCCTTGCATGTTGCAATCTACCAAGTTGTCCTTGCCTCATCAGCAAGAGTTTCACCTGCACAGCATTTCTAATGAATCACTGTCTTGTTCAAGCCATTCTCTGACATTTATTGAATTTGCCTTTTGTTTCATTTTAAAGAGGATGTAAACATATAAACTTGTTCAGAATTGACAGTGCTGCAACACAGTCATTAACCAAAATGTTGCTAAACCTTTAACTTCTTTCAGTTTTATACAAAATTCCTCCCTCCTCTTTTTTTTACCTTTGCCTCAGAAATCCTATTGAGTGCAGCAGAAGGTGCATCATCAATAAATTAAGACTTCTCTAAAAGAGCAGTACCAAACAAGCTGTTTTTAGGCACTGCTTTTCTTTTTCAGGGTTACTGTTGGATTACGGAGTTATCAGAACTTGGTCATCAGGGAGGTGATAGAGATAAAATCAGCTGGAGTTCAGATGTGCTTCCCTAGGTTTGCAGTGCAGTTTGCAGAATGTCTGCAAAACAATTTTTCTCTGGTGTTTTGGCGCAGAATTTACTTATAAATTGTTTTCAACTTTCTTTTTGTTGTTGTTCACTGCCTACACTGACTGTGTATCTTCTGCCAGGCTAGGCACTATCCAAAATACATACATAAACTATTTCACTTCTTCTATGACCAATTAAATCAACTTTTACATGTCTCATAATAGAGCTTCAAAGGTTTTATTTTCTTAATGTGTTTTCCACATATGATGATGCATGAAATTCATGTATGCGTCCATCACAGGAGCACAGCAGCCAGGGAAGCCATCGGGAATAGTTAGCATCAGCAAAAGAGAATTTATGGAGATGTAAGTGGCTTACTGTGAAGGTCATAATTAGTGAGTCTTGTGATTAAAATTTTGTCAACCTTTAAAAAAATGTCTAGAGGCAGTGACTCATTTTGTATAGCATTTACCTCTTTGACATAAAAGCCTGTTAAGAACAGGTGCAGGAATCTATTTAGAAAGCTCCTGAGTCCTGTTTTTGAGAAAAGATGAGGCAAGAGGTAACTTGAGAGAGAAATCCCCTTAGAATATGTGTACAGCAAATGTACATATTAAAATATTAGAAATATGATGCCTTGAAGTGGCCACCTAAAACAGACTCTAGACAAAATTTAGAGAATGAAAGCAAGTGTTTATTGAAGGCCTTCAATAGCTACATCTTGGGCAGTCAAAAGCCTCCAAGGGGCTACACCCAAGATGTACAATGGTCACAAGTTTTTTGTACAATTATAAGTTTGGTCCATTTAGATATCAGGAGTCAATCCTGCAGTTACAGTTTCAGGTAATGAAGTAATTTNNNNGAGTTTTAGAGTTAAAACACTGAAGCAGTACAGGATCTGAAAAAGATAAAACCTAAATCCTAAGGCATCAGTGGCATGGTATTTTGCAAGGCCCCTATCCCCATTAAGCCAGCTCTGATTTGGTTTCAGTCGTGGTATTTAGTTTATGTTCTGTGTTGTTGTCTGTGTATCAGGATTATGCATTTACCTGAAAGCAAGATGTTGCACACTTTAGTGTTGGGTTAAACTCCTGAAACTGCCTGTGAAGTCAGCCAGGATGCTCATAAATGTAGACAATGAGGTCTTTGGCACTACTACTACTACTACTACTTCTTCTACCAATAATAATAATAGCAACACAATAATGACAATAACAACAAAAGTAGTAGTAGTAGTAGTAAACTAGTATCAATTTCTTTTTCTCCCCAAATATTGATTAAAATTCCCTATTCTTTCATGTTTTGAATGAACCAGAAGTTACAAAAAAATATGCCAAGAGGTTTTGCATGCCTGTTATATCTCTTTAACAAGCATACTTTGAAGGCCAGTAATTTCATCTTATTTCTTCTACGTCTACATAATTATTAAATGCTAGTAGTAATGTAGCTGCAACTTGAGTAAACTTCATTTTCTTAATCCTTCATTTTAATTAGTTTAAAGAAATTGTCAATGAAACATTGTGCTTCCTAGTACAACTTGTTTTTGAAAATTTGAGTTAGGTGCACTTTCTTCTTGCCTTCTTGATAATGGTTTACTTCTGTTTGCCTATTTAAAACCTTCTAAAAATGTCACATGATATAACTTAGAAGAAATTTCCTATTTTCTCATCTTTTGCATTTTTCATCAGCAGAAGAAAAAGATATGAAGGCAAAATAGACTTTGTGATATATAAACACATGAAACATACCTTTTTTAACTAATCACAAACTGATCATCATAGAAAACACACTTGAAATTAATTGTGTTTCTAGGTTCCATGGTTCCTTTCTCCATGCGGATTTTGCATGCTGAACTTCCTCAGTACCTAGGAAATCCTCAGGAATCCCTTGACAGACTGCACAGTATGAAGATAATCTGTACCAAGGTAACTGCATCTCTAGGCATTAACATTTCTAAATGTTTAAGAAATAAATTTTATTGTCCTTATAGAGAACATTAAGTTTCAATTATGACATTTTTTACTCCATCTTGATGCAAATAAGAAATTTGCTATTAAAAGTAATGAAGTACCTCTTCCATTTTAAGAGAGATCCTTCTCTTCTTTGTGATGGCTTTGGCTCAGTTGAGTGGAACAGAGGACAACTTCCATGCTTTTGCCAGACAAGATGTGGAGCACCCTAAGCAGATGTGTTTAAAGGCGTGTAGGAGACATTTCTTTCCTTCACTCAGCCATGTCCAGCTTGCTGAAAACAGTTGTTAATGACCTTGATCCTTCAGAAATGGTCCAAAAAACTGCTTTTAGAAATAACAGTCATTCAAGAATATAAATACAACCTGCTGAGTTTGGTTGGGGCTTTTATTTTGTTTTGTCAAATGCTAAAAAATTCTGGCCTAAATTATAACACGGGATTTGTTGGTGATGAAATTGGAGTCCTGGTGTTGTGAGCACTAACTTTATTCACTAAAACCAGCAACCCTGAACCATAAGCATTTGTCTTTAATCTTTTTTCACAGAAATCTTTCCCAAGTAGTCTAATGCACCAGTGACCATGAATTTTACAATGTGATAAACTGTAGAAGAAATGCAACATTATTGCTTTTTCTATGACACTTGAAAGTTCAAAACTATACATAAGATAAAGACATGTGATTATTTATTTTCAGTATGCCTTGCAAGTTTCCTGTATTTACTCCTTAAAGTAACTTGGATGAGGGAAGTGGAGGGATTTAATAATTGCCAGTTGTGTATCTGTAATGGCAATAGGTGTATGAAATCAACTTTCTTCTAACACAGTAATGTGTAGGAAAACCAGATGTTTACAGTAAGAAGCCCAGAGCTTTGTATTATGAGGGGAAAAAATGAATGGTTTGGGTAATAAGAGGTGAAAGTGGATTTTTTTATAAAGTTGGAAAGAATTGATCTGGAAACAATTGAGAGATATATCTAATTTGGCCAAGAGGTGGTACTTCTTAGCACTTGACAGCTTCTGTTACCTCTCATCTAATATCACTGGCTGGCTATTCTCCCCAGCCCTCTTCTTCATAAACAGTCCTCAATTTGAAGTAATTGTCTCCTAGGAAAATGCTGTACACCTCTATTGCAGGATTTCAGGGTGCTTCTATTAACATTTGCCTGCCCCAGTCTGCAGCAGATTGGCTGTTTCACATCTTGGGTTTATCCAATCTGGTATTAAGTGCTGCACTGTCTGCCCTCAGTTATGAAGGTGCCACTGGGTTCCAAAACTAAACTGGTTTCTACGTTTCTTAATCTTGCAACAAAGAGAGAAAACTGAATGTAAACAAGGGAGTGACTGCTGAGCAGGGCACTCATCAGCCATCTGGCAGACTTGATTGAAATGGCTGTATCTCAGTTACAGTGTGATCAGCCATGATTCTCTGCAGGTTAAAGATTGCTGGTCAATAGAGGAATGAAATAAAAGGAAATTAACTCGCTCCCTGCACACACTCCTTTACAAGACCTTCAAGTCATCTACAGCCTTGAGGTGGCTCTGCCTCTGATGTTTCTGTGCAAGTGCATATCCTTAGAGCATATCCAGTATACCAAGGAAGCTCTTAAACTAAAATTCAAGATTTTGTTTGAACATGAACTAGGCTGATTATTCATTTAAATAAGGGAAATTGAATATTGTGGAGAAGATTAAATAGAAATAAAGGAAAAGGAATAAAGGAAATCAATATATACATATTTCCCTGTCCACTAAGTTCTTGAAGAACAGGTCTTTTTACTCATGTTCTCAGTCTGTCAATTGCTAGTGACCTGGGTCACTGCAAATTCTGTGTTACCCCTTGTACCCTTGGAGGAAGCTGCTTTAAAACTGGCTCTACATCTACAAGCTCTTCTGAGGAGTCTCTTGTTCTCTGCACTTGGTGTTGGTTCAGAGATTGTTGCCTCTTTGCCTCTTCCTTCCTGTCTGTGTTTGCAGGGTTTCCACTGTGTTAGTGTGTTCAATTGCAAGAAAGAAAACAACATCCCTTTGGTTCTGACAGCTTCCTCTAGAGCCAGGATACTGCAGCCAGGACAAGCTGTAGTCTGTACTGATGGATGCCTCTTTTTAGAGTGCACTGGACAGATAACTTCTAACAAATAAAACATCCTTCTTGGAAATATTTCTGATCAGTTATTCTAGATACCTCATTGCAAGTTACTGCCTTTGTTTGTATTTATTTAAATACCTTTGTTTTTGGAGCAATTCAAGGACAACTGTAGAAAGAAGAGTGTGAAAAAGGACAGGTTGTAAAGATAACTGTATTTTTAAAAGACGGTTTTAAATTGGTGGCAATTTAACCATTTGAAGTCAGGGCTGACTGATAAAAAACATTGTTTATCTATGTTTTGATTTTTGTATAGATTTTTTTTGTCTAACAGTCTCGATCTCAACTGGTACGTTCAAGAATATGACTCTAATACTTACAAAAACCCATGGCATAACAGAGAAAATAACAAAAAGGATGTAAACTCATTAGTCTTAATATTTGTATGTGACACTTGGGAACCATTTGGGTTATAACAGAATTAATTGGGGAGCTTTCAACCAAAAGCCTCTAGTGTTTTACCTCCCTATTTGAAAAAGTGGAAAAATAATCTTTGGTCATCCGTATTTACAGAAGGGCATACGAATCATCATTATGTAAATGAGATGATCTTGGAGTCATAAAAGCTAGAAGAAAGAAAAGACCTATTAGCTCACCTAGTCTGTCTCTCTGCAATGCAAGGTTGTTTTGTAGTTTTTAATGAGCCAGCCTATGGTGCTGAGGCCACATCCCCTGGGAGGTTATTCCAGACTAATGGTAGTGCATTCTGATCATAAGAAAATTTGTCTTTCTATTTCATTTCTCTTCCTTAATGTTACAGTGAGGTTTTTGCCTGTCCAATACTTGCTTTTAATCTGCTAATTCTTTATTGCTTTTTGTTGTATATATTCTACAGACACCTGTCAACTTAGATTAACCATTCCACTTAAAGATGGAACTGTAATTATTTTGGTTACTTGGTCTTTACAGCCTCCATCTACTTACATATCTCTGGTACCTGAAGCAGGATTGGAGGTTGGGTGAAAAAACATTATTTTAATTTTTCGTGACTATATGTTTTCCATATATATTTTTTCCTGCAATAATGTTTTTTACCTGTTTTTATCCAGTATTCCTGTAAGTGTCTAATCAAGATCTGGTTAGACATTTTGCATCTTCTTCTATATGAACAACATTTGGGAAAGAAATTATTTGTAGTGCCAAATGGATATTATAGTCTGGGAGAGGAATCCAGTGAAATTGTTGCTCTCTCTGTGTTATGCTGGTCTTCCCAACATAAACTGCCTCAATGAGTTATTGCACCTCTAAGTCCACCTTGAAATGAATGGTCTTTCAGCAGCCAGTCAATACGAGTAACAATAGTAACTTAAATCACAAAAGGATTTGTTCTTTTCAAGTGTTCATTTAAAAACATAAGCATGGTCACTTTTGTGCTAATAATGCTGAAGATATTGCTAAAAAATGCTTAGCTGGAGACCAAAATGTGAAAAGGTCAGACTAAATCTAAACTCCTCTTGTTTGTATGTACCTATGCTTCCCTAGATGTTTGAGGGAGAGCTCCTGGAAATTTACACATTTCTTGACATATTTTGCTTTTAAACCCTAATCCCTCAACTGCCAGAGCCATACTGGGCTCTTCTACCAGGTGGGTGGAGCAGCTGCAAGTGGGTTAACAGTCTTGCTTCCTAAAAAGGCCTCTGCAAGTGTTACCTTTGCAAAACTTGTCAAAAATACTTTGTGCCATTTTCCCATCAGGCACAACTTCTGTAGCTCCACCACTACAGAAATTCCATCCCGTTCGTGCCAAGGAAATTCCAACACTCCCCTTCATGAGTAGTTATGTTCCTCCCTGGCCCTTTCATACACACTCTTCAGTATCTCCTGACCTTCTGTTTATTTCCAAATTAGCAAACTTTTCAATCTCTTTGAACTTTTGAGTCTCTTAGATTTGATTACTATAAGCTTCTAGTCACTAAGGTGACATAAGTTTTCTGTTTTTCTTATGTTACTTCACACTAGAGGGTATTTGTCTTGACACCTTGTTTTTTAAGTTCAAAGAAACTGTGATGACCCTGTACCAGTCTGAGTACCCAAAAAGCCACAGTTCCAGAAGCACCAAAAAAGGCTGAATTGTGGTATGCATATATTAGTAATTCTGGCATGCAGGCAATGGATAGAGAATGAAACAGAAGACTCAGTGAAGTAATACTAGCCAGTGAAACTAATTAGTGTGCATGACAATAAATGTTCAAAACAAGAAAAAGCACAGGTCACATAAAACTGATGAATTAAAGTGTTCAATTATATTTTTCTTCATTGTAGGAACATGGGTGGTTAGAGCTATGTCATGTGATATTGCTAGAATAAACTGTTTACCACCTAAATACTTCATATTGACTAAATGCAATAACTTACACTGAGAAACTGTCAGAATCATTAACGTTACTATTAAACAATTCTTGGAAAGTGGGGAAATGCCCAAATACTGGAAAACTAAACTGCAGGTGATGTTTTTTTACTTAAGGGCAAAAGAGAAATAAACCTAGGGAATAAAACAATTAGCCTCAAATCATCACTGAGCTCTGTTTTAATGATGCTGAGCTTGAGGTCACGGCTAGATATCCCCAAGTAATGTCACAGAATGGTTAATGTAATACTCTAATTGTATGCTAATATCTAATTCTTCCTTTTTTGATTAGGTTAGTGAGAATATTTTCAGAGAAATCCATTGTCTTTTTAAACAAGACAACATGTCGCCTTGATGAAGGCTCCTTCTTGTGTTTATATCTTTTCAAGAGTAGGAACTTTGGGCCTTACTGAATCTGAGAGGAAATCACTAGATATTTTGTAGGGGAAGACAAAGATCAGAGTTTTTAGAGCACAGAAAGTAGATTATAAAGCTGTTTGGATTTGTGGAAGAGAAGAATGTGGGGTTTTTTCTGACAAGGTGTCTTATTGTACACTAGGCATTTAACGCTGAAAGGTGGCACTTTGGTTTCTGAGTGATTTCTAGGTGGCTGCACTGCTTTTGAAAGGACGACTGAGAGTCAGTGTTGCAGGCGTGCCTCTGCCAGCTCATAAATTGCCACGTGTCAGCTAAGCTGCAGTATCTGCTGGTGTGTGCTCACAGCCTCTCAAAATCTGAGCTAAGGCAGCTCAGTGTAGCCCTCTGACCAAAGTCTGCAGTAAACCATATTACCTTGTGTTTGTCATGGCCTAACAATTCTTACCAGGAAAATTAGCCTGGCTCAGCTGGCAGGTGTAAATGTTCTACACTCATTGTCTGTCTCTCCTTGCTCTTAAGTTCTCTGTAGATGAATTTATGAACTTAAATTCAAAACTTCACTCTAGTCTGTGAAAAGGGCTTGCCTCATAGGGCAATTTCTTCCAGCTTAATATGGCTAAAATTGGCATGAGATGATTTTCTGGAGGTACGGATTATCTTGATTGGCTGTAGAAAACATCAACACGCTTTCCAAGGCCAGATTAATTCTACGTGTGTTCTTTTTTAAGGATTTTCTGTCTTGATGTGAAGTGTATTTCGTTGGTTTAGGAAAGGAAATCTCAGGTATCATTCTACAACCAAAGTTATACATCTGAAACAGGAAAAATGAGGTCATCTGTGGGAATTGGAAAATTAATTTGGAAAATTGTAGTGGAATTATGAAAAGGAAAGTTGACTTGTGTTTCAAGTGGAGCTTTGCATGTGTATATTAAAATTGTTTCAGACACAAGCTTAATTAAGTATACGTTTCCATTCTTCCAATAAAACAACAAATGTTTCATTCACTCAACAATTTACATTATTTAAAATCTATTATAAATGAAAAAACAATAAACCCCAAAATTTGAGAAGGAAATTGCAGTAAGAACTAAGAGGAATATTTAATTAAAGACAAAAACATGGAACTTAAAGAAACTAAAGCCCACGCTTAGGGTGAAGAAGTCAGAAGGTCATGACCTTCTCTGAAAAAAATCAGTTTTAACTTTGATTGTGATCATTAATGTTCATTCTCTGGTGGAACATATTTCCTGTTTTACTTAACAAAATGTGTATGACCATAGAGTGTGCTGACATTTAATGTTCTGTAAGTATCATAAACTGAACTCTAACACTCTTCTACAGTACGGAATGGCTTTCTTACTTTTTGCAATTATCTAGGTGTGGTAAAAAACAGTAATTTTTAACTGTACCTAGGTGAAGCATTCCTGTATGAACTAGTTTAGACAGAGACTGTCCATTGTAGATAATTGCATTAAATATGTAGTGCTGTTTAAACTTATGTTGGTTGCTTTAAAAAAATTACTACAGATACTAGAAAATTTGGAACAAGGCTTAGCAGAAGATGGAAGTATGACTAACATTACACAGGAGAACAGACAAGGTAGGTATTCTTTAAACATTTTTTTCACAGACAATATGTTTTTATTGCTTTCCTAAGTGTGCCAGAAGTTTTCACAAGACTGCCCCAGACTGGTTAAAACTGTAATTTTGTAATATTATAGCCTACTCAACCCCTGAAATGATAAACCTTGTACTGCTTTTTGCTGGAATTAATTTCACAGTTTTGCCCTTCATCAAACTTGTGCAATAAATCAATTCTTTTTCTTACTTAGGAGAAACAACATGGCTGTTATCCTTTAGTGGTGAATATATAAGTGTATTGCTATTGCAGCTAGATGGGTGTTTCATCTTAAGCCTCCTCTCAAACCTCATGCCTGCTGTCCACTGTTTTTTCAGATTGAACTGCCACCATACAATGGCTACTCTGGTTTAGGGTGCTGCTGCAGAGGTGGCTGAGTCTCACTGTAGCTGCATGGTACTAAGACTCCTGAAATATCTAATCCTCTCTTTAGAATGATATTTAGATTATATAGAGCTATGTCATCATTTTCATGATTTTATATCCAAATATGTTTTCTCCTCTTCCTTCTATCTTAGTGATGTTGCTTCAATAGTATAGGGCAAATTACTGCACAAAAAAGGGTGATAAGGACAAGCTTTTTTTTTTTTTAATGCAGCATTTATACTTATCAGGTCATTTGAGTATACTTGAAAATTAGGCAAAAGAAGACATTTTAGGTATTGCTATCCTAGCAGGTTCAAGAAGACCAAGAAAACAAAAAACACACCAAGATAACAAAAAACTTTCACCTTTAGCTAACAATCTAAGGAATGTTACCAAGTTCTTTCTAAGAGACCATTCACATAGAGCCAGTCAAAAGTAAAAGTTTGGTTCTGAGATAGAAGAAGCTAGATAGAGTTAATAGCAGGGTTAATTTTATAAGATTGTAAATAATTCCATAAAACTGTGTCTGTATGGAAGGGTGCAGACCTGTCTGAACTGTTTTTCTATCTAGTCTTCAATTTGACTGGATGTAAAAGTTGCTTTAATGTGCCACTGTGCCTGACTTGATTCACCTTGTGAATGCACCCTAAAAACATGGACACATGTGAGCAGCATATATCATAAAGGTATCTGCACATATAGTCAAATGAATACATTTATTACTTTTCTCAAAAGGTTTAGGGAAAAAGAGAAATAATCTTACATTGAAGTTAGATGCAGCATTTCGTGAGTTTCTGTTCTTTTATCTAATATTGTATCTAATATTCCTTTTCCCTGTTAACACTTTGTGCCAGAATTTCCATCCTTATCTCCACATCTTTTGTTTTTTACAACTTTAAAACTAAGGTGTTGATCCCCCTTTAAGATACAGGGACTTTTTCCTAGCTGTGTCACAGTCCTGTGTCCTGCAGTCTGCTTCACTCACGAGTTACCATCTCCTTGCATTTTCCTCTCTGCCTCTGCTTCAGAGCTCAGATGGGCTCAGGAGGAGGCATAGTTAGAAAAGCAGCAGCTAGTAGTTACCAAGGGACATGGCTGCAGAAATTTGGAGAGATCTTTACATGTCTACTGTGCAGCTGCCTCTAGGTTTAAGACTGCCAGAAAGCCCATGGGGCCTTTGCAGAGGCTGTTGACTGCTGTTGTCTGTGGAGGTCAGCCAGGTCTGCTCCCTCTCTGCTTCCTCTCTGCATTTGGAGCTCCAGGAGGTTTAATAATGGGTTTGCTTTTTTTCATCTGAGACTTGCTGAAGCAAACCTTATTAACTGTATGTGAAGACAGCTCTAATTCATTATGGGGATTATGCTTAGCATGTAATTTCCATGCTGCTGATGTAAGAAGGTGCAACACCAATCAACTTACCATGTGCATCTCTAGCCCCTCATTTGCCAGTTTTTCAGCAGGCAGAGAGATTTAGCATTGCACCACTTGCCTGGTAACACGTTCTGTAAGATGCCAATTTTGTAACCTCATAGTGCCTGTTGAAATGAATGGCAGTGTGGAGTACAGCCCTTGATGAAAACAAGGAAAAGCAAATGCTCAGAGTGGAAGCATGGCTGCATGGACCTGCAGAGTGTTTCAGGCATCTCAGCAAAACAGTGATCTGCTGTTGGAATTTTGGTTTTGTTTACTGCTTTGCAGGTTTTTTTAACCCCTTTCTGCCAGTGCTAAGAAGCCTCATCCCACAGAGCTGCAGAATTTCCAGACCAGGTTCCTGTTCAGTTTATAACACAGGCTGAAGACACCTGGGCTTGCCTGCTTTGCAGTCCTTTTTTGAGAACTGTAGTTAGTGCTGTCTGATTGTTAACATGAAACCTCATGTCTCAGGTGTAGGAATCAACATCTAATTTGTTGTCACCCAAGTCCTAAAAAACTCAGTGTGGTTACCAAATTATGAGAATGTGCAAAAAAGGAGATATTTACTTAAGTGAAATAATGAAGGACAGTTATTTAATTATGTTCAGATTGTACAGATACCCACAAGGAAAGCAAAAAAGGAAATGTGTCATGAATTATTTGTTCATGGTTTACAGTATTGTCTCCATTAGTAGCACTAGAGATGGGAATTTAAAACAAAAGCTGGGAGTAATGAATGATTGTAAGGTACAGTGAATGAAATCCTAGGTTCAGTCTTGGACCTTAGACCTTATAACCCTCTTTTTGACAAAGATAATTTGAGAATGTTCATGGGTTGGATTTTTTTTGTTTTATTGTTGAAAAGGATGGAAGGAGTTTTTTTAGGATAGGCAGTAGACATTTCACCAACCTCTTCTTATTTGTAATGACTTCTTTATGTGCTGAAAGAATTATCTGTGTAATCTGCCATGCTTTCATCAGTGACTGTTAATGATACAAATGAGTGGTCTCAGTTATCACAATTTTATTAAAATAGCCTCTTCTCCCTTCCCCCCACTCTTTCAAATCATTACAGTGACCTTGACAGCTGATTGACAGAGATACATGTATTTTTCAAATGTGCTAAATGAATAGTCCTAATGTTTATTTTTGAGGATTAGAGAAATGTTTCTAGCATTGATCTATGGTACTGTAACATGAGAGAAAATAAGGGTCTGTGTGAACTGTTCCCTTAACATCAGGAGTCTGTCTGCGAGGCAAGAGGGAGAAATCTGCTGCAGCTTTTAATGCCTGCAAGCTCCAGGAGAATAGGGAAAGCAGACAAGCTTGGCAGATTTTTTTCAGCATATCTCTCAGCCAGAGGCAAGCACAAACAGTCCCAGACTCAGACATTTCTCACTCTGCATGTTTTGGCTCTGAAATTACATTCTAGCTATGTTTGATTTTTCAATTTATCACATTTAATGCTGTAGATTACATGTTTTTAAACTGTTGCTCATTATCACTTGAATCCTTTTATGCACCTTTTGTTCTGATGTTGGAAAATGTGTGGCTTATTTCGGTGTTTAATATTTGGCCCGAGCTGAGAGCTGAGTGACTGTCTATTGCTCTGCGTTGTTGCCTTGTGTATGGTACCTTTTTTTTTATGAGCAATTCCCTTGGAGAGATGCAGAATTCTCTGATGCTGCAGCAGGGCTGAGGATTAAAAATTCTAGGCTAAAACCCAGTGGTGTTAACGAGGGGGACCTTTCAAAACCGTAATTTATAGGACCAATAATTGATGGCAAGAAAGAACCTCTAATTTATTTGTGCAAATTCACAAGCTGCTCTTATTTTGCAGCCTCTGTTCAGCTGTGGAGGTCACGTCTGGGCCGGGTGATGTACTCCATGGCAAACTGTCTGCTAATGATGAAGGTACGTGGGTGGCAGAGCTGCAGAGGTACCGTATATTCCAGAGTAGAATGTCAGAGAAAATGCAAGTGAATTACTGGTGCAGAGATAAAGGAAGACTACCTGACAGTACATGAAGGTTTTGCTTAGTGAAGAATTAATTAGGCTTAATAATGTCGTGTTTAATAGATAGCTATTTGCAGTAATGTTCCTTGGGAACATATCTGTACTTATTTCTCCCCAAATCATCCTAGAGAACATGCAATAACAGTACAGAATTTGCATTTTTAAATTGAATTTTTCAAACACTTAACTAAATGCTCTAATTAAAAGCAATTATGTGCTCTGCCTTTTTCAAACTGTGCACTAGGAATGTTGCTCTGTTTGTGAGGTTTAATAACACTGTAGCTTTTGTATCTGATAGAGATCCAAAACATCTAAATACATCTTCCCTTGTCGACTGATCTCAGGTGTAACATGTCTTCTTTCAAGTTTAAATCCTCACTAGTGGCTAGGGGTGGAAGAGAAAGCAATAAAAGCAAAAGTGACTAGGTTTCACTGCTGGGGTTTTCCCCCTTGATTCCTCCCTGCAATTTTTAACCAGCTGTACTCCATTTGGTGCAGCGCTCTTAGCTTCTCCTTGTATTCAGGAAATAGAAATAAAATGACTTCTGCCAACCCTGTTGTGGTCAGGAAAACAGAGGTGTCGCCATTTTTGCAAGAAGCTGCTCTTATCCTGAGCTAAACTGTGCTTTACAAATCAATTAGCAGCAACAGCCTTGGAGCAGGACTGTCAGCAGTGGAATCTTCACAGGCCAAGGTTTGCTCCTGACTCCCTGCGCTTCGATTGCCCAAGGTCATGCCAGACCTGATCCTCTGGTGTTCACTGAGCTACTTCCCAAACAAGGCTCCATTCCTGATGTTACAATACCTCAAAAAAGTATGGTTTCTTTTTTTTTTTTTCTTTTTTTTTTTTAATATAACAGCCAGCTTTATATGAAATGGACTATTCTTGTTATGAGAATTAGGGGAAACACACATTTGTTTTCAGATTATATTACAATAAGAACATTTCTGTTTTGCACAGAAATAATTGTTCATGAGAACAATTTGTCTCTTGAATACATAGGTTCATTTTTTAAATCATTCTTCTTTTCAGTAAACAAGTGAAGAAAAACATGAGCTGCTATCCTAAACAAAGTAGAATATATAAATAAAAAAAACTGGTATATATATTTTCAAGAACTTCACCTTTTTGCTATGAATTCTTTTTTAACTCGTGTTTTTCATGTGTACACACAAATCTACATGCACACACAGTTCTCACCTTCCTCTGGCTTGGTCTTGTTAGTGCTATTTTCTTTAAGTAACAGAAATATATTTGTGAATACCAATCATCATCTTTTTGGAAATGCTATTTCAGAAATACTACAGCTCAGATGCTTGTTAAGACCAATTGTATTTAGGGCCTAACTCACAGCTGTTAAATTAGAAATTTATGGTTCTCAATAACTTCCAAATTACCCACCATTGTATGTTAATGCATAATTACTTCCATCTGAAATTTGCATTTCAGTGCATTGGCTGTAGGGTACTTGTGAGTCTTTCAGATTTCAGGAATATCCCCTGACCATTCTAACATGGAGCAGTACTGTAGTCATCTTCACCTTCCAGAGTATTCACCATGAATCTATTCCTTTAAGTTTTATACACACTTTTATAAGATCTCCCATGAACAACTATTAATTTAACACGGCCCCACCCTTTTTTGCCGTTGTATCATATACTTTAAAAACTGCAATTGTTTCCATTCGAGTGTTTCAAGTGTCTGTAATTTAGGATCTGGTTCTCCAAGTCAGCGCCATCTATTGCCATCTAGTGACCATTTCCAGTATTGCAGCGGCGTGATCCCCGCGTACTGGTGGGGGTGGAACTCCTTGGGCAAGTAGTTAACAGGGAACACAGGATTGACACTTGAAAATTAAACAAACTCCGCTTTGATTAGATGTTGGCCCTAGAACTATTTAAATCTACTTTCATTATCCTCAACTCTTAATTAGGTTTATGTCATGTCATATCTTTTCTGCATTACTTACCTGAATCAAAGAATTCTGTTTAAGTAGTACTATGATTTTTGCCTTTTTTAAATGTGTCTCATTTGTTTCATAGTTAAACATCTTAAATTTTGAGATGGAGGGGTTTATTTCTTTGGAGGTAGCGAGTGAAGGCAAAGTAATTCACCCAGACACAGGAAATCAGTCATATCTCCTACACCCTGGGAATATCTTTCCCAGGTACTGAACTCTGCCTGCTGTGTCCCTTTATCCATGTGACCAGTGACAGTTTGGCAGCAGTTCAAGGCAGTCTTTCTTTCTGTTCATCTCCTTTTCCTTGTATAGCCTTTCTTAAATGGATTCTACCTTCTCTCTGTGCACCACTGTTGGACTTAACCAAATGACAAAGAAATGCTGGATTGCAGTTGTATCAACTGATACCAAACAGCTCTCCCATTTCCTGTGAACAAGGGGCAACTTAAGGAAAGGTGTGGAATTACAGCAGGAGGAGAAGGAGAGACCATGTAACTGCTCACTATAGACTTCCATTGACAAGAACTGTGGGCTTCTGTCACTTTGAAAGCATATCCTGAATTTAGCAGCGTGAGGGGAATATTGGTTTAACATACAGCTGATAATGTGCATTGTTTCATTTCTAAAGTCTATCTGCAAAATGCCTGTCACTTTACTAAATCACCATGGAAGTGTCTTAAAAACTTCTTAAGTTCTTTTCATCTTAGCTAAAATCGCTTTTGACATTATCTTACCAGACTTTTATCTCTCTAAGGAATAAACACTTAAGTATTTTCCATATATATTATAAATGCACTCTAATTAAAGGCACATTTTGTGCTTTTTAGTTTTCTTCAGTGTTGTGTTAGCCTTTGTAGAACTCGCCCTTCATAAAACAAAAGCATTAGAATTGATTTTAATCTGGGTATAATATAATTAAAATGGTACCAAGGAGGAGGTAACAGCTTGTGCAAGTGACACAAGGGACTGATGCCTGAGGACTTTGGTTCCTCTGTGATTTAAAGGAGGAAGAATGCATGCATCATCATGTCTTTTGCCTGAGTGCTGCAGTACAGCTCTCTGGATTCATACCACTGTGAATCTCTGCTTTCATAACCTTTCCACAACTGTACTAGATAGAGGAACAATAAGTTATCCCTGTCCTCTCACCCCAAAACAAAGTATTTATGAACTATCCCCTCCTTGTAACTAAGATTTTTAGTCTAAGGTTTCCTGAACTTACTCTCAGCATTCTACACATCATGGTCATTTGTGCTAATTTCTAATTAAGTACTTAAAGTGGTGTTGAGGGAAGTATTAAAATATGTAATACTGTGACCATGAAGGAAGTACAGTTATACTGTGATGCATTTAAGGAAAAACCGTACTCCAGCAAGTAGGTCCAGTGGCTTACTAGAACTATTTTGGATTAGTATATGTAATGTTAGCCCCAAATTTTCATAAGAGGTATTGAGTTGTAAAACAATAGGCCAGTTCTCATTCACATCCTAAATAGTGTAACCAGACCTTCTTTTGGGATTTTTTTATGAAGGTACAGAAAACTGGAAGGCTTTTAATTTTTTTAAATTAAAGACCTTGACAATATGTTGGCCCAATCTCTAAGTCTTAAGATCATAAGCTGTAGTTATTGGGGGGTTTACTGGCAGTACTTAATATGTTTTACTCCTCACAACCACACCTTGTATCAATCAAGACTTCACTCCTCAGAGGCAGTGTGTATTTATCATTCCATCAGACAATCTTTGTTGTATTATGTCACATTAGCAAAACTGTGAATGGCAAGTCTTTAGTAAGTGAGACCAAATATCATCTACTTTATAATGTGTTGCATCAGAAGGAACTGTCAGATAAGGTCCCTCTATAACTCACCACAGAATAGTATCATTCTGTATCACATGTAGGATATTCAAGAAATCTCCAAATGCTTTCATCATTACTATTCTCCACACTATTTTAGTGTGTGGAGAATAATAAATGAATATTAAACTTCCTGTGGGACCCATGAGTGACCACAGACTGAGGTTATATTTAGAAGTGAGATACAATGATGTTTCAGTTTCATCTTGGGGCCATCCTTACTTTTGCCTTTGGACATACACACTTTATACATTAGTCTCTTGTCATCTCCTGGAAGAAATGGTTCCTGTTCCTGTGACAGATACTGCAAGGCATGGGGTGGGTAAGCACAGATGTGATGTGCTGTGCTGTTGTATGGAAAGAACCTCAGTGACCACCAACAGAGTGCATAGACTCTTAATGTTCACCTCTAGTCTCACATTTCAGGAGTGTCAGTGTTTTTGTAGTTGTAATGCATATGATGCTGGAGATAAGGAAAGCAGAAAAAGAGGAGGATTTCTTTGCCTGACTAGGCCAAATCCATGAAGCCCTTGCAGCATGAGCCTCTAAGACTTGGCTGCTTGTTGCTGCCAAGGCTGGCTGCTGTGTACACGAGGGAGCCTGTGCTGCTGGGATGGTGCAGACACTGAGCACTTGAGCAGCTGCTCGTGGCTGAGGCTTTTCTGCAGTCAGTTCATGCTAAGCTGTAAACTCAGCTAGCAGAACCACTTTTCTATCAACTTGCTGCATGGTCCCCTGGGAGTTGTTTCTGCATCAGTTTGAGGATGTGACTGCAGAGCCTCGGTCCCTCCTGGTTGTGCTGTGTATCTTTGTTGTGTAGCCAGAGCCTTAGAGTGTGCACAAGAGTGAGTGCTGGCTAAGGGACAGCGTTAGACCACAGAATTTGATATAAGAAAATTATTTCTCTAGTGACCACATTTGGTGCTCGAAGGGATAAAAATCACAGTCATTGGCAATCCTTCAGATTTACTATACTCTTGGAAGAATTAATAGGTATTACAGTCATGGCTGGGGTTCCTCTAAAGAGCTAGATCAAAGGGTCCCTATTCCAAGTTTTTTATGCCTGCCTAGCACAGTTGTACTCCATGATCAAATGAATCCTTTACTGAGAGCTCTTACAATGAAAATTGAAGTTTTCCTAAATCATAAATTTGTGAAAAATTACGGTTGCTTTAATTTCAACACATTTGAGTTGTGAATGATAAATACAGCAGCATTTAAATAAATATACTTGTGTATGTGGCATGTTGGTTTTCCTCTGAACTCTTTTTATTACCAATAATAATAAGTGTGAACTTGTCACAGCACATTACAATTGTAATAAACTCTAAATGTTAATAACTAATTGTTCAGAATTAATCAGTATACCCACAGCATACAAGTTGTTAGCAAAAGAAAGGTCCTGCAGAGGGCTTTCCTGGGCTGTTTAATGCATCTCCTACTATTACAGGACATGTAATTTCTCTTATATACAGATTGGACTCCAAAGACTTATCCTGACTTTTTGTTTGTATGAAACAACATGTTTCAAATGGAATGGTTTGGGTCAGAACAGACCTTTAAAGGTCATCTAGTCTAACCTACCCCTGCCTTGTGCTGAGATCTCTTGATTGGGTTACTGAGAGCATCAGCCAATCTGGCTTGAAATGTTTCCAGGGATGGAGCATCCTCCATATCTCTGGGTAACCTGTTCTAGTGTTTCATTGCCCTCATTGTAAAAAATTCATTCCTTATATCAGGTCTAAATCAACCCTCTCTTACTTTAAAACCACTGCCCCTTGTCCTATCACAACAGGCCATGATATATAAGGCCATTTCAGGTACTGAAAGAGTGCAGTGAGGTCTCCCCAGAGCCTTTTACTCTCCAGGCTGAACTACCCCAACTCTCTCAGCCTTCCTTCTTGAGAGATGTTCCAGCCCTCTGACCATTTTTGTTGCCCTCCTCTGGACCTGCTCCAACATGTTCATGTGTTTCCTGTGCTGAGGACTTCAGAGCTAGATAAGGGTTTACTCCTTTCAGGTGCATCCTCAGGAAAAGAAATTCATTACACATGGGGAATGTTGCTTCCTCAAACCAAGGAGGATGTGAAGAAAAACAACCTTTACTAGTAGCTGTGATCACAGTAGGAACAATGAGTACTGTAATTTGACTAAGAAAAATGGTAGGGCAGAGAGTATCCCAAGATGTCTGTGTAGTTTTTTAAGGTTATTCTCCATTATCCTTTGCTTTCTAATGCTCACCACAATTCTTACATTAAGTTGAAGGGCAGGACAGTTGGGAGGCACCAAAGCATTACAGCACAGGGAGTCCTCAGCCTTTGCTTGGCCTGGCCCTTGTAAGTGAAGGCAGGTGCTCTCTGCCTCTGCTCGTGTTTCTCCAAGCAGCACAGCCCTGGGCCAGGGGACGTTCCTGCAGCTGCAGTCTCAGCACAGAGCATGGGCTGTGCCTCTCTCCTCTGCCTGCCAAACCCTGTGGCTGGGCTCTGAAAGTCATGTCCTGTCAGCTCATTGAATTACTGCAGTTCAACCATGAAATAGCTGAACTGCAGGAACCAGTCACATGGGCATTTCCTTACTGTGGGAAATGGGACCCGTTTGTTTAATCTAGTACCAGACACTGGTCCTTGGCTGGAGGGTGTACTGGCATTCCAACTTGAGCAGGCAGATCTCAATGCTGTCCCCTGCCAGTATGGCCTTCATGCTGATGTGGTGTCACTTACAAAGCTTTCTGGAGATCAGAACCAGTTCTCCCCTCATTAGTTAGCCCAAATACATTTTCTATTTGGATTACCTGCTTTTATGCAGTACAAAACCCAACAATTCAGGTGGAGAAAGGGAAAGTGTCTTGTTTGCCTTGGTAGTAGTTAGTGTGTCATCTTAAGATGTGCAGGAATTGCAGTTTCTGTCACGTGATGATTTTCACAAGAGCTTGTGCACAGGCACTCTACAAAGCTTTGGAATACAGTTTGTTAAACCATGTAAATTATACACGTATGTTTGGAACATGAGACACTTCTCAAGTATGTATACCCCCAGTCACACAGAAGGTGCTTGACTTACATCCTAAATCATAATCTAAGATGAAGAGTAAATGTTTAAAGTTTTGGTTTGTGGCATTTAGCTACAAAAATAATACGATCCTGTTTAAAAAAAAAAGATCCCCTGTGTATGCAGTTCCAGTATAACTGAGAAAAGACCAATGTAGTCAGCTACTAGTGCCTAGAATGATTGATAGAAATTCTGTCCCACTGACAAGTTGAAGATACATTAATTCTGTTGGAATATGTCTTTACAAAGAAGATGACACAAAGGCTGAAGTATTCTGAACTGAAATACCTGATTGTATGCTTTTCACCCTTAGGACTACGTGCTGGCTGTAGATACTTACCTCTCTGTCATCAAATATTACCCACAGCAAGAGCCTCAGTTGCTGAGTGGAATTGGAAGGATTTTCCTTCAGGTATGCATTTTATTCTAAATTTACTAGGTAATAGAGCTGTTGATAGCTACATAGAGAATAATCATTGCATTTAAAACTATAGCTGTTTTTGTAGGGCACATGTCAAATTGCAGAGGCAGTACTCAAAACAAAAGCCCTTCTATCATGTCATATTAGATACAATTAGGAAATAGGAAGCACCCATAGTACTTAAAAGTGCATTAGCAAACAAAGAACACGCTGTAGAAAGTTATGCTAGTATTCTATTCAAAAATGACATTCTGCTTTCCATAAAATTAAGGGTAAAGCTCCCGTTGACATCAATGAGACAGAATTTCACTAAAAATCTCATGTCTCAGTGCCTCAGATTCATGCAACTCTCAGTCACACTGTATAACATCTAGAAGAAATTCAAGAGTGTCCTTCTTTTGTCCAGATCATATTCCTGAGAAGAGGGGGAGGGTACCTTAAAAGAAAAAAAACTGTATACAGGAAAGTATAATAAATGTCTGTGTAACTGTATTTAAGGATAAATAAAAATAGATGTCTTCTTATTTTTCATAAAATGATGCATCTAAATAGCTATCTGATTTTTAAAATTTTTAGTATCTCACAAGTTCTTTGCAGTTCTTTCATATTTCTGATACAGATAATTCAAACTTTTCCTCTTTTATCTATTTACTTTTATTATTAATGATAAATCTTAATTTTGGATTATCAAGTATGTACAAACGATCTTATTTGTGACATTCCTGTAATAAAATTATATTGAAACGGAGTAGTTTACTCTTAATGGATAATTATTAACATTGCTTGCTTGAAATCATAGAATGTCATTCAAATTCAGTTATGGATTTTCAGTTCTCAGCAGGAGCATGGTTTCACAATGTGTTAGACATGTCTGTCTTTCAAAGTCTCTAGTTTAAAGTGGATTTCCATCACTATGGAGCAATTTATGATATTGGCTGCGTGCATTAATTATTATCTAAATAAGGAACGTAATTATGTGTATTAAAGACTGGTACTGTAAATATGCAAAATACTAAAGGAAATGCAAGTTATTCATAGTTCTGGTCTTACTGAGAAAATGGCTGGGTATGTTACTGGCACTGCCTTTCTGACAAGAGTGTCTGCCATAATGTCACACCCAAAGTCTGTTTGTCATTCTATTTGCTAGGGAGAAATTTTCACTCCTATGATGAGGAAAATGTTTCTTAACTTACAGAATCATTTGAAATCACTGACCTCCACAATGTTGGCTGTGACAACAGGCCTCCAGTTCGAGGGGTTTTACTGTCACATCTGGGCATAGCAGAAGGGGTTATGAGGAGTCCTTGATAGTTTCATGTGACCTAGATAGAAGTTAAAAAGAATAATTTCTAAATGCAGATGTTTTACTTTCTTCTAGCACCTTAAAGAGATAAGGTTTTATTGCTTGGCCTGTTGTCTTTTTCTGTGACAAAATTTTCAGCCCTGTCTGGGGAGTGCTGGTGCAAAAGATGCAAGATTTTGATATATTAAGATATATTAAGAGATGTGATTTATGTCCAGGTAGTCAAAACCAAGCTGTTTGAATTAAAGACAGATAAATGTGGGGCAGTCCTGGGCAGCATCTTTTTGGTAGGATCACTCTGTGGTAAGTATACACTGTTGACAAGGCACTCTCTGGAAAAAAAACAAAATGTCGTGCAGGTAAAATAGAAAAGCATTTATCTCATATTCAAATGTCACAACTTCTCAAAAACATGTAGTAATTCCCAAATAACCTCAGGCTGTGCTGCTAACTTTGAACATTTACCAAGAGAGGCATAAGGCAGCCAGATTCCAGTTGCTTATCAATCACAGACACTGTTTGACAGTTAACATCGCATATATTAAACAAAGCAATAAAGTAGAATAAAGTGTAATTCAAGAGTTTAACAGAAAAAAGCTGCAACCTTTTCCAACATGTAAAATTTTGCTTTATTTGTTTATTTTGCTTTGATTTATTTTTTCTTAATGAAATTGAGCTAATGATGCTAAGGCATCATGTTCTCTCTTCACATGTAAGTGGAACTTAAGGAGGTCTAGATCTGATGTACAGCCTTTGGCTGTTGCCTTAAAAAGTGGGAAATGAGAATTACAGAATTGCAGAATTGAGGAAAAGACAGAGGCTATCAAAAAGAAATTTTCATAAGGACTGTAATTCTTTCAGCAGTCACCTGACCTGTAAAACAGAAATTCACATGAAATAGAGAAACAGTGAATACATTTTAGTCTCTAGGATTATATTGTGTAGCTCTCACTGGCTGACCTATCCATAATTTCCATGTGAATAAGTACATTAAGAAAAATATAAAAAGCTGCCTGACCTTACCCTCTGCAATAAATTGCTGCAAAACTGAGTCAAAAGCAATAAAAAATTTCTAGAAGAAAAATAATCTTGGTTTCCAGACAAACAACAAAATTTAGCACATAGAACATGGGAGACTCCTTGTTAGAGAATATGATTATTTGAGGTTAACAGTAAAATCTTCATTTTTATTTGATGTGCTAATTATTATTGGATACTGAAGTCATACTTTCTGAACTAAGTTAAATAAGTGATAAAGTGATAAAGGCCACTTAAATATGTTAAATTTCTTTAATGAGTAATTAAAACTAGTTATTTCTTTTAAATGATCCTTCCCACCAGCAAAATTTAAAAAGCAAACTGTTTCCCCTCTGTGGGAAAAATGAGATTTAAGAGTTCAGCATGTTTGCTGAGAAGATACAAGATGCTGCTAAGAAATCAGAACTATTCATGATCACAAATAATATGTGATTAGTATCAAAGCATACTAGATTTGGACTCATCAAGCTCCCAGGAGAGCAGACTGGTAGCTTGCTTTAGAAATTGATTGTTCTCATGGTTAAGGGATTCCCAGGCTAAAAAGACTTGAGGACAGATTCATTTACACTTTTCCAGCATTATCCTCTAGTTAAATGTAATTTTTATTTTTTTTTTGTGATTTACATCTTTAGTGGGATTTATAGAGAGAAATTGTATCCTTTGTCATTATAACTGAATGTATGGTATTGTAGAATGAAAAATATTCATTTTGTTTTGAGTCCAGTTACATAACATCTGGGAGAGAAATGCATCTGTTTCATCAGAAAAGATTATTAATGGGTATTCCAGAAATGCTTGGTAGATGGACAGTTGCATCTTTGACTGCAAGAAGTGTTCGATTGGATCATTTCCTAAACATAAAGAAGAATAATTTCCTTATGTTGACAAGGGACAAGGTTAGAGGTGAAGCAGTATCTGATACATCAGTGGTGTTGGTGGGGCTTTGGGTGCTGCCACTGTGATACTCCCGTAAGCAAACTGGGAAGAAATGGAGATGAAGCCTTCAGATGGATAGGTGTTTGCTGTCACGGAAAAGTGCAGTTGGAAAGTCATTTGCTGATGACTAGAAGGACTTGCTAGATGATCTTTTCCACAAGGATGTCTTCAGGGTTTGTAGTGTTTGTATTTTTTGATGAGATAGTACTTTTATGATGAAATGGGAAGCGTGCTTGTTAAATGTAGAGATGATGCCAAGCTGGGAGTGGTACAGACACTATGAAGGGCAGGATCAGAATGCAAAATAATCTTGACAAGTTGAGAAGCTGAAATGTTAAATTGGCTGTGAATCAAACAGCAAAGGCAAAATGCTACCAAAGATTGGGAGCAATATACAAATACCAAATGAGAATCAACAACAAGCCTCTTTCCTGTAGGAAGGAAAAAGGCTGAGAGTAAGAAAACTACACAAGGGTAAACAAATTGGACTTCTAGATATTTGGCATAAAAGCAAAATTCATATTCACATGTGAAACATGAAGTGTTTCCTGCTTCTCACTGCTGGTGAGAGATCAGTTGGACTGTGGAAACTTCTTATGTGGGCACTCAGGGAGGATATGAAGTAACAGGAGAGAGTCCAGAGAATCCAGAAAGCATTATCTATGAAAAAGGGATAAACACGGCTTTGCCTGAAAATTGATTCTCATTCTAGAAGGGGAAGAAAAAAATTTCAAGTATGCAAAAGACTGTAAAAAAAGAGGAGTTGTACATTCTCCTCTACCACTATGGACAGTACAAAAAGCTGAGGTAAAAAGTGCAATAAGATAAGAAGGTATTTTCTAATGCTGGAGCAATTTAAGAATTCTTGATTAAGTTTCCTAGTAAGACTCAGATGTGTAATATCCACCATATGAGAGCATTAAGGAGACTTCAACACATTTGGCACAAACATTTTTCATAGTGTTCTTAAAGAAATGAGTGGTCTCTTGAGGACCCCTTGAATCTCCCCACCTAAGGACTGCCTGGTTTCCATGGCTTTATGCTTCTGAACTTGTTTAATTTTACTGATTTTGATAGATTGTGGTAGATTTTACCCAGTAGTAAGTTTTTTATTTCTTCCATCTCTCCAGCCTGAAAAATATGCTGCTAAATTATTTTCCAAGTAAATGGCCTTCTTCAAGCTCTTATTTTTTTTAATCTCAAAAAGCAATGTACGTGACACACCTTTAGGTGAAAATACCCCTTCCTTTTTAGAAATCTCCTTCCCCATTCCACCCTCCATCAAATCTATATTTCTTTAAGCCAGTTTTCAAATCTCTCATTCCTTCATCCTGCTCAGCTCACTCTTTTTGGTGGTTTTTTAATCTGCAAATGGACCATCTTCCCGATATCCTCGTGGCCCATTGTACTGGAGTTGTTTTCTGACATGTGGTGTGATGCACTGGAGTCATCCTGTGGTCCCTGGTACAACCCAGAGGCTTTGGCTTAACCTGGTGTGGTCCTGTGCTACCTACGAGGCCACTGGTGTCTGCCTTCCCTTCCTGTGGACCCCATCTCGTTGAAAGTAACTCTGACCTTTTCTCATTTTCAGCTACTTTTTTGAACTGTGGAGTTAGTTACAACAAAAGAGCTTTTAAATGAGGATATGTGGCCTCCCTGCCCTACAGCCCACAAGTGCTCCACAGCCCCCTGCTGAGAAACTTCCTTGGGCAAACTGCAGCTCCTTTTGGAGTGCTTTTCATTACCTTAAGGTGGCTCTTAAAATATGTTGTTTGGTAACAGGTGTTACTCAGTCACTTAGGTGTAAAGAGAGTGATAATGGACTTCAGTAGTTACATATGTTTTTGTGTCCTTATAAGATATAATCAGGATGTAGTTCTTCTTATTGTGGTAACTTACTTATGATTTTTCTGTCTAGATTGGAGACATAAAAACTGCAGAAAAATATTTTCAAGATGTTGAGAAAGTGACTCACAAATTGGATGGACTACAGAGCCAAATTATGGTTTTAATGAACAGGTAGATAATTTAATAGCTAAATAAAACTCTTAAAATGTAGTTCTAAAAGTATGCAAGGTGATCATTAAACTACCCCTGAGACAATCCTGTTCTCTTTCTCTCTCTTATGGGACTTTATCTGTCATAAGTGAGACTGAATGGCACACAGACTCAGGAGGTCTCTGTAATTTGGTACATTCATATTATCCTGCATTGAAACTGCAATCTTTACCTTGATTTTACAAACTATTTTTTCGTTCTTTCAGGCACTGCATATTTTCACTGTGTTTTTTCAATATATTTTTGCATTAAAAACTCTTGGGAGATGCAAAGTTATTTTGGGCAGTTATCCTATAATCAGATCTGCCAGGAAAATGCCACCCAGTATCTTCAAAGGATGCTTGAATACACTGTAGTAAATCGAGCTGTGTGATGGGGGACTCACTTTGCAATGGTTAGCACATTGCCTTAATATATTTAGAGATATTATTCAAAAGTGCTCTGAAAATTATATGGCTGATTTCCTGAAGAGAAATAATTCTGGGAAGAGAGCATCTGCATTTAAATTAATAAAAACACAATGAAGACTGTTGCTTTTGTAGGCAGAAAATATAATAGCTGAGTGATCCAAGATGCCATTCCATTTGTCTGTAAATCATCATCTCCTTCACACTGTGAAGAACAAATGTCAGAAACTCACATCTGTAACAGGGAAAATAAAAAACTGTGTCCATTCTTTTTAAAATGCATTATTACCTTGCGTTTTTGAAGAGAACTCATTTATATGTCACTTACTTTCTAGAGCATTTCTCCACCTTGGTCAGAATAATTTTGCAGAAGCTCATCGATTTTTCACAGAAATTTTAAGGATCGACTCATCAAATGCTGTGGTAAATCTTCACATTGCTACATATATAATGAACACCAAAATTATTCTCGTAATACTTCATGCATGGACTTAATTAGTACCCAGAGTATGCTCAGAGCTTTACAGAAAAATGGGATGTGGCATGTGTGCCAAAAGGTTTTCAGTATACATAAAGATAAGGGAAATGGGATGGGAAATTAAGAACCAGCCTGTATGAAGGGCGTGAATCCTTAGGCATGCATGTAGAAATTCCAAAACACTCTTCTTTTACGGGATCTTTGCAAAAGCACTTTTTTTTGCACTCACTGTTTTTAGCATAGACTTGCATGTCAGAAAAAGAAACGGCAGCTGCCAACGTGTATAAAATTAACTTGATTTCACACAACATTGAAAGGATATTGTAATTTTAAACATGACATTTTTAACACGTTGCATATCAGAGGCTTGGGTTCCTGTCACAAGCTGAGATCAAAGAATTGTTTATTTACCTTTGGGTTTCCTGCACCTGGCAGATTTCAGTGCATGGTCATGTAAGAGTGTTCCTGAGAAGTCAGACAGCTTACCCCCAGTTATCTGCTCCAAGGCCATTTACAACCTGAAGGGACTGAGTTTAAGGATCACATGAATTTCATTATTTTTCAGGCTGTAAAATAATGTGTATTATAAATCACACAAGATCAGTAAGGTTTCCTGAATGGACAGAAAAATATTTTTTTCTAAAAGGCCATGTTCTTCCTTTATCTGCAGCTTTCAGAAAATATGAAAGTTTCTGCTGCTAAACATGTTATATCACTTTGTACTGTTGGAATCTTTCAGTAACTCCTAAAACCTCATAAAACTCAAAAAACTCATAAGGAAAATGGAACCTGATTTGATCATTTATGATGTATTTAGATTGCCCTATCTGCTGGATTTATGTGAAGTTACTTATAGATGTGAAACGAAAGTAACTTCCTGTTGCTTATGTGGACATGCAAGCCAGAGAGAGAGAAAAAAACACTTCCGAAAATATAGTGAAGTAATAAAAAAAATCTCTGAAAATGACTGTATGTAGAGGCTGATGTGGTTTCTGAAATTTGTTTAACTTGGCTTTCAGAATTAACTGACTAATGTCCTATACTATTGATATTTCATTTTAGACTCTTTTATAGAGTTTCAGGTCTTAGAAGGCAGCAGGTCCTACTGGCAGATGGTAAATCTTGAGAATTATAAGAAAAGGATGGCATTGTGTCATTGATAATGTATTTTAGTTCTGCACACACATGCAGAATAGTAATTCTTAGCATACAGTAAATACGTTGTAACTGCAGAGGCTAGACTTGTCTCTCATCACTTGTAAATACATACATATATATATTTATAAACACACTGTTTATTTACAATATGTTTTTCTTCAGGCTAACAACAATGCTGCTGTTTGTCTTCTTTACCTGGGGAAGCTGAAGGATTCCCTCCGGCAGCTGGAAGGAATGGTTCAGCAGGACCCTCAGCACTACCTGCACGAGAGTGTCCTCTTCAACCTGACTACCATGTATGAGCTGGAGTCATCTCGCAGTATGCAGAAGAAGCAGGCACTCCTAGAGGCTGTAGCTATCAAAGAGGGTGACAGCTTTAATACTCAGTGTCTCAAGTTAGGATAGATCATTTCCATCTAATTTTTTCCATCAAGGCTGATTTTTTAAATTGTATATACTCTTGCTAATGTGTAAATGTGAAATAAAATCTATTCAATTATGAATATTCAGTGGCATTACTATAGAACCTGTCATCTCTAACAGGCCTGTCATTGCAAAGACTTTGTGCTTAGAGCCAGCATCATTCCTACAGTTCTATTACTGTCCAGTTACTCCTCATTACAGTGCACTATTTTTTATTTATATATGTATATATATACACACACATATATAATCAACTACTCATATTCTGTTATGAAAAAAACTGAATTTAATCTTATATTGTCTTGATGATTTTTCATTAGTCAGTGAACAAGCCACATGAGCTTATTTCATCAGCTAGGAGTTACTGACTGTATCAGTATGTGTATTACAGCAAGGAAATTCTGAATGCACCTCTCTTCACGTGCTCCTGCTGTGTCTGCTTTGTTTTGAGCCCATCAGGCTCCTGAATATTACACCTTTAGCTGTCAGAGGAGGCTGCTCAATAACCACTGCTCAGAGTCACAGCATGGCTGAGGTTGGGAGGAACTGCTGGAGGCCATCTGGTTCAAGTCCCAGTAGCACAGGGACATGTCCAAGAGCACGTGAGGGAAACACAGTCCTGCACAGTATCAGTTTCCCACAGTATAAGGGACTATGCTAAGTGGTCTCCCTGTACTTCCTTGGTTTTGTGTTACTGTTAAATCTTTCAGATTAAAACACATGGATTCTGCAAAGCTGCTCCACTCTGGCATTCTGCTGGGTAGAGAAAGGAGCACTGCCAGTTGGAGTGGAAAGACAATGGATTTCAGTTCAGTTCCTCTCCTATTATCAAGGAAAAACACTGAGCACTAAGTATTTCCCAGGGAAAAGGATGCAGAGCCTGAGGCAGAGGTATCTAAAGGTTAGGTCAAACGGAGTGGAAGCAAATGGGGTTCAGGACACAAGGCAGTTATCAGTGATGCAGCAGTATCAGCATACACTGATTTTGGCATCCCTTAGAGCACAGATTTTTGGAATCACAGTACCACTGTGATACCAGTGTATTTCACATCTCTGCCCACATTTCTCCCTTCAGCTGTATCCTAAAGATTCAATGCAGATACTCCCACTCATACATGAACACAATATATGCATCTGTTCATAGGGGGGTTTTATTGTTTTGAGATTTAATGCTTAGCAATTGGACTAGTTTCTTGTCATAAATCACTGCCATGGGACAATTGTGTGTGTTACATTTTTTAATACCTTGTCTATCAGTTAATTCTCACTCCCTTTAAATTCCCCCACCTGTATTTTTAAGTAACCAATAACTCATTTTTATGCTTGTCCATATGGAGATACTGTACAGGGGCCAAACAGTTGTCCTCAAAAATCAGGATTGAAAACTTCTGCAGTCTAGACATGCAGAGACATAGGGATGCTGTAAAGTTGTTGGTCACCTGAAAAGACAAGCCTGTAGCTCATACAGAAACAGAATTTGCTCCATTTTTTCAGTATATTTCTGTTTGATAGGCCATACTTGTACCCTGAAACAACAGCTAGCTGTGTACCAATCAACTGAAAAAAAGAAAAATAAAGCAGTTGGTATTTCTGTTTCTGAGTTAGCCTCTAGGTTGAACAGCTGGATCTGAATTAAACTTGTGCAGCACCTGGGTGGACTTGTCCTAAGGTACCACTACTAAACTCAAAAATGAAATATTCAGCACCACCTGCTTCAGCTGGGCTGAAACACCATTTACATAACTTTGGTGAGTATTAAAATAGTAAATTAAAAGTAGATATTTTGGCATTATTCTTTATGAGGTTTTACATTTGTTTTAATTGCTGCTAGGATTTTAGACAAGGTTTAACAATAATTGGACAGATTTTCAGTTTATTCTGATAACTGAGTTGAAATCAATGTCATTTTCATTTTGTTACAGCTGTTAATCTGATCAGGTATGCTACTCCCTGTACTTACTTTTTTATTCTAGTAGTATATTTTCCCCACCATAGGTCCCTTTTCTTGGGTATGGGGTTTCTTTGGAGATATTTAAAAGAACTCCTGGTATGTGACAACCAGCCATTGTTCTCAAAGTTGCTGAGAGCACTGAACAATTTACCAGGTCATGTAGTGACCTGGACAAGGAGCAACAGTTTTAAACTAAAAGAGGGTAGGTTTAGCTTTGACATAAGGAACATATTATTCTTTTTGGTGTGGCAGTGGAATAGTTTGTCCAGAGAGACTTCCCATCCTTGGATGAATTCAATACAAAGGCTGGATGGGTTTTAAGCCTGTTCTATTGGAAAGTGTCTCTGCCCTTCTATCTGTAATTCCCATTAATTTTTTTTACAGTAATATGTAAGCTAATACAAAAGAGATTCACACACATTTAGCTGAAGTGTCATGTTGTATTGGACTGTTGCCTACGCTTTCAGGAAATGTCATTTGTCTGTTCCAATGCTAAGTGAAAGTAGCAAGATCCATTATCATCCAGCATGCTGAACCCACTTGTCTCTATACAACTGAAGTAAAAAGCTTCCTTTTTGGTTCTGTAGTGCCTGATACTGCAGCTGTAAATGACAAGTCTGTATTCTGATCAGTAGAGAATAAAAATTTAGTATCCTAGTCAGAGTCAAATAACCATTATAAAAGAAATACTTTGAAAACAAAATCCCCTGTTCTCTAAATTTCTACATTCTTATTCATGTATATTATTACATAGGTCTCACTTCAACATGTTTGCTGTGTTCTTATTAGTAGAAGCTTTTACTCAGATAAAAATGCCATTAGAGGAGACTTGGACTGGGTGACCTCTAAGCTCAGCGAGCCATTAAACAAGTGACATCCTGGTAGACTTGCAGAATAATTAAAATTTAAATGCAAAGGCATATTATCACTGCTGGATGTATGCAAATTGTTAACTGTTTAGGAAATGCAGGCAAGATTCAATGTCACTTTATGGTTTAGATGTAACATACATACAAGTTAAGTGTTTGACTTCCCTAAATTCTGCCCGTTACACATCTGAATGCTCTATATGATGTTAAAACATTAAAGCTAAGGACAAACTTTGTCCTCAAAACATTAATTACACCAGGAAATCCTGTTAAATTCAATGAATTCAGCTGAATTTAATGAGGGTTCCTGGTGTAAATGAGGGCAGAGCTCAGTTCTAAAACACAGCATGCATATGTCATCTGGCTAAGTGAGAAAAGCTGTGGAAAGCAGAGCCTGAATGCGCTGATTGTTGTATTCAAATCTTAAAGCTTAATGTGCCTTAACAGAAGTTTTGCATTTAAATTCCCACTTTTATTAAAAAAAAGGGGAAAAGAAGCTGTACTTCAGACATTCAGATAATTACATTATGCACAGAGACTCTGATCCTCAAAAGAACTTGAGCATCTCTCTGGCATTTCTAATACCTAACTGCAATTGAGGTGATAATGGCATCCCCTCACCAGCTGGTCACTTACGTTTTCCTGGTGCCTCAGTTTTCAGACTGGACACATTGAGTGTTCCCCAAAGGCATGTGCAGACATGCCTGAAACTCCATAATGGACTTCAGCCAGTGTACTGGAAAGGATGGTCATTTTTTCACCTACCCCATCCTTCATGTCAGCAGGAGCTCTCTGCACAAGCTGGATGAGCTCACTGACCTGGTGGAAGAATTCACCCAGCCAGCTAACACCCTCTTCAGACACAACTTCATCCTGAGGCTTTCAACACAAGGATGTGCTGGGAATTGCCAGGCTGCCTGCGTAGGCTGCAGGGTTTTCTGCACTGTAGGCCCAATAAGAGGTACACAGACTCTGTGAAGCCTTTGCTGCATGTGTTTTGCAAATCCAGGCAGAGAGGGGGATAAGCAGGGTATGATCTTTGAGCACAGCTATGTCTCTCATTTGTATGTAGCTGATGCAGTGGAGCAGTCTAAAAGTGCAGGATGTGTGGTACTGCATCACCAGCTGCAGTGAGAAACACACATTCCCTGGCTGCTTCAACTTGCAACTAAACAAAGTGGCAGAATGGGACTATAAAGCATCAAATACAGATGTAAATGTATTTCAGACAGGCAGAACCATAGCAGACAGGGTCAACTTCTCTGAGGTAGCTCAGGTAGCAACCTATATTGCTGCTGTCCTGAGCAGAGGCCAGGGAAATTAAAGATGTTAAAGAGTTTATCAGTAGCTCACACCTATGAGTTGAATGGAAGATGCCATCCACTTCTTCCATCCTGCTTTCTACCCAATTAATTAAACATTGAGGAAGGAATTATCCTACCAGTGAGGTCCCTTACAATGTAGGAACCTGCACAGAGTTTCTGGCATTTGAACAGCAGTTCTGTAGTGCTGGATGCAAACAAGCCCCAGCACTAATTTTAAGGAAATGGTAGCAGAAAGCTGCTTGCCCAGTTAGTTCTCCCAGCCAGTCTGAGGATTACAAATTTAAGGATTCTTGTCTTCAAAAGGTACGAAAGATGATCACAACCCTGGTCTTAGGGAGGAAGAGAAAGGTATGGATGGGAGGAGGACCTAAGTGCTGCCTTTCCAAGCTGTTCTGGATCCACATGTAGATTTTCTGCCCTAGATTTGGGCAGTCATCTGCAGATGTTTATTATGTATGAGAGTCATTAAACTGAATTCACCCAAAAGGCAGCAGTAATGGCTTATCATTTTCCCACAAAGAGGGGAAAAAATTGGATGTTACTTTTTTGAGGCAAGGAAGAAAGGGAGAAGATTCCTCTTTGGCTTTGAAAAACTGTCAAAACTGTCAGTACTACATTGCAAAAACTGAAGAGATGTGGAACTAGAGCTGTTTATTAGAAGGAAAAAAACCACAACAGTTCCCCCCCCTCCTCCCAAAAAAAGAAAACACTATTTGCAATGCAAGATGTGAACAAGTACTTCAAATTCAGGGACACACTCCAGTGGCAGGCAGCAGGACTGAGCCCCCACCCAAGGCTGGGGCAGCAGCCTGTGCATAACTCAGCCACTACTTTGTTTTGTTACAGTTGTCTCCAAGGACAGCTCACCACAGTCCCATGAACAGCAGGTCAGCTTTAAGTTGCCTGAATCATCTGTGGAAAAATATAAGCCTGGAGGGCGGACCCAAATCAAATTCTCCCAGCTCAAATGCCTGTGATCACAGGGGAAACCAGAGCCCAGAGCTCAGCTTGGCTGCTCTGGGCTGTGTCTGTGACCAAAGGCAATCCCACAGCATACCCAGCTCAATTTTCTACCAGTCAATATTGACAGGCACAACAGTTTTTAATTGGTACTCTGAGAAGCAGCATAAAGAATGAAACAAAATTAATGCAGGTATCCTGGAGAGAACTGCAGGAGGGGAGGCTGGAATTGAAAGAGATTCACAGTCCTTCAGCTGTTGAATCTTTCCCCAAGCATTTTAGTTTGTGAAATTTTGCTTCTTTGCCTTATGTGGGTATTTATACAGTTAATAAATAATAAGAGCTAGTGACTCAGTTGCACAAAAATAGGTTTTTCAAATTGCAGGTATAGCAGAGTATTACCTTTTAGTAACCACACTAAATGTTTTGGGAATCAAGCTGTAAAATCACAATGAATGCAGAAAATCAGATGAAATGTGCATCTTCGAGCCAGGAATATTTAAATTGTAACACCAATTCATCCCCCAATGAGTTGATATATTTATTTGGCTTCAGGAAACAGAAGACAACTGGCAGTCACCCTATTCTCAGACTTCCTCCCCTATTTGGGGGGGAGGGAGGGAATCTGAGAATTTCTATCATTTTCCCAGGAATGACTCCCAAACAAATGATGTCATTTTCAAGCATAGCACAGATCAGGTCTACAGCTTGGCCAAATATCTAAACCCACAATTTGGCTACAAAGAAATATTCTCAAAGCAGTGCTCAGCTTGCATCTCAGTCTTTATGTGTGCTGGTGTTTGCCAGCTGATATTAAATGACTGCCTTTGTCAGGAAGCTGTCCCTTCTCCTAAGTCCCTGGTTCAAGCTCAGTCCTAGAACCAGAAACCCAGCAGGAGAGTGCCTGTTCTGCCAGTAGGACCTGATGCTCTGGGTACATTCTTGTCAAGATTTATTCTTGTCAAGTTCAGAGCCAGGCCAGGCAGCTACCAGCTCCCACAGCTGCAGGCAGCAGCACAGCCCCTGCTCTTGGGCAGCCCAGGGCAAGACACTCTCCACCAGCAGCACTTCCCTTCTCCTATTTTTAGGGGCCCCCCTGTGGATGTTACTAGTTAACTACCAACTGGCCATGAAATGTCTTTTCATTAAAAAATCCAGCCAAAGGAACTTGCCCCAGGACATATAACAAGGGAGTGCAGCCATCAGTTTGCCCACCTAAATTATTAAAAACCCTACTGTCCATCCACAGTTTGCACTGAGGCCCTTTCAGAAAAGCTCTCTCAAGATGTTAATGAGAAAATGGGTATGTGCCACGTTGGGAAAGTTCTGATTAAAGCAGAAAATAATATATAGGTACAAAAAAAAAAAAAAGCTATATTTAAACATCTCAATTCAGTACCATTTCTCCTATTTTTTTCCTATTTTTTTTTTTAAACTCTAATCCTGGAGGAGCTGAAATATTTCCCCTGCCTGAGTTAATGCTGCCAATATGATGTTGCTGGAACTACTTACATGAATTTTCATACTACATCCATATACCAAGATTTTCCACTAGCTGTGGTAAAACAGAACATGTTTTTGGACCAAAAATCAATTTCATTTTGCACTTTGAGGGGGGGGGGGGGGGCGGGAAGGGGAGGGAAGAAAGAAAAAAACCACAAAATCACAATGAAAATAAACTGCATTTTTCATCTGAAGGAATAGTATGCTCTCCTTTCCATCTCTCTGCTTTCTGGAATGTTTTCTATTAACATTTTTTTCTGCCCAGCTGTTTCCTCCCACTGTAATTTCCCACATAACCTCTTTGCAGGTGTGGAATCTTTATACCGGCCCCAAATTGCTTTTTTCCTGGCTGACAAAAACCACTTTCAAAGTGCAAACCTTTCACCCTTTCAAAGACACCTATAGCAGTAAAGGGCATGGACTCCAAAGTGTTGACAGTCAGACCCCCACAGGCCCTGCCACCTCTCAGCAGCAGAATGCATTGTGCTATGAAAGTGATGAACGATCTCCAGCGGGCTGATCGTGTGTTATTTTGACAGCCAGGAGATGGGAGCTGTACTGGGTGTATATATTCCTCCAGAGAGGCAACAAACCAAGGTGGTTCAGTCCTGCTTCCCAGGTCACATCCTACATCAGGGAGCTGCTGAAAGCAATTGCTGCGGGCAGCTGCTTTACTGTCCATCCCTCATCACTGCTCCACACTGTAAATCTCTCCCAAGGAGAATCCATTACCTGCTCTCTCTTCTGGCGCTCCCCCAGCCTGGTAGGGGATGGCTGCTCTGTAACTGGGGGTTCCTGAGGGCCCATGCTGCTGCCCCACCTCTCCTTTTGCAGAGAGGGATCAAGACAGAAAGGCCCGTAGGAGGAATGAACAGTCTCACCTTGGTTTCTGTTAAAAAAAAGGAAACAAAAGCTTAGAAGGGGGATGAATTAGATGGGATACCAGGGACTGATACCAGCACAGGGAGAAAGAAGTCGTTTTACTTTATATTCAGAAACCCAATTTTCTGTGGCATATAAATCAAAGGAATAAAATCTGCTGCAGGCAATAACTGTCATTTATTCCTGTAGTTGTACCTTGAAAAATCCCCAAAGTTTGTTCTGGGAGCAGGAAGCCCCAGTGTGCTGTACAAGAGGACATTCAAGTGCTCCCTTCAGACAAGTGGCACACAAATCCCTGAGCCAGGAAGGCACATGTCACAGCACAGCCTCCCCTGTGTGTGTCTGAAAATAGCTGAAGTTCCTATTTGCTCGTAACCCCGATTTTTCAGACAGGCTTATGGACCATGGCACAAAAGCCAGTCCCAGCTGCATGGAGAACTGGGTGAGTTTCAATTTTGCAAGCACAAGTTGTGCCTGCACCCCCTCCATAAACTGAGCCCACACTGGCAGACTGAAGGGTCAGCTGTGTCCCCACATCTCATCTAGCCTGCAACCCAAACCCCAGGAAACACGACTTTTATCTTCACCCTTTTCAATTTGTAAGTTTAGTACAATTTCACTTCAAAATTGCAACTTCACTTTCAGAAACACTTAAATAAAACATCTATTAATGGTTAACAGTAATGCTGCTACAAAGTGAGAAAAAACACTGTTACCCACTAGAGAAGGGCTGCATACACTCTCATAGGAAAGAACAGGTAAGTTCAATTATCCATCATCTGCTACATTAGGAAGACCCAGGTAGGGCCATTTCAACCTCCTTCTAGAGTTGTTTATTTGGGAGACTGCAAGGCAGGAGCATGTATTATACCTGGCTGAAATCAGCACACAGGCTGCAGTCAGCTCATCACCCACTGGGAGCTGGAGCAAGCAGTACATCTGCCCAGCTGACATAATTCATCCTTGAGAAAAGCAAAACGCTCCGGTGCCCATTGCTGGGGAGCTCCATGTCCTGTGTAAGCACAAGGCATTTACTGAAAACCAGCCTGGGGTGCCCAAGCCTACTCCCTCTCACAACTCCAGAAACACAGAGATTTGTCCCATGTTACAGAACAAATCAGTGCCAGCACAAGGAATAAAAACTGATTAATATTTACGGTAACACTGGTGTTCAATGGGTCCTAAATGTCAGCACAAGGAATAAAAAAGAAAACAAAAAACAAACCAATAAAAAAATCAACATACCTAGGTCAAAGTAATTTTATTAATAACTCACAAGAACAAATTGCTTCGTTTTACTGAGAAAATCACAGCTTTATGCACCAGGGCAGAATTTGGAAAGCTGCATATTAAAATGCTGATTATGCAAATATATCTTATGAACATTTTTAGACAAGAATGAAGGAGGGTTTATTTTCTTTAATTAAAACCAGAATCCTACGTAGTTCATTAGCATGGATTCTGAGCAAAATGAATATTAATGTAGCCCACCTCTCGCAATTCTACCTGCCAGAAATACCAAGGAAAAAAGGTTAGAAAATGGATTCCTGAGCAACTGTAAATGCAACTAGCTAATGTCACTGCAAGGCTGCTGGCATCTTTGAAAGGTCACAGAGATCAGGAAAACCTTTTTGAGCAGAAAAAGGCAAATAATATTGCCACCTTCAAAAAGGCACGAAAGAAGATCTGGGGAACTGCAGGCTGCTCAGCTCTGCCTCAGTCCCCAGGAATGTTACAGAGTAAGCCATTAGGGAAGGTGTTCCAGGCACAAGAAATACCAGGTGATGGGGAGCAACCAGTCAATGCCAATTCACCAAAGGCAATTGATGCCAACAGCTAGGGGCAATGGCTCTGTGGCAGAGGGGACACCAGAGGTGCCATTCACCTTGACTCCAGCAAGGCTTTCACTAGTGTGTCCCACAGCAGCCTTGCTGCCTGATTGAGGATACAAACTCCTGGGTGGATGAAGAACCTTGGGTCCATTTGGCTCAAAACAGTCTGTGGTTCAAGCTTAACTATCAGGTGGCTACAAGTGACATCCCTCAGTCAGCAGAACTAGGGCAAAACACTTTGAGCATCTTACTTAACAGAAGGGAGCCCAGCCAAAGGCACTGGTTTGTGCAGCCTGGCGAGGAGGAGGCTCAGGTGAGACCCAACCACAGCTTCCTACAAGAGCAGGGACTGTGAAGAAGAGAGAGCCAGACTCTACTCAGACATGCAGTGAAAGGGCAATAGGCAACAACTGCAAACTGCAAGCAGGGAGCCTTGCCATGAAGAACAAACGCTTGGCCATGGGAGCAGCTAAGTGCTGGAACCAGCACCCACACAGGCTGTGGGACCTCCACCACCAGAGGTTTCCAAACTTCAGGGTCTTGAGCAACTTGGTCTAGCTTTAAAACTGGCACAGTAATTCACAGGGTTGGACGAAATGACCTCCAAATGACCTTTTAATCTCAATTTTTCTATGATTCTGTGATTCCAAGTTCCTATGTAAATACAAGTTAAATCAGTAAAAAGCAACAAGGCACATTTGTTCTGATGGAGCTTCAGGATGTTCCACCTGTCAGGTCTCAGACACCATTATGTGCTTCTTCAGCCAAAAACTTCATGTACTGTTGGCGAGCAGGGAATTCATCAGCTGGCCTGTTGTATGCAGTCCAGACGGGCTCTCCAACAAACAGCCTCATCGCCTTCACGTAGTTCTGCCAAAAAACAGCAAGCAACAAATAGCTGAAGAGATTTAAGAGCTCCTTTTCAAGGGATCTTCAGTCCAAAGTTAAGGTTTCACTTACACTTCTGTAGAAATTCTTGAAATAATTTCACGATGAACTAAAAGCTTCACATATTTCAGAAAATCCCAGCACTACACCGCTGCTCCTGCTCTCAGTGCCCGCAGGGGAAGGCTCAGGCTCCCATGCAGAGATACTTTGTGTCCTGATCAGTGCCTCCAGCCCAGGCAGAAGCAGTACTTCTCCCCTTCTGAAGAAACCAAAACCATCCTGTCTTACACAAACCTTTTGCACTGAATCCACAACACTGAGCAATGCAGCATTTAAATCCTATTTGCTTAATTAAACACCAGCAACCAGAGAACCCAAGATATTTACAAAATGTTTTTGGGGAATACCAGAAGCACTAAAGTCACAGACATAAAAAGTGAATGGGGAGTGCATAAATTATCCAAATAATGCTTAATAGGAAGTGAAAAAATCTCCAGATTCCAATAGGAAAAGCAACAGCCTCTAATACCAGCTAACCAAAAGTATGTCTGGTGCAAGGTTCAGCTGTGGCAGCAAAAAATGGGGTTTTGCATCCTACAGAAATGCTCCAACCATGGAGCACTTCTCATCTTCTGTCCACTATGCTACAGATTTAGATCCTTCCTATTCTGTAAAACACAGATAGATGATTATCTTACAGTCGGGTGTTCAGCAATGGTAAAAATAAAGTTTAGGTACCAAAAGAACTTAGCTGCAAAATGCCAGGGTCTAGAAGCACCTAAAGATTTTACCTGGAAGATGGCACTTCTGGACTAAAGATCCTGAAGTGAACAAACACTTAAGACTTCTTGGGGATTCAATAATAACCCCTGACATTCTGTCTATGTAAAGAAAAAGCCTGAGAATAGTAAATGTAGCCTGTTCATTGTGGATCTCAAGATGCAGATGAGAAAAGTTGGGTTTTTCACCAAAGCAGCATCTCCCTTTTTCACGTGTATGAACACTGCTATCTGGACAGCTGATTCAAAACAAAACCATTCTCAAAATCATCAGAGATGCAATTTCACCTCACAGGAGACAGCACGTGTTTCCCCATCTTGCAGGGGTAATGCCAAGGTTACAAACACACTTGTAAAAGCCCACAAGAAGAGCAACACAGACCAGGACTGTAAGTGCCAATTTCACACTCCCACTGACAAAAATATCTTTCCAAAGGAGGTCACCACCATCTCTGAAGCCAGCATCCAGCTTAGCACACAGTAGTTGCAAGTAGTGGCTCTGGACCCTTAAATCCTTCTTTCCCTGAAGGTGAATTCAACACTTGTGAAAAATGTCACTGCTGGACACAGACACACTTTTCTATCCCCACAAAAATACACAACAAGGCAATACAGAATGATCTATCCACACCTTGTCCACCTCAACTGATGGCTGGGGCAGCTGTGGAAGGGACTGCCCAAGGCTTGATATGCCACAGATATCACGTGGCAATGACTTACAGTTATAGCTGAGAAGTTGAATTTGTGACCTGGAGATGAAAGGTTCAGATGCTGTGAATTATTTAGTATTTTTCATTCTCCTCCTTCATATTTAATACATTTTGCTAATGAACTGGAAGTCCCAGGGCATGTAGTCACGAATGCAATATATATTCACACAGATTTGTCATCAAAATTTACAGTAATCTACAACAACATACATTTTCATCCAGTGTAAATCGGTGATAGATGCCAGCAGGGAGGGTTATCATGTCTCCTTTTTCCATGGAAATCCGAATCCATTTGTCATCCTTGTCTCGAACATCAAAATAACCAGATCCCTCCAAGATGTAGCGAATTTCATCATCAAGGTGTAAATGTTCTTCATAAAATGTTTTTATCTAGGAATAGCAAATATTTTGTAAAACCACTGAACATGGGAAAACTGCAAAGATATCTAGCAGAAACACAGAGAAGCTGAGAAAGGCTTTCAAAGGGTAACTGTGTATTAACTAAGAGAGGAGACCAACATGGTTAAGATGCCCAAGCCAGCCAGCCAGCTCCTGAATCAGGACACTTCTAATCAGGCTCCTACATTTCCTTTGGAGGCAGGAACTCCTCTGACAACAAACAGCAGCTCTAGCCATATATAACCATTCTCTGAATAACAGTAATGCTCACAGCCATTTGAAAGAGAAATGGGTAAAACTTCCCACTGCAGAATTTGGTCCTTGTGCTTGCTCAGTTTGATCATTTTGTGCTTTTTTTCCCCCTAACATGCAGCGCCAAAACAAAGCCACAGATTATCTCCCCTCTTTTACACCTACACAGAGCTGAATTAGCTGTATAGAGTACTACTGCTGTTGTGAAAATGCAGTTACTGCCAAACAGGACCCATCTACAGCAATCTGATGTACAGTGTGTCATGCCTGCCCACACACCGTGAGACCCAGCTCCAGGCTCCCCTGTCCAAGACAGTGGCAGCAATATTCTCTTTTTTCTGAAAGGGCAAATTCTTTGTACATGCACAGAATATAAAACACATTTTAAAAGTTCAATTAGCAGAGACCTGAGAGGTTTAGTGCACAGTGAGCAGTGCAATGCCAGGTACCATCACCACCTGCTCAGGTCTGGATGATATTTAGCCACAACTGTGCAGATGTCCTTGAGCCAGAAGTGATCCAGCAGAGCAGGATGAGCAAAAGTCCCTAGTCTTGTAAAGAATGGTCCATCTTTCTGTCAGATAGAGCCTACCCAGGCCATCTACCTAATGAGTCACTACCTAAATCACCTTCTCACCAAGACAAAACCACTAGAACACAATGGGCTTAAAACAAACTGGTAAACGGAAATTTATTAAAAATATTAAAGAGTCATTGGGTTGCTGTCCTCAAGTCAGAGCAGCAAGCCAGCAGCACCAGGAGGTTAGGATAAGAAAGCTCCTCCTAGGAGGCTCACCTGAACAGTGTCGAGCTGTTACAAAACTGTCAAGGTATGAGCTCCCCAAGGTAAAAACTCTTCTTGTACAAAGAATGTATCCTTTCAATTCCTTGGGGTTAACACTTACTTTAAAATGACACATTAAGCAAGCAGCCATTAGGATGTAACAGCCTTCAAAGCCCAGGCCCAGCTGGCAGCCACTCGCCTTCATCCCAGAGAGGCTCTCTGAGGACAGGTCAGCATTGGCAGCGCTCTCCTGGTACGAACCTTAGTTTTGAAATGAGTGATTGAAGTGATCCTCAAAACCTTTGAAGGCGATCTACAGAAGCAAAAGACCTCTGCTATCTTTAAAATAATATCAAAAGCTCTTTGTGAACGTTCAGGAGTTCGGTACAGGATGTATTTTAGACGGGGAAGCCTCATGCCCGTGTCCCGCTGGGCCGTGCAGGTGTCACACGCTGGCCGCACGCTCCAGCGGCAGACGCGGAAACCCGCAATGGAAGCCAAGTTTCGCCTACCTTTTCCTCGTAATTCGGAAGCTTGTCTTTGTGTATGGTCACTATATCCATCCAAGAATAATTTTCTGCTCTCCGAATCTCTTTCAAGCATGGATCAGTCTCATAGTTATCAGCATCCAACTAAAAAAATAGACGGGGAGGGGGAATGGAAAATTCGGACGCCATTGTTAAAGGCGGAACTCGGGGCACCCGTGGGAATGCCGAGGTGCCGGGAGAGCCGGGGCGGGTCGGCCGCTGCAGGGGGAGCTGCCGCAAGGACGGGACGCGCAGCCTGCAACACGGCCCCGCCACGGCTGCCTCCCGCTGAGGGCCCGGCCTGGCGCTCCCTGCGCGGCTCAGCCGGCCCGCGGCTCCCCGCCCTACCCCNTCCGTACCCCCGGTACACGGTCCGTACCCTGCGGTACACCGTCCGTACTCCCGGTATCCCCCGTACACGGTCCGTGCCCCCGGTACACGGTCCGTACCCCCGGTACACGGTCCGTACCCTGCGGTACAC
>VZTB01004190.1:83099-129543 GCA_013397245.1 Thryothorus ludovicianus
TGACGGCGCGGTTGGGCCGCTGCCGGTGCGGCGCCCGCTGGTCCTCCTGGGACTCGTCCATGTACCAGGCCTCCACCATCCCGCCGCCTCAGCGCCCGCGGGGCCGGGCTGGCAGCGCGTCCCGCCCCGGCGGGGCCCCGCGGCCCGGAGNAGAGCACAGAGTGTCCCCCAGAGACCGGCCGGGGCTCGGGGCTTCTCACCCGCCCCATCCCCGGATTAACCCGAGTTAACAGCCATGGTGTTGGCATGGCTGCAATGCTCTGAGGGAACTTATTGCTACGTCTCAGGCTTAAAGGCCTGCATTGCAACACCACAATTTGGGAAAAATAAAAAAATAAATTAGGAGAAAAATAAAGTAAGTGGTAAGACATGCTTGCACAGATAACTTATGTTGTCTCCATCCATGAAGATACATCCTCAGCATCCTCCCCGGGCTGGAGTGAACAAGACATCCTGGGGTGTGTCCCCTCCAGCCTCCACACTTCTGCCTCTACCTAATTCTATACAGCAAATAAAGCAACAGCCAGTTAATCACAATATAAGAATAGCCAGACAACTGAAGCACTCCCTCTCTAGGATTCTTCTTCCTAAAAAGTTTCTTACCAAATTGTCTGAACCACTACTATTCCAATTCTCATAAAAAGCAACCAGATCCCTTTAATGTATAGTATTTATATTTAAGCTCTACTGATTATCAGATACTCCAGAAGCTGTGCTACAGCACAATGAGGACAAGTAGGTGTTTTAGGACAGCCAGCACTGAGCGTCACGGCTGCTAAATGTCAATATTCTCCTCAAGTTGCAGTTCTCTGAAAAGATGATCTAGGCATTCACCATCCTCTGCAGGCCCTCGAGCCCCTGTTAAGTCTTTTTGAGAAATACTATTGGTTATCCATCCTTTAATCAGCCTTAATCTTGTAACCTTTCTCTTGCCTTTCTTCTATCCTGAATTTCCAGAAGAATAAATATATATATGATATAATCATATCAAATTTATATAAAAACTCTGTCCAATTAGTTTTTCTATTACAATCTATTAGATTCAAGTAATAAAGTGGCGTAAATTCAATATTACACAGTTGTTATAATTTAACAGAATATATAAGAGAGGCAAGTTACTAGAAGTCTGATTGGGGTGGTGGGTCTTTTCTTTGCAGCCAAACTTCTAAAGTAAATAGATAATGGTGTGCATATGTACAAAGAAGCAGAGGGGGCCCAATCAGAGCCCTCCTTACCCCTTCAATGTGCAGTTTTGGATGAGTGAAAAAATAAAAATCTTCACTGATCTCTTAACTACTGGATAGCCAGTTTCCTCCTCCTACTACAACCATGTGACTAAATATGTAAAACCTCACACTTTGCCTCAGGAAAGATGTTATAATGCATGAAGACTGTTAAGTAACAAACTTCTGCAGCTCTAAACATCTGTATAGAAATTAACAAATACAAAACCATTTCAGTGACTCCTAGTTCAAGCCCTACTATTCAGTGGTACAAAGGTACCATATAGAGAAGCTGACAACAGATAACACAACAAACTTGTTTGCTTTTCCTGTATACTTGAATAGGAAATAAACCAATGTTGATTACTGGTAGTTACGCTCTAATTCAAGTGAACATTAGTCATTCCATTAATCTCATGAATGACTAGAAAAAATAAAGTCCAACACTTGAGATCTGGAAGTATGGAAGTATCATCTCCTAGTCTCATTTCAGACGAAATGGTCCATTACTACCTTTGGGACAACACTGAAGAGAAACTAACAATGCTAACAAGAACCAGTATGCCTAAAAAAACCTATTTAATGGAAACAGAAAGCCAGAGATGAAGAGCTTGGACACAAATCAGGTAGAGAGAACAGTAAAAACTCATTTTTCAAGTTTTCTTGTGACCTGGCTTTTTCTTTGTTCATGCTACCCTGCAAGATAGCATGATAAAAGAAAGCTACTGGTGCTGTAGCTGACACTGTGAGGTACACACAGGTCAGTGTCACAAGCTCACCTGTGGAGCAGGCATTGCCTGTACCAGAATGCCAGAGCAAACTGATTGACATCTGTGTTAGGTGACCTCCTACCAAACCAACCAACCCCAAAGTCTGCCCTAGCCCCAGCTGTTTTGGGCTGCAATGTATATCTTGGTACAAAAAAAAATTTATTTCACTAAGAGGAGAATACAGAACACTTCAATTTAAAATTACTTCTTCAGAAGCCTGTCTTTAAGATGAATTCATAAGTACACGAGACAGCTAAAAACACTGACCACAGCCCTTCCAATAGATGGAGAAAAAACAAGTACCCAGTATCATCAACTAAATATTGTCTCAACTGTGAAACAAATACAACAGAAGAAGATGTAGAGTTTTCCTTCTCAGCGGCTGGTTTATATTCAGTGCTTCAGGCCAGAAAGAAGTACAGCTCAAAGTTCAACTCCAAAGCAATTACAGCAGTTTAAGTTGTTGCTGCCATGTTAGGCCTTTTCCTCCCAGTGCAAAAGTCTCTAGTCCCAGGACATCAGCACTTTTGTTTACAAGCTCCTTCTCTTGCTAGTCTGTCAGCTTCTTCGTTTCCTCGGAAGCCAGCATGACCAGGAACATGCATCTGTCAGAACAAAATACAGGAGTGTTAGATATGGAAAAAAACAGGAAGAAATACATGAAATCTGCTCAAGCAATGCTCTGTCACTGATAGTACAGGAGCACCTCCTCAGAGGTCCTCACCTAATATTGAGCCCTTAGGTTTTCTTCCCAGGGATTTTCATTCTCTCTCTTCCTCTAGGGAAAGTCTTGCCAAACTGTAAATATCATCTTCATGGGAATTAGTGAAAAGCCTAAGGACCAGCTAACCTATCCTTTAAGAAATGCAGAAAACAGCTCCAATTCAAAATTCCCACCTTCCTGCATTCGGTGTTTAAACTGAGTTAATCTTTCCCCAAAAGTCATTAAAAAGCCATTAAAAGCCTTGATAATTACAGCACTCACTTAGGACACATACATAGCATATCAAAAGATCCTCTCGATTTTCAGACTCTTAATTGTCCATCCATCAATCAGGAACTGAAACAACTTTATACTCCAAGCCCATCCTTGTCAGAAGTAAGGGTGGAGTAGGAAGGTGAAGATGAAAGTCAAGCTTGTTATTTGACAAGATCTGAGAGGGTCCAGACAAGCATGAAGTGTGTGTGAGGTGACATCAGATTTACATGGCAAGGATGACATGGGGGGCTGTAGATGTGGATTCTGTGAAAAGATACCAGCAATGTCCCTACACAAGAGAGAGCCAAATCCAGACAGCTCCAAAAGGGACCCCCAGCTCAACACAGCTAAGCCCATCACCAAAGCTGATGGCTCTTCTGTGGTAGCATGTTTAAGGAAGGGTAAAAATGCTGCACAACAGCCAGGGATAGGAGTGAAAACATGTGAGAGGAACAGCTCTGCAGACACCAAGGTCAGTGCTGCAGGAGGAGGTGCTCCAGGCACCTGATTCCCCTGCAGTCTGTCGTGCAGACCACAGTCAGTCAGCCTGTCCCCCTTACAGCCCAGGGAGGCCACGGCAGAGCAGAGATCTGCCTGCAGCCCATGGAGGGCTCTGTATGCATACACTCCTCCTGAAACAAAACTCTTCCCATCTTCTGTAAGAAATTCAGGTTTAAGAAATGTGCAATAATTTAAAGACCAACTTTCTCCTCAACAGGAAACAGGAGTAGCTATAGAAAATCTAGTCAGCTTGCAAACTGCAGTCACCAACTCTGTAACACAGAACATGAATACCTGCAATAAATTCCCATCAAAAAATTGCACATGAAACATCTTCATCATCCTGTCTTCTACAGAGTAAAGACAGAAGCTGAGTAAACATGCCACTAGCAGCTGCAAAGTCAACTGTACACACATCTTCTCAAATCAGTGCTCTTATTCCATAAATAGGCTAAAATTTAAGAGGCAAAGGAATGCATTCCCTGAAGTGTTAAGCACTGATATTAGAGGTTACAGAAAAATACATTTTATCAGAAATATCTGTATAGAAGTTCATTTACTTCATTACTGGAGAGCAAAACAATTTAAAAATTGTTATTTTAAAGACCTTCTCATACCAATTTTTCTTAAAAGAAACAAAGTTAAAGCACAGAAAACTCGAGTTAGTTTATTTGGGGTTACACACACTCAGTTTTCCCAGTTTAAACACACTCATGTGATTGAGTTACTCCAACAAACCAACAACCTAAAGAGTTCTGAAAAGCAAATACAGAAATTCAGCTATGACAGAAAAAAAAAGTTATATTCTAAGGTTAGATTTCCAGAAATTGCATCTACTAACAGCACTATCAAACTAAAAATAATTATTGTAGGCATTTTCTAAGGAAACAAATACAAATATTCATTTAAATAAAGGGAATACCGGTTCCAAGAATCTAGGCTGTGTTGCTAATCTGCTTTAAACACAAGCAGCAGCTTCTCTGCATTTGCAGTTCTACTTAAGGATGTACAATATTATGCTGTACAAAAGTCTTACTTATGATCACACTTTTAAGTTTCTACCAGAAACATGTTTAAGATGTCATTAAGAATAAGAAACAATGAACTTACCCACTGAATTTCTATGTCTTTTGCTAGATTATCAAGTCTTTCAAAATCTTCTTTATTTATTACACTTCCTCCTGAACTTGTTCTCCAGCCATTTGATTTCCAGTTGTCAACCCAGCTTGTAATACCTGTGCAAAAGGGAGTATCACCACAGGAGTGGTATTAAAGAAGCCAGCAAGGATCAAGATGGAGCCTACAGCCTTTTGATAGAACATTACCTCTGTACGAAGTCTCAGGCAAAAACACTGGGGACAAAAGATAATTCTTGTTTGGTTCTCTCATGTTGCCTTTCAGGATTATATTTTTTCATTATTACCTGAATTACCCAAACATGTTTTTCCAAACAGATATTTACTTTAAAGACTACAATCTTATATATGCATTGTACATGAATTATCTCATGAACTTCAATAAACTGAAGCTAAGGATTTGCTAGATGATACAGTAAGCAAAGCCTACTGCTCACCAGAGAATTTTCTATATTACTCTTAAGTAAGGATTTTTTTTTTTTTAATCTTTCAGGTGTGGACAATGTAAGACATCCTTACTGCTTTCATGACCTGAACCAAATAGGAAATCTACAATCTTGCATGCAAAACCTCCTAAAAACCACATTACATTTATTTGTACTTAACTACAAGCCTCCATCTTGGGCATTTTTAAACAATAACTCCTAGACACAGCTACAAAATAACTTTGGTTAGACAAGAATTGACCGCACCTCAGGGACCCAAAATGAAACTGCAAGCAAAACCAAAGAGACTGAGACAAAAACAAGAAGAGCAACATTTAATTTTCAACCACAAGCTGCACTAAGCTTTTGTTTAATGTTATTTCAAAAAACCCTACAAAATCAAATCTCTGAAGTGATCTGGAAACAACAAAAACATGTACTGCCTTTGTAAAACTGAGAAAAAAACAGAAAAAATACTTATGCAGTTCCAGATTATCACAGGAACAAAGTCTGAAGACCTTAAGGAAAGAGGAAGAAGTTTTTTTTCAGAATTTAAGTCTTATTGGCTGCTTCATATGTATTTATAGAGAATAAAATTAAGTTTTCCAGGTCTTTTAATACATACTCTGAGTACATACCTCTGGTTAGTCTTCCAGTGTATCCTAAAAGCTTGGAAGCAAGAGAACTTGAATATATTTCACAGGTGTGTGTATATTAAAGACAGCCTCTCCAATACAAGCAAAACAACAAAAACCCTATAGGTTACTACACCAACTTCCAAGTAATTTCCTGAGTACAGCCTTAACAGCCTCTGAAGTTTTCCCCTAAGCAGCCATGAGTGATAAGTTATGCACTGTCTTCCTTGCATTCCTCTCTCCATGACTCAGAAGGTTCCGTGGGTCTTATGTAATGAAAAAACATGAAGTGTCTAAAAGGATCAGAAAAATTAAAATTGTTAACTCACCATTAATAGTAAACTTGCTATCAGTGTAGATTAGTAACTTCTTGATGTTTTGACTCTTGGCTTGCTCTATTGCTTTGCATGCTGCCTTAAGAACATTTCAAAACAACCACAGTTCAGAACAGATTTTGACCACATGGAATTAAAATACCAACAAAGTACCTGATGCTAACACAGAACTACAGAGTTATTACTGTAAGACCTCCACCAATGGTTATCAACATGTTGTAGAGGATCCCAAAATTGTGTATTGTAGATGACACCTTAATGATTCAGGCAAAGAGGCAGGCACTTAAATTTCAATGGCAAACAAAACCTTGAAACACTCTGATGTTCAACCCTGTGCTGAAGAAGTAGCTCTCTGACCCATTTTCTAACTATCAAAACCAAGGCATTTTCTCCAAAACTTTGGGAAGGAAAATTCACATCACTTCCAAGAGCCTGGAAGCCTTAACAGATTGGAATTTCTTTTGGTGCTCTGAAATATAACAGAGAGAAGTGTCTGGGTGTGGATGTAGAACTGAAAAGTTCTTAAGTGGCAAGTTTGACCACTGGCACGCCAACATCACATCTAAAATGAACTTTGGTAGTTTTTAGGCAGATCAATAGCCCATTTCAGTCCATCTCCAAACATGGAGTGTGGGATAGCAGCAATACCATCATTAAGTGGAAATGAGAAGACTGAATTTGCTGTTGCCAATAGACAACAGCAGAACTCTAGTCAGGAGCCTAGAAATGGTTTTTATATTTATGTAAGGATTATGATACTCTGATCCTGCCATCATAGAAAGCTGACTCTCCTCTTAACAAATACTCAGCAAAAGTCACACTAAGAGCTGAAATATACACATTAAAACCACAAGGGAATGTATACAGATTTGAGAGCCAGACTTTCCTAATATAAAGTTGTTCAAATAGCTCTACTTTGGGACATCTGGGAATTTTTAAGGTGAATTACCTAGTTCAAAGCCAATAAAGACCAATAAAACTTAAAGTTTGGTATTTGTTTGAATTGATAATTCTGACAATTTTGCATACTTCCCTTAGAGCTCTATACTGGTTTCTGGAAACCACAGTTGAAATAGGCATGACAGTGCAGCTGCAGTCTCACATGGAGAAGCATTTCAGGACATTTGCTACTTACATGGATTTCTGCTCTTTGATTAGTCTGCCGTCCAGGAAGTCTTTCACTGGTATTTCTGTGTCCAAAGAACAAATAGTAGATTAGTTATCCCAAGTATTCAGAATAGTGTATAATGGTTACACATTAAAAAAATAAAGACAAGAGCATTACTTTTGCTTTTACAAAAAAGGATGAATGGATATTCTATCTCTAGCTTCGCCCTGGAGAGAGCAACCTGCATATCTGGACCTGACATCAATATGACACGACATTTATCATTTTCTGTGCACACGGACTTCTATTTTAAAACTTTCCACATTACTTGAATTCTAGCTTCAGCCTCCCAAAATATTATGTCCAGTAGACTTTTCCTAGAGAGGCTGCTTTCTCTGTTCCCCTCAGTATCTCCTGACTCAGCCTCATAACACTGTCATTATGTCAACAACAGAATTTCATATTTAAAAGGAGGCTGGTATTGTAAATCACATAAAAAACAAAGAAATATATTTATATATATTTAATATATATTAATAAAAAAAAAAAAATCCATTGAGCTACTTACAAAGGGTGGCCTGGTCCCCAGTAGACACCTATTCCAGCACGTGCCCTGTTACGTCCATTACCAGTGCAACAACCATCTGTATAAACAACTGCAAAGTCACCTACAAAAAATTACCAAAATCAGAAGTTCAAACACTTATTCAAAAACACTATTTAAGATAGAAGAAACGTTTGCCAGCATATTAATCTCCAAAACTTCCCTCCTCAGAGAGCCCTTCCAAAAGGTAAGTGCAGAAGCCATGGGAATTAGCAGCACAGAACACAAGTCCCACTGCAGTTTGACACCCTCACTGTTGTGAAGCCAGTCAGCCTCAAGAACTTCTGCCCCAAGTCCCATACTTCTCACTACAGTTCATGTCTTCTTCAAAACTTCCCAGCTACATCCAAACATTTAAATACAGTCTGCAGTCCAGACACACATAAAATCACATCTATAACAATAGGATTAAATTGTATATTCATAATAGTTAAAATTAATCAAAATTACATTGACAGTGTGAACAAATAGATCATAGTTCATGTTTTCATTTCGAAAATAAATGATGGGTCTGATGCTGCCATACACAAACCTCCCTAAAAGCTTTCTATCAGTTACACTTGTCACAGAGAATCAGCAAAAGAAAATAATTAAAAGAACGATCAAAGACCTCACCCATATACGAAAATTTATCTTCCCTGACTGTTGGTGTTGAGCACACTGAGTGTACTTCATCATGTTTTACACGTTTTGCAGCCTGCTCTTCATTTGTAGACTGTTCATATGGCCTTTTACATGCACTGCAACACACGATATTTAATTCCGCTTCCTCTCTCTGGCTACCACTGTCTTGTGTTACTGCCGGAGGACCAAATGCCTCTTCAAAAAAATTAAAAAAAAAAAAAAGTTCAGCAAAATCAAATTTTATTTGAAACGATTGCTTTTAAAGACAACGGCTGTTAGCAGCAACGTTAGTCCGTTACCTTACACCACCCCAAACTATTATGGAAAAGAAATGGAATACACCAGTCATCCTTCATAAATCCTAAATCAAACCGAAGAGGAAACAGACCTGCAAGGGCCCTTACACCTGATCACGGAGCAAGTAACTCTCTCCGAACACGCACAGAAACACTTTCACGGCACTGGCGCGCCCACGGCCGTGCCCGCAGGCCATCGGCACGGCGCAGTGCCAGTGTCGGGGCCAGTGCCCCCGATTCGGGCCGGCACAGCCCGCCCGAGCCCCCCGCGCCCCGGCGGGACGCGCTACCTGCCGGCTCGGGCTGCGGCAGCTGCGGCCCCGGGAGGCCGGCGCGCACGAAGCTCCAGGCATCCTTCTCGCTGGCGAACTTCTTGAAGCTAGCGGACGGGAACTTGTTCACCTGCTCCTGGCACTCCGCCCTGCAACAGAGCGAGCAACGGTGAGGCCGGGCCGGGCGGGCTCCCCGCTCCACCACGTTCTCTGCTCACCAGGTGCGGAAGACGCCGGTGCGGCGGCCCTTGCGCACCGCGTAGAACATGGAGCCGGCGCTGGGGACGCAGCAGGAGTGGCTGAGCACGGCCGCGAGCCAGCGCAGCATCTCCCGGCCGCGCCGCCATTCGCGCCCGCCCCGCTGCGCCTGCGCCGGGGCCGCCTACGGGCCGCCGGAGAGGCCAAAGTTCCAGAAAGCCCCACAGCGCAGGGTTTTGTGCGGCCTGGCTGTTTTGTTTGGTTGGTTTTGTTCCCTCCCCCCGCCCAATAAAGGCATTTTGAAAACCTAAATCAGCTGTTGTTTTGGGGGTGGGGCATGAGGTGTGTGAGGTCGCAGCGGCTTTGCACAAACCACCACGTTCTGGAAGCCTTATTTGCTAAAAGGCAAAGGAGACCTCTCAGGTGCGTTGTCCAAAAGGTCAGAGCTGAACAAGGTTGTTAAGCTGCTTCTCGTCCTGCTGTCCAGGCTCCAGGCGCAGGTGTTCCAGCTGAGCCTGGTGTCGAGGTGGCTTCTGGAGTGAGGAGAAACACCCTCATGGAATCGCAGGGTCTTTAGGGTTGGGAGGCACCTCTGGAGATCACCTGCCATGGCAGGGTCAGCTGGTGCAGGTGACACAGGAGCGTGCCATGGTGGGTTTTGAATGTCGCTAGAGAGGGACACTCCACGACCTCCCTGGGCAGCTGCTACTCTCTGTGAAAAAATTCTTCCTCATGTTGAGGTGAAACTTCTTATGTTTTAGTTTATGGCCACTTGTCCTCTCGCTGATCACCACCAAAAAGAATCTGACACCTTCCTCTTAGCACCTGGACTGTCATGTACTGGGAGACCAAAGCTGGGAGCTGGGTGTGTGCCAGTTCAGCACCTCAGCTTCTGACGAGATCAAAGTAGCAAAGATGGGGCACTGGCCACCTGCAGACACAGCCCGAGGTATCCAAGCTGCTGTTGTACTCCCTCTCAGCTCTAATAGAGATCCCTGTGACAAAGCTGATCTCATGGTGCCAGAGCTGCAGTGTTGTGTTCAGATATACAAGGGTGGCCCAGTAAAATGTCAAGAATGTGAAATACTGGCATTTGTTTTGCCTTCTGTTGCAAAACCAACAAATGAGCTCAACATTATGCATAATTACTATGCATATTAGTTGGATAACATTTCTCTTTAAAAATACCCTAAACCTGAAGCACTTATGTATTTGACAGGCCTTGGAATAGAGAAACAACTTGGTCAGGGTTGTATGAAAATATAATTACTGCATTTTCCTTGCTTCTTCTAACATATGCATAATGCTATAAACTCATAGCATCCTATTGCTGTTGGGATACTTTTGTTACACATCTGACTAATTTATTCTTTCCACTTCTTCACTGTGCCCATTCTGAGACTGCACAGCATAAGAACCTTCTTAATTATATTACTTTGTAGTGACATAACTTCTTTTAAAGATCACAGGTCCACAGTGATTCTTAAAAACCTGTCAGATATTTTGAGTACCAGGCATTATTGAGTACCAGACACACTGATCACTCTACATCCTTGTCCTAACCTAAATTCAGTGTCCAAAAGGAAACATCTGTACACTTTTTTTCACATTGCTGTTGTGCAGCATCCTGGTCTCTTCAGTAGCACTCATAGCATGGAAATGGGAAGCTGCAGATAGTCCCATTGCATCTTTATTCATTAACACTCTGAACAGTCATGTTTTGATCCATCCACACATCACCACACCACACCACACATTGCTCTTTCTCCATCTCATGAATGGCTTCTCAGTATAAACTGACTGCATACCACTGGACTGATGATTCCTTGTTAACTTTCTTTTTTGGTACTCTTCAATCAGGTTCTGATCTCTTGTTTAGCCAATCCAAATCTCCATAAATACTAATGCTGGCCATCAGGAGGAGCTGAGCAGTTTTTCCCATTCACTGAATTAATGTTAGGAAAGAAGCGTGACTTGGGACAAAAATGGGCACTGAACAATCTGCTTTTCTGGCTATCATAAATTTAGTGAAAAGTTCACTAAATGTTAGAAAACATGATGAGCTGCCTTTTGCAGATGCTAAGGTTGTTTAGTCTGGGATGTTGGTGTCTTTGTCAGTTTGTTCACAACAGCTTATTACTCTATTACACTATTGCATTTAGTAAAGTAACAGACTACACACGGCATTACGTGGTAATAGCAAACGTGTTTGTACAAGCTTAAGCTGGCTGCTCTTAGGGTAATCCAGGGAATCTGAGCACAGAACCAGTGCTCTGAACCCCATTCCCAGGCCTAACATCCCTGGACATAATGTGCAAAGAGTTGCACACCAGCCTCCAAGTGGGACTTGAGCAAAAAACCTAAAAAACCTACATCAGCCAACAAGGAAGTGTCAAGATGGGGATCTTTTGTCGAGGCAAGGTTTTAGCTCCACTTCAGAGAGATAAACAGCCAGGCTCTTTTACTTGAATCAACATGCAAATCACTTCTTTCAAAATTAAAAATACAGCTTGTTCTATTTTTCAGTGTGCAAGTGTTACTAGAGCCTTCTTTGTTAGATAACATGGTACATAATAGTGTTTCCACCGATGACAGAGTGAGTATGTTGAGCCCAGAACTGGCATCTTGAGTTAATACCTGAACACAGCCAAAGATTCATGGATTTTTTTCTAGTCTAATAAGAGTCTGGTAACCGTGATCACTGTGCCACTGTCTTAGTGGAAGCAACTCAGAGATCACATTTACAGAGGCAAACAAAACCCAAAGCCAGGCTGCCCTGTGCTGGCAGGCGATTGCCCACGCTCCTGGGTAGCCAGCACACTCCCTGGCACGGTTTTGGCCATGGCTCAACACCTCGCTGCAGGGTGGCGGTGCCAGCCCTGCTCCACCGCGTCTGTTCCGCCTTGAAAGGGCTGAACATAGCTGAACATCCCACACCACTGAATGAACGTGGAGCGACGAAACGGAGAGGACAGGGAAAAACACCATCCAGTCCGCCACTGCTGTTCGAGCGGCGGCTGCGGCCGCCCTGCACAGCCCTGGCGGGAGGCGGGACAGGGACAGAGACGGAGACAGAGACGGAGACAGAGACAGAGGAAGCTCCGCGGCGCGGGGAGAGCCGCGCTTCGTCCTCGGGCTGCGCAAACCGAGCGCACCGCGGTGCCCAGGCCGACATTCTGGAGGCTCTTCACGGGAGTGCATTTCGACACCAGAGACCGAGAGTTCCGCCTGAGAGAGGCGCGGCGGGGCCGGCCCAAGGCGAAGGCACACAGCAGAGCCGAGCTTCCCGCTCCGTCCCTCCCTGCCGCAGGAAGCGCGACAGGCTGAGACGGGACGGAGGGCAGCTCCCGCCGCCGCCCGCGGCACTGCGCATGTGCTGGGCCGCGCCCGCCCGCGCCAGGACTCTAAATGTCCGCTCGGGCTTCGCTGCAGCGCGCTCTCGGCGTGCTCGCAGTACTCACCCTGCCCTTCTTCCTGCTCTGGCTTCACCCGCGGTGGGCGGGGCCAGCGCCTTCCCGGGCCGCGATCTGTGCTGCTCTCGCGAGAGCTCCCCCTTTTCCCGGCCGGCGCGGAGCGAGGTGGGTGCCCGGGCCGGGCCCGCTGTTCTCCCGCCAGGGTCGCCGCGATACGGGACCGGGCGTGGAGCGGAGCCCCCCGCGGCACCGTGGCGTGGGGATGCGCCCGATTACCGCCTGCCCGGGCCCCGATGGCCGCCGGGGCGCCCGGGGCCGCGGGTGGCCAGTCGGCGGGGTTTCCCTTCTCCCTCGGCCGGCGGGAGGAGGGGGCCGGGGCTGGGAGCAGGGCCCGGGAGTGCCGCACGCCCGTCGAGCTGCTCGTGGGGCTCTGTGCGTGGCGGTGCCGCTTCCTGGGGTGCCGGGGCCTTGCAGAGGGCCCCGCGCTCCCTGGGACGCTTTTCCTGTGGCCTGGTAGGCACCCCCTGGTGCGACGTGCTGGGGCTGGCCCGGCCCGTGGGGCGTTCTCTGGCTTAGTTTTGGAGCGTGTGGCTGCGCAGCCGGATTGCAGAGTCCTGGCTGTGTTTGGAACAGGTGACACGTGCTTGGTGACAGCCGAAGTGTTCTTTTGCGTTGCAGAAAGGCCATGTTCAGCTCTAGCGCCAAGATTGTGAAGCCTAATGGCGAGAAGCCAGATGAGTTCGAGTCTGGTATATCCCAGGTATGTGGCTTTTTCTTGTGCTCTTCAGTAATGCTCTTCAAGTTATAGGGACAGTAGTCCAAGCCTTAAACTTTGAGGTTGATCCTGTTAGCGTGTTTTCTTTCCCAGTTTTACTTGGGAACTGAGTCAGTTAACCTCTTGTTTCCATCAGTTAAACTTGTTGAATGTTGGTGTCTCTTACAGGAGGTTAAGTCTTTGATATTGTGGTTAAAAGTCTATGTCTGCTCTTGGGCACTGTGGACACACTTTGGTCTCAAGTGTTCTCATGAGCTGAAGCGTATGTAATGGGTTATTCTGCAACTTCACTTTTGTAGGCTCTGCTGGAGTTGGAAATGAACTCCGACTTAAAGGCTCAGCTGCGGGAGTTGAACATCACGGCAGCTAAGGTAGGCTGGACCTTCTCCACTAAGAACTGGGTGGTCACTTGTTCTGTGTGTGTTTAATTTTTGTGGATGTTAATGTACAAGGTGAATGGTGTCTTAAGCCCTTATGGCTTGTGGTGTTTTGTTTTCTGCTATTGTGGCTTATCTTCTGATACTTGCTGCTAGCACATGGGATTCTGTAATAGTGTTTTTCTCAGGAACTAATCTGAAAAGTCACTGTTAAAGCCCAAGTAGCAATTTAGTGTGTTAAATAAAAGTGTTTATAAATAATGACTCTAATTTATGTCTCTGCAGACTGAGTTTGGGATCTGAAACTGGCTTTTTGCATGTAGGTATTGGCTGGAAATGTAGGTGTTACAGAAAATTAGTCAGAAACATAAACTGCAATATTATTTATTAAAAAAAAGAAATTGTTGTGAGTCTTTTAGTTGCAATTAATAGGTGATAGGTGGATTAAGGCAATAGAGTGACTTGATCGTGTAGTTTAGCCTGCTTGTACATTCCAATTTTAGATCACTGTAGTGGTTTTAACTCACTAATTTGAGACTTTCTGGCCAATTTGTAATTTTAGTAGGCAGCTGAAACATGAAAAAGAAACAAAATTAATGTTAGAATTTGTCAGTCTGGGAGACTGGATGGCAGCAATGGAGCTTGTCACTACGATCAGGAACTTTAATGGGCTGCATTTGGTACAGACACAGGGACCTGACTGCTTAGAGTTGAATTAAAGAATCTGAGAATGCAGAAAGCAGCTTGGTGTATGAGCTGAGGGGCCTTCAGAAGAAGCCCCATCTCTGGAAGTACAGCAATGCCAGTTGCCCTTAGTGAAGGGCATTTAGCAACGTCTTTGTTGTGTACTTAGCTGCTTGATGTTATTTGTGGGAACCTTCCATAGGCATCTGAGTTGGCTCATATGAGAAGGTAGCTGGTGACCAACAATCTGTCTTACCACTCTCTTGGAAAATGAGGATGTCTCTGCATCCAGTTTCATGGGAGAAGTGTCTTGTAAGCCTATGCAAACTTTGGGTTTGATCAACTACTGGGGAGATAAACAAGGGGAGAAGTAACCTGTCCTAGTGTATTGTAATCCCGTTGGTATTTGGAGGGGTGGCAAATATTTTGATTGAACAGTGATGCAGGCCTAGGCAAGCGGTGGACAGAAGGTGATTTCCATGAAGCACTAGATTAAAAAGAGATTTGTTCCCCTAGACTTTGTTTGGAGGCAAGTAATTTTTGAAACTTAGTATCAGCACGATGGCAGTTGTGGTGGTAAGCATTCGGTATAGTTACAATTCTAGCACCTGAGGCTCATCCTGGGGAAGGAATGGGCTTTGCTGTTCAGAGGATGTGATTCTGAAAGGAATTATGGGATTTATTGCCCACCATCTCTTTATTTATCGCCTCCACAGCAAAACAAGTGCTCTGATAAAAGTTTTTCTGTTCAGAGCATTAAGGCAGGTACTGCTCTCTGATGTAGTCTCTGTCCTACAGAGTCAGAAGCAAGGCTATCAATACCTGTGCTCAGAGTATCCACGGTCAAACCAAACATTACTTCTCAACCCCCAGCTAATGCTTAATTTATACTTCTGTTTCAGGAAATTGAAGTAGGTGGTGGCAGAAAAGCCATCATTATCTTCGTACCAGTTCCTCAGCTGAAGTCCTTCCAGAAGATTCAGGTGCGGCTAGTTCGGGAGCTGGAGAAGAAATTTAGTGGAAAACATGTGGTGTTCATTGCTCAGGTAAAAAAAAACCCTTAGAATCATAAAAATGTTGATTTAAAGTGATATCCAGGGGTGATCTAGCCAGGCTCATGCATGTTCTAGTGTTGCATTACCCATTCAGGGTTACAGTGATAGTAATTCATTGTACCAGCAGGAAATGTAATGAGTGTGTGGTGGATGTTAGCTAAAATGTTTTCAGCTGGCAGCAGTGGAAACTTGATGAGATGCAAAGTTCTTTCATGGAGGATGTAGCTTTCTTGTTCTGACCTCTCTTACTCCTTCAGAAGTTTGATGCACAAAGCTTAAAATAAAAGGGGGCAAATATTAATAGGAGCTTTGCTACACTTAGACAATCTAAGCACTTAAATTTTAAGTTACTAAGAGAAGAGGAAAAAAAATCTCATGCAAGTTCTAAATATATGGCAGGAGCTCAGGTGAAAGGGTGTTGGAGGGATGTCTGGGCAGTACTTAAGGGTTGGACAAACTAGGGATCTGTCTGCAGAGTGGACAGTTGGTTAAACTAAAGGTAGCTGGTTTTTTTTAATACAATTCTAAGAGCCAGAGCAGTTTACCCTGAATCTTTATCTAGCCCAGATTTTATTTAATGAAGTACCTCTGGCTCACTGTACCTAGAGGTTCTTTACCTGGAAGAGAGGATGATTGGGCACTGGAACAGGCCCCCCTGGGAAGTCATCACAGCACAGCCTGACAGTGAAAGAAGTGTTTGGGCAATACTTTCTGGCACATGGTGTGACTTGTGGGGATGTTCTGTGCAGGGCCAGGAGCTGGACTTGGTGGTCCTTGTTGGACTCTTTTAACTCAGCATATTCTGTGATTTTTGTAAGATTCTGTCATTCAGTAATCCTTTGAGAATTCCTTATCAATTCAGCGATCTGTATTTTAGAAGGCAACAGGTGCTTTTGAGTATGACATGACCCAGTTTGGATTATGGTAACCCCATCATGAATACAGTCATGGAGTAGCTGTGATGTGATGGTGGAAAATACTGCAGGTGGCTACAACTGCATCTAGAATGTTTTAAAACATTTACCTTTGTAATAGGGAAGTAGAAAATAAGTTTTACTGACCTATCATTTAGATCCTAATTTTGGAGCAGGTTATATTTAAGCCAGGGTTTGATCTGGATTGTACAGGATCTTATTATTAAAACTAGCATTTCAATCTCAGATGTCACCTAGCTGACTGTGGAACTGAGCTCACTACTCTGGTTTGCACCAGAGGCTCAGTCTGCCAGAGGTTTGAAATTTCCTGGGATTTCTGTTCCCAAAGAAATGTGTTCACAGTACAGTAAGTTACTGTGGTTGTATTTGTGGGGAGAGGGGATGAAGTACAAATCCTTTTATTTCAGTGCACTGAATACAGGAGTAGTAATTGAGAAATACTGCAGTGTATATATACACCTTCACCTGCAGGCAACTATAGTTCTCTAATTTCTAATGCTGCTGTAACTTAAGATGTACTTAAGTATTTTTTGGCTCTTCATGCATTGATTTCTAGTGTGGAGTAGAAGGTGCATGTGCTGGGGATGTTTCTGAGTTCATTGTAACCACCAGATACTGAGAAATGCCTTTTTGTTTCTCTCTTGCCTTAACAGAGAAGGATTCTGCCTAAGCCAACAAGAAAAAGCCGCACAAAAAACAAGCAAAAGCGTCCGAGGAGGTTAGTAAATGATACTGATTCAGTATGACAGCTTTCTTTTGTACCTGCTAGTTTAGTCAAGTAATGGTTAGTTGAGTTTTTGAGAGGTGGTTCAAGTGATTGGGTGGTCTTGTCCTTTCTCCTACTGCTTGAAATAGTATCTGTCATTTGACTGCTAAAGTGTTCAGTAGAAAGCTCACCTTTGGGCACTGTGTTGCATTTCTTAGCACTCGATGTGTATTTCCAGTACAGCTGTAGCCAATTTTTAGCTAGCAGTGCTGGCTTAAAGTACCTACCCCAACCTGCTGTCTCTGTTACCACAGTGTGCTGATAAGAACTATTTTTTTTTAAGTTGTAGGAAGAGCCTCTTCCACATCACATGTTAGACTGTGCAGAAGTCAAGGCTGGCACACTGAAGGGGATGCAATGAGGGAGAGAGTGGCTGAGGAGGGGTGTAGGTACGAGTACTAGTCCCTCTGGATATGAATTTGATAGCAATAGTATAGTCATTTGTGTTAAATTGCCTCCCTGCTCTCATCTAGTCACTTGATTGCTAGACATGCAACACTGCTATGTCTCTGTGGATGTCAGTGCCTCATCTATATGTTGCTATATCATTATGTAAGTCCATATCTTAAAAGTTTGTCCTCTTTATGATATGTGGCATGTGTTGTAGCTTCTCCCTGCCCCCCTAGTGTTATACTTGTGTCATGTGTTACTGTATTTTTAAGTCTTCAGGCATGGATTTTAAAAGTACAGTTTCACAGTACTCATCTAGCTGCAGTCCTGCCCTTTAGAGGACTCTGTCTGTGTTCTATTTAAACTAGCACTGCACAGTGGTTAGAGAAGCTGGCATTTGTGTCTGAGTAGCATGCTGCCACTTTCTGCATGAGGGAAGGCAGGTGTGCAGCACTGCCCCTGTCCCAGCCTGAGATGAGATCAAGCTGCTGTGTTGTTGTGGGTGTCTGTGTCCCTTAGCTGTGTCAGTCTCAGCAGGTGTGAAGTGCTGCTGTAGACACAGGTGTTAGTTACTGGTGATACTGCCCTGAAACTGCAGATTGGGATACTGCAGATCAGAAGTACTAGTCCTGTAGAGTCATGCAAAATAACCTGGGCCACCTATTCTCATGTTGGCTCACTTCTGGACAGTTCAGAAACATGCATATAGATTTCAAACACTCTTCTAGGCATGGGCTCAGTTGACTAGCTAGTCTTTTTCTGTATTACATTCTTCTTCTAAGCTGTTTGTGTTTAGGCAGATGAAGAAACCAGTGTTTCCAAAACTGAGTCTCCCATGAATGTGTTCTGTGCAGCTGAGGATACTTACACACTTCAACTCTTCCAGTCAGTGTCTCTGGCAGAGTTGCAGAAAGAGCAGTTGGGTTTTGATTTAAGTATTAATTATTAAATGTGTAGAAATAGAAGGTTTCAGGGCTTTTGTTGCAAAACAGCTTGTGGTCTGAAAGGCCAGCAACCTGACTACTTTTTCTTGTGCAGTCATTAAGTTTCTGCTCTATAGAATTTAGCTTTTCTTTTTGCATGCCCTGTGATAGTGGTGTATTGTCACACTGTGGCATTAAAAAGAAAAAACCTCACTGAATTTTCAGCCAGAGCATGCTGTGGAAGATTTAAACTGTGTCAAAGTGGAACATTTTCAAGAGAATGTGTTTTAATGATATCAATGTGGCATTTCAGCCGTACACTTACTGCAGTGCACGATGCTATTCTTGAGGACCTGGTCTTCCCAAGTGAAATTGTGGGCAAGAGAATCCGTGTAAAACTGGATGGCAGCAGGCTTATAAAAGTCCATCTGGACAAAGCACAACAGAACAATGTTGAACACAAGGTAAATAAAACTTCTCATGCAGGTGAGGGTGGCATTCTGACAACCCTAAGAGAGTGCTTAGGAATGCAGCCAAAGACTTGCCTTTTGGCTTGTGGAGGTGCTTCTATTTGTATTTGGAGTAAGGTGCTGAAATAGAGGCAAGACAGTTTCAAACTTGCCAAAGCCCCTGGATTAATAAGTAGCTACATTGGTTCCCTCATGGGACCAGACAGTGTTTTATTGGGGTTTTTGTATGTATAGAGGTTGGTTGGGTTGTTTTGTTTGTGTTTTTGTTGTTTTCCAAGTGAAGCATTTCATTTTGACCTTAAACAAATGTGCTCAGTAAAGCCTGCACTTTGCTTGGTTCTTTTCTGGTGGGGGGAAATGAGAGGCTCATGTTTGGGCCTGCTCAGCTCTCAGGGTCTCACATTGTTGCAAATCAGAGAGGACCCAAATACTATAGAGGAAATGTATGTTTTGTGTAAATCCTCAATTACCTTAATCTAGAAGAAAATAACTGTCCTCAGAGTGAAGATACACTAGCAAATAGTACCTTAAGTATGTTAACTTAGAGTTATTTGTTTACACAGCATGTATAAGCAAGATTTATTTGTCTTCACAGGTGGAAACATTTTCTGGTGTGTACAAGAAGCTCACAGGCAAAGATGTGGTGTTTGAATTTCCAGAATTCCAGCTGTAAAATGCAAAAAATGGCTGAATAAACAACTGTTCATATAACAGAGTAATTTCATTTAAATTTTGAATTCTGTAAATACAAGTGGGGATTAACTGGTTCATGGGGCTTCGCCACTGTCTGGAGAGTGACACCTGTGAATCAAAGTATTAAGTCTCCAGCAATTTAATGGTAGCCCTCTTAAAGTTTTTCTTGTTGCAACACAACTGGACAAAAGAGTCCAGAGTCTGCACAAAGAATTCCTTCTGAAAAACCTAAGTGTTCCAAATCTCACCTGGGGAAAATATGGAGAATTACTGTAGAGCAGTGGAACTCCTGAGTTTTGCACATGAGAGTTGGAGACCTACGTGTTCCTGGCACTGGAAGAAGTCAACAAGCAAATGGTGTGTGACCTATGAAATATGTAGAAATGACATCTGGATAAGGGGTTTGAGTTCTTAGAAAATAGGTTGGGGGAGATACAGGTTGATTTTGAGGTAACTTAACTTGCTCTAAATAGCAACATATCTTACCAGTTCTTACCTGAAAGCAGGCTCTGTATTTCTAACCTTTCAGACTGAAATGGGAAGGAATTTTTACTTGAGTGCTTGACTACGTCACTAGACAAAAACTTGAGTTTTTTAGAAATGTTTGTTTATTTTAGATGATCTTTTAAGATGGTTCTGTACCTGCTCAGTGATATAGGGAGAGGTGAGAAAGGACTCAATGTATCAGCATCCAAAGGCTGATAGTGTCTCAGAAATACATTTTTTACTTCAGTATCTGTGTTAAAGAACACTTTACACAAGCTCCGAGTGGTGTTGGTCATGTAAGGTTCTGAGCACATTATATTAATTTAGTACTTGATTGTACTAAACATAGTATTAGGAGTAAGTGTTTAACACAGTAAAAGACAAGTATTGGAGTCAGTCTGTTAAGCAGAGAGCTAAGTGGGGAACAAGTTGTATTACAGGAGCACTTAATAACTTGCATTTTCCTACCTGAGAGTAGATGGAGAACAAGTGCCACTCACTGAGGGTCTTTGTGCCTTTACTTCCTATTTCTATTTACAGTAGTTTTAGTTCCTTCCAGTTTGACACCTCTTTAACTGTGGTGAGCTAAAATGTTAAAACAAGTTCTGCATAGTTTCTGCATTGAAAAAAGTGAAGTCTTGCAAAGTTATGGCATGACTTAGTAGGGCAGGATGGATAGCCCTGTACTCTTACTCTTGATGCCGAGAATGCAAGAGATGGAAAATGTGCCCTGTTGCAGTTAGTTTTCTTCCTGTTACTTCCTGACAAGGATTGGATATTTGTACAAAAAGCAGGCTGTATCTTTGAAGAAGCTTGTTTACCGTAAGGCCTTTTTCTATCTGCTTTTCAAACTTCTGTCTCTGGAGTATTACTTAATTCCTTATTTATTCCTTAACTGTTTATTGTTCAGCCAAAGTGAATGCATCAGCTTCCCTTAGAATTAGATGAGAGGAGTTGTAGCTCTATAATAACCCCAAATCCTGTCTGCTTGTGTGGAGAATTGTAAAAGATCTTGCAGTAAAAGGCCCGTAACTTTTGAATTCAAGTTTTCATTGCAAAAGTGGGTATTATTCAGATTGGAAATGCCACCTCATCTAGTCCCCCAAAAATACAGTCTTGAGTCAGATACATTACTAAGTTTTCCACTAAAACAGTCAGGGATGGAAGCCCATGCAAATAGACCTTTGCTGGTGAGGGCTGAAGAAGCAGCTTGGGGAGTATTTGGAGGCTTTCCAGATGTTAACTACCTTTAATTAGAGGCAGGTGAGTCTGCTGGGGCTGTGTAACCTCTGCAAGAAGAGGTGATCCTCAGCAGTCTTTGCTAGACAGCATTTCCTGTTTTATAGGGAAATGCAACTCAGGTTTCATCTCTTCATAGTAATAAAAATATCGGTTGAGCTTCTTTTGAAGCACTGGGAGGGGGTAAGTGGGGGAGGAGAAATCTGTTGAACTGAACATAAAGTTTGCAAACGTTCCCAGGCATTGCCAGCTGGCTATAGATTTTTCTTGGCTCTTGTTGCAAGCCCTCTTGAACTCTGTGATATGCAAAGGCGCATGATGGCCCCATAAGCAAATTCTTAGAGGGAAAGGATAATAGAGTCAAAGCTCTATGGTTTTTACATCAACTAAGCTACAAGGAAAGGTGAATTTTTGTGGCGTAAAAATACAAGGCTGTGTGCAAAAGACTTTAGTCTTGGTTTACCTTTATTTACAGACTCCCTTGTGTGTTTGTGTCAGTGATACAGTCAGACAACTCCCTCTGTCCCTTGACAAGCATACTAAGTGCATGCCTGCAATCTGGAAAGTCAGTTTGATGCCATCTGGTCAAGTGCTAATGAGGCTGCTGGAATGCTGGTGTCAAATGTTACCTCAACCTAAGCAAACTCCATGTGAGATGTTGCTAGACTTTTCCTATACCTTTCATATGCTGGCACAGTTGAACTCTGAATGTGCAATTGATCACGAGTTTCATCAGCTGCTCTGGGTGAAAAAGTGATGGGGCATTCTGTACCAAGACTCTGCAGCAGGAGTATCTGGGTAGTACCAATGTGGAGAGACAGGCATTTGCTGAAGTTCTGTCATGTAGCTCCAAATGAGAAGCAAGGGCTTTACATCTGTTAAGTGCTCATGAGACTTTCACCTGATTTTAAAGCGTCAATTGTTTATTTCATATGAATCCTTTCACAATGTCTTCAAATGTTTTTGCCTATGAGGAAGACTGATCCCTGGTGATTTTTCTTCAAAAAGTTGTGTAAATGAGTCACAATTCTAGTGTAACAGAGCTTTCTTAAGGTTTTGGGTGTTAAGTGCTTGACCTGTCTTGTACTGATAGGGTAACTTGATATATGATAACATCTGAGTAGCCTCTCTGGGGTTTAAGTGGAAGCAACGTGAGTTTCAGTGTAATGATCTCATGCCAAGCAGCGTTCAAAGGAAATCCCATCACTCCTGCATTGTAGATTAAAATAACCTGTTTGCTATTCCTTTGTTTTTCCTGAATTTTGCAAGTGGGAGGCCTGAGTGTCTCAATTACATCTGAAGGTCAGAACAATGCTGGAAAGCTCGACCTTCTCCAGTTTGTGGGATGTGCTCTCTAGGCCACTAGACGTTTGTCAGAATGACAGAAAAAAAGATGTCGATTACAAAAAGTTACAGAGCCTCATAAAATGAAGGCTGGTGGTCAGGCTGAGGGAGTGTGAGTTTCCCTGTGTCCAGTAGGGGCTGACTGCAGCACTGACAAATGTGAATAATTCACTGCTGTCTAACGAAGTGCCTTTGCCCTGCCCCTTGCTGCCTGCCTCGAGGATGCTCCTGTGAAAACTCTGCTGGATGAACATCTATGTACTAGTGCTTTGTTCATACAGAGATACAAGTAAAGGACTATTTCTGTATTGCCATCAAGAGGAGAAAGTTTGTTGGATTTGTTAAGTCTATGAGTTCATGTATCCCCTTCTCTACCTTCCAGTTACTCTTCCTTGTTTTCAGGAAAATCATTCTTAAGCTTAGTGTCATGCAGTTGCTGCTTGGTGTAGCTAAATGATTATTAGCTAGCATTTTTAATTATTAAATTAAAGTATCGAGTCAACGTGTGTGGCTCAGTTGTGATCTGCCTCTAGAGCAGCAAAAGTAGAATTAAATCCAAGCACTGAGGAGATTATTCCAGTTTTAGAAATGACTAACAGAAAATGCACAAATGCTGCAGTGAGTGCTGCCTATAAATTTTTATTAAAAAAAAAAAAAATTAGTTCAACATCACAAATTGAAGTAGCAGGCCAGGTGCAAATAAAGTTAATCCTGTAGTGGTGTGGCCACACTGCTCTTTCCCACCATACATCTCACAGTACTGCACAGAAGAGGCAGTAAGAGAGCTTCTGCTCTCTCTGCTCACAGAGGGCAGAGGTGCTGGGGTGGTGCTAAGAAAATATTCAGATGGAAGATGCTTATCTTCACAGAGGCAGGTCTACAGGCTGTGTTTTACCAGGATTGTCTTAATGCTTACTAAAGTTGTTTCTTATTTTCTTGGCTAAACAGGTACTGTTACATGAATCAAAGGGAGTAGAACACATCATTGTGCTGCCCTGAGAGCAGAGGAGGGGTTGTACCTGGCGTGCTTGTGTGCTTGTCTGTACTGTGGAGGAGTCCTGTATCTGCTGCATCTCCTTGCCACTTTTAGGAGTTCCTTGGGGGTGCCCTGAGAGGCCTAATAAAGGCTGGTTAGTGAGGCAGCTCTTGCTTTCAAGAACTAGAACAGTATTTGTGATGACCTGCAATAAACTGAGCTCTCGCAGCTGAGCTCAGATACTGATTTCTTAAAGAGTTTGTGTGTTGGAAATTTTCATCTTTTGGAAAAATCTGATAGGGAAATGCTGATACCATTAGATGCTTTGCTAAACCAAAGGATGAAAATCAGAGGCTTGCCATCTTCTCTTAACATTTTAAAATATCCACTGTGTTTTTAAATAGGCATTGTGTTTAATCCTCTTACAGATACAAGGATAATGCCAACTGACTATGCAAAGTGTAGAAAAATTTTCCTGGATGCTCTTAGAATGTATTAGCATATTTTTCCTGTTTTCTAAAAACTTTTTATTGTTCCTTTACAACCAGTAGGATTTTATCTGCATGGGTTTGGTTTGAATCCAAGAATTCTATTTGTAGTTGTGTCAATATGGTATTTAACCTGAATTTAAAGGCTGAAGAAAAGTTATGTAGTGGGTCAAGCTGAGGTAGTTTGACTGGTGTCTAGCTGTATAGAAATATAGAATGATTTGGGTTTCAAGGGACTTTAAGGGTGATCTACTCTAGTCCCCCTGCTGTGGACAGGGCCACCTTCCACTAAATAAGTTTGTTTAAAACCCCATCCAACCTGGCCTTGAGCATCTCCAGGGATGGGGCATCCACAACTTCTCTGGGAAACTTGTCCCCACATCTCACTAGTCTCACAGTAAAGAATTCATAGTATCTAATATAAACCTCCCCTCTTTCAGTTTGAAGGCTTTCTGCCTTGCCCTATCGCTACATATCCTTGTAAAAAGTCACTCTCCAGTTTTCTTTTAGCCCTACCCCCCTTTAGGTGATGGAAGATGCTCTGAGGTCTCCCAGGAGCCTTCTCCAGACTGAAGAAACCTGATCCTTTCAGCCTGTGTTCATTAGAAAGGCTCTCTAGCCCAGCTCTGATCACATTCATTAGCACTCCTGTGGCCTCATTCCAACAGGCCCATGTTTTTCTTATGTTGGGGGTCTCAGAGCTGGATGCAGCACAGTGCTCATGAGAGAGGAGTAGAGGGACAGAATCTCTTCCCACAACCTGCTGGCCAGGGTGATGGTTTTGATGCAGCCCAGGATGTGGTTGAATTTCTGGGCTGCAAGGACACATGGCTAGCTCATGTTGAGCTTCTCATCAACCAGCAAGTTCTTCTCAGAGCTGTTCTTGGTGCATTCTCTGCCCAGTCTGTGTTTATGCTTGGGATTGTCCCAACCCAGGTTTGGGATCTAGCACTTGGTGTTGTTGAACTTAGTGAGGTTTGCACAGGCCCATCTCTTGAGCCTGTCAAATGAGTTTCCTGTTTCCTTGCAGAGAGGACTCATATTTTCCTCAGTCTTCCTTTTATCACTGATGTACCTAAAGAAGCTTTTCTTGTTGCCTTTGATGTCTCTGGCTAGATATAATTCTCTCAGGGCGTGTTAGCTTTCCTAACATGATCCCTCATTGCTCAGACAATCCCTATTTCTCCCAGGTTGTCCATTCTTGCTTCCACCCTCTTTAGGCTTCCTCTCTGTGTTTCAGTTTTTTCAGAAGCTCCTTATTACTCTGTACTGGTATACTGTGCCCTCTGTAGGCTGTCCCTCTCTATCCAGCAATGGTGGCTGAAAGACTTGGGAATTAGCTCTTGAATCTTGCTACAGGGTCCTGAACAGGCATGTTAGCATAATAAAGAACTTAACAACCAGCAGCTATTGTGACCTGGTGATGACCTAAGCTGCTCCCACATGGTCCATGCATCAATACCCCAGCCTGATTTAGATGATGCACCAATATGACTACACAGTTTCCAGCTGGCTTTTGGGGTGGGAAAAACTTACTTACACCCTTCTGTACAGGGACTATGCCTTTCTCGTGTGAAAGAAATCCATGTGCTTGCTTATTCTCCCTTTTGAAAGTGCAGAGAAAGCACTTTCACTGCATTTATAGTGTTTGCCCTTTCCTTTTGAACTCTGATCATTTATGTTTGTTTTTGCTTCTGCTTCCCCAGTGTTGAGTCCTACCTTTTCTACCAACTTGCCCTGAATGGCCCTATTTCTCCATTGAATTCTGTTTCTGGCCTCAAAGTTATTTGCCTGTGTTTACAGGGAGAGTAGATACGTATGTAAATGGAGTTGTATTTGCCATGGTAATATGATCTTCAAAGACTTGGACTGCAGTCACTTTGCTGCATTCTTTACATAAAATGTTTGTCTTGGCAAGTTTCTTCTCAACAGAGTGCTGCAAGGGCCCAGTCCTGCTAATTGCCTTCTGCTCCCACTGAACTGATGGAGCCTGTAATGCATAAAAAATAAACCTCAAAATAGAGTTGCGTGATCCCGAGAAGGGCAGCTAGGTTCCAGTCCAACATGGAAACCTGTGTGTAGGTAGTCCCCAGGGAGTCCTGAGTATGAGGCATCACTACCTCTTTTTGTACCTGTTTGTCTTTGCCATTAAAGCTGCTCAGTGTGTGTGCTGTGGGCTAACAAAACAGGAGCTGTTGTGGGCAAGAAGGCTGCACATCCCAGGCTTAGGGAGAGGTTTGCTGGGAGAGAGGATATTTAATGTCAAGAGCAAAGCAGGAAGAGAATACATCAGTACTGTGTCATCAGCTTGTGCTGCAAGCCCCACCACAGCACAAAATTCTCAATGGAGTAGACCTACACCTCAAAAGATATCTGAAAAGCAATAAAGAAGTGAACACACAGATGATTCTATTGCAGCTTTCTCTAGCCCCTTAGCCTAAAACCTTTTCTGTGTTCTGATATTTTCTTGATCTTGGGACTGTGGAAGATGGAAAGGAGCCTCCCATTACTGCCTTTAGCTCCTGTCCTGGTTTTCCAGTAAGAGATCACATACTGGGAGTTACCCAGGCTCCCAGCCCACTGGGTGCTTGCTTATACATGACCCCTCAAACATTACCTGGAAGAACAGGGAGGAGAGAACAGTGGTGCAAGATGGATGGAGAAAGATGATTCAGAGGATTTTTTTTTTGTAGCTATCTGACCTATAGTCTTGGAAATACAGCAGCATTTAATCAGAGGCTATTAATTGATACAGTCACAAATGGTGCTCTCTATTTTCCCTGGAAATTGAGAGTGAAGCTGTTTATATCTGTTGAAGTATAAACTGCTCTGAGGGGATGTACTCAAAATCCCACTTCCCAGAGTCAGCTGGCCCCAGTTTTTGCTACAGTATGTGGAGTACTGTGGTTTATCCAGGCCTCAAACTAGTCTAGCTGTTTAAGGTAAAAACCAGAGGTGAACAACTATTTAGAAGTTATAGTGAAATAGCACTAAAGTTGTATCAAAAGGTGTTTAAAAAAACCCCACAAAATTTCATGAAGATGCCTGCCATGTGGATAATTTAGCATTTATGTTGATGTGGGGTGTTCAGACATGGTTCTCAAACAAACTTTATTCAAGTCAAGAATGCTGCAGCCAATTACAAGAATAGAGAGAATTTCAGCAAGGGGAGAGTGTGCTAATTATCCACACAAGATGATCACATTCAGTGCTGCATTTCATGTGTTTTCAAATCCGCTGAAGCAAAGCAAGAAAAGTGTTGTGCTGGGGCAGTGTGCGTGCATGGCTTAGAGCTGGATAGATGTAAATGGTTAAAAAGGGGTTCTCTGCTAGGGAGGAGGAGGGGAAAGTAAGTGTGCATTCCCAAAAAAGTACATTCCCAAAATAAAAAGCTTACATCATGGACCTCTTCAGTTTTCCCACACTTCTTCCCTAATTATTGTCCTGCAGGACAGCTGATCTATTTCAAACAGGAAGCTGTTTACAGATAACACTTGCAACTGTTTTGTCTGATTTGTTGAACTGTCAAAAAGCAAAAGACAACCTCTTTTCAAATTAAAAACTGTCAGACTTCTGTAAACAGCAGCAATGAGGTTCATCTGTGCAGTGTCCCTGCAGGCACAGAGCATTGTGCAGTTCCCATTCTCTCAGCAGCCATAAGGTAAGAGACTTTTATGCTTTCACTCTGTAAAAACATGTAGAGGAAAAGGTCTGGGTGTTTGTTAGGGGGCTGTTTTGTATATGGCAAAATATGATTGACAATCCCCAAATAGAAGGGAAAGGTAAAGGAGAAAAGAGCTCACTCCAGTCTATCGGATTACATGGGACTTTTCTATTGAGATGCATCCATGTGGGTTAGATCACTGAGTGCCAGTTTAGTTAAGGGGGGATTTTATTTAAAATGTACAAATGCCATTGGAAGAGCTCACTTTCCTTTTAGCAGGGAAGGACAAAACCATATATGAATTTTAACTGAATTGAAACTTATTTTACTTCATTTTTTGAGTTTTAATTCCTGGTAACAGACATAGGCAGTTGTCTGTTTTCCACTTTAAAAAGTGCTCTTTTAATACAACTGCAAAGTAGAGAATGAAGACTGGCTTTGCAGGAGTGAAGGTCCAATAAGGGCTAGAATTACATTGCTGGATAATTCAGAGCAATCTCAGTGAAAATGAAATCATGCTGGGAGTAGTACCACACACAAATGCTTAGTGAGATATAAGGGTGTATAATGATACAAAATCTTGGTCCAAGTGAGCAGGAATATAAGAGTACTTCAGAAAGCAGTAGGGCACATGCCTGCTTTTCAGTCTTGAGCTTTGAAAACTAGGATTCATAATGGACTTGCAAGTTTCCATTCTAATCTCTATGTATACATATGTGTTCAGTAAAGGCAGTGAAATTTTGGAGGGGGATTGTTTTCTAGCAAAATCAAATCACTGTGGAGAACTGAATACCTAACTTGTCATACAGTGAAATGGAGCACCTGGGCTGGAAATGCTATGACTCTGTGTATCGGTGTGAAACCAATACACTTTGATTCTTGGGTTTTGAAAGATTGCTAAAATGTTGCAAGTGTAAAAACTATTGCCCTATGTTTTCCTCTCTGTAGCTGAGATTTTGGTATTTCATATCTATGATCATCATTTAAAGCATCATAGTAATCAGAAAGAATAAAACAAACACTGATTCAAAGGTCACACAATGCTACTATCCATAAAATTTGAGTATGTTACTGATGCAGCATGAATGAGGTGTGCCAGAGATGTAGATAAGAAGTAAGACTTCCAAAAATGTTTGGACTGTTTTTCCATAAAATTTTTAGATGTATCTGTTAAAATGAAATAATTATTTTAGTCAATACATGAAAGATAATATGTAAGTTAAATTCATAGTCAAAATAGCACTTTTAACATGGCAGAGCCCTACAGTCAACAGAGAATTGCTCTGGGGAAGCAGCAGAAATCTACTGTGTAACATAACTGTATGTTATGTTCAAGGCTATTTTTTTCTGATTATTTTGAGTCATTTTACACTGTTTCTAAAGCTCTTTTTAGTCATCTCTAGGGCTGTCCAAAAATTCTTGAACCAGAATCCTTTTGAAGTTGGAAGACTTTTGGCAGAGTAGCTTTTTAAAGAAAAGTGTCAGTTTTCTGGGATAGTTCAGTTCTTTTGTCAAATTATTTTGGCTGAAAACCAGGAGAGTTTAGCCAAAAATATTCTCATGGTGTCTCTTGGGAAGTGTAGTTTGTACTTTGCATTACATTTCACTACTGGCTGAACTTCACAGCTGAACCACACTTCCGGTGAGGCTGTGTGGTCAGGGTCTCACTATTTTAATTTCCCTTGATGAAAGGAATGTTAGGGTGTATTTTGGAAAAGTTAGTCTTGTGAAAGAGGCACAGACTGGGCTCATAAGGCATCAGTTGATTGATAACTAGTCAGCAGCTTCTTAAAGTTCCAGTATTTCCTTCTGGTTTGCACGAGCCACAGGCCATCCTGAATTTCAGCCACAAGAGTAGGACCCTTCAAGGGAGTGTCAGCAGAAGGTTTAAAGCCTTTTCATGTTTTTAGCCATGCAAACACCTGTAGAAGGCAGAGAATATTTAATAACATGTCTAAAGCTTTGTTAATGCTTCTGCCAACTTTTGTGCTAAAAGTGTTCCATTTTATGTATTTGGAACTGAAAAATGAAAAGGAGAATGGCTGGATTTTAAGATCTTTTAAGAACTCATAGGTCAAGAGGAAAACAACCTACTAGAAGCCTGAAGCTTTACAAAGAGATGGTTTTGAAAACCCAGCAAGGTGTCATCTCACCCATCTAAGGGTGCCTCTTCAGAAAAATCTAGTCCTGGGTCATTTGCCTATAGTTGTGTAAGATGTCTGTAGGAGAGTAAAGAACAGAAGCTGGTCTGCTTGAGCACTTCATCAGTGCACCAGTCTCTTAATTTTTCTTTAGGATCCAAGGATCCTTAACTTCTGGGACTCTTTGGACGCTGCTTCCTCAAAACTTTCAGAAGATTGGTTAGAATGTCCTTAGGGTGTCCTGGAGGCCAGGACAGAGCAGTATGACAAATGGTGAGGAGTTACAGAGTTTACACTGGCTTTCTTTTGCACTGAATCATAGAATGGTTTGAGTTGGAAGGGACTTTTAAGGATCTAGTCCAACAGTGAGTGAAACATAGACATGAATAAATAGTTTCACAGTGCTGTAAGTTGGATACCAGGCTCCAAACCAAGAACTGGATATGCTTATGTGCAATATGGAGTGAGTGGAGGAGAAGCTAGGTGCTGAAGAAAGTGACTCACAACAATCAGACAAGTGTGTAATGGCCACAGCAGCCATCTGAAAATTGCTTGTGAGAGGTGTTCCCTGATTCTCTCTGCTGGATGTGGAAGTGGATCAATTCACCATCCTAAGTGCCAAATGCTGCAGGAACTAGAGTTCAGGAAGGTGGAAGCTTACCTTGATTTTGTGTGCTGAGTTGTGCTTCAAGAATGGACGTTTTGAAAAATGACTCTGAGAATGGAGTTTTCTACAATTCTCTTTGAAAAGTAGACTGCTGCTACCCAGCTGTCACATAAGAACCTGCTGTCTGGGACCACTAACCTGGGAAGTAGGAGGTCTAAATGCAGCTCCTTGCACTGCTCCAAACCTCCACCTTCCATCTGCTGGACAGGTGCTTCCTTGATGGAAGTGTGCTAGGTGGGAGAGGAGTGTCTTACTGTTCTCCTCAGGCAAGATGTTGACTATCTCTGGTCTGTGCAGTAAGAAAAGCTTAGGCACTCAAGTTTTCCAATAAAACCACAAGAACCTCCTACCTCTTAAAGGTGGCTGAGTTGTTAGGAAATGGTTTTGGATGCTTTGTTTGAACCTGGGATGAGTTCACAGAGAGATTCAGAGGTAGAGTTGCCGGTGTTGAACTTAAGCAGCTCTCTGGAGGTTTAGGGGTGAAAAATGGGGGAAAAGGATGGAGAGTGGAAAGAGAAACTGCTTCAGCTTTGGCTGTTTTTTGAATAGGGGCTTTGAAGAATGAAGCTGTATCCATAGATGTGCTTGAATTCCTAGTGCCTACCTTTCATCTTAAGCACGACTCTCTGTGATTATTCTTTTTTTTGTCTTGTTTGCTAATTGTGGAATAAGCATAAATAATAACAAAAACATCTTTCTGACAGTGCTCTAAGATTTTCTGTTTAATTTGAGTGATTCTCAGGCTTAGTTGTGGACCACCCCAAAAACTTCTGTGATGGTGCTGATGATTTTAGCAAATGCTGAAACTTGCTGAAAGTAGGTATGCATTTATTCATCTTTAGGGGACTCTAGAAATGATCTATGGGCCTCCAAGAAACTGTGGATGAGATGTTGATTTGATCTCCATCTGGTCTGAATTCCAGGGTCAGTCTGCTCTTTGGAAGGACAAAATTATATAAGTGATTGTATAATTTTAATTCTACCTATATAGGGAATTTTTTATTATCAGAGAAAGTTTTGTAAGAGGTCTAATTTTTGGGAATTAAAATAAAACAAAGAGCTATAAAAAATTGATCTGAAAGAACCGGCATTGCTAGATGGCACAGTAATAATAGCCAATCAATTAAAACACAAGACAAGACTCTAATGAAGGCCTAGCACAGGAAACAGGGAAAAAAAAAGCCTAATTAAGTAGGAAAAGAAAAATGTATCAATGAGCTTCCTTGTCGGAATGGTGTTAGTAAGAAAACAGGTCTCTGATGGCTCACTGGAGTGGAGTTATGTTCAAGAAATGTTAAGGAAACAGATACTGAGAACATGTGGCAGGGCAGGAGAAGGATTGATGATGCATGCTGAAGAGACTCCAGGATGCTGGATCTGTCAGCACCTACAGATGCACTTGCAGTGTTTCTCTCCAGCTATGCAAAGACTTGCAGTTTAAAGCTAATGTAGAGATGAAGCGAGATGATGCAGTGAGAGCCATGTGATGTGCTGCAGCTGAAAAAACCCTTTATTGGAGGTTATATTCCTTTGCTGTTTAATATCTTCGTGAATTGGGTTTGTTAAATAAGAACAGAAGGCTTTGGAGTGGCCTAACTGCAGCCTTCCAGTACCTGAAGGAAATGTAGAGGAAAGATGGATAAAAGGACTTTTTACAAAGACCTGTAGTGACAAGACAGGGGGAAAGGGCTTCAAACTGAGGGAAGGCAGGTTTGAATTAGATATTAGAAAAATATTCTTTACTGTGAGGCACTGAAAGTGGCTGCCCAGAGAAGTTGTGTATTCCCCATCCCTGGAAGTGTTCAAAGCCAGGCTGGAGCTCTGAGCAACCTGGTCTAGTGGAAGGTCCCTGCACATGGCAAAGAGGTTGGAATTAGATGATCTTTAAGCTCCCTTCCAACCCAGGCCATGATATGATTTATGATATGATATGAGATATCTGTCAGAATTGCCTTTTATGTAATTGTGGAGTGTCAAAAAGTCTCTATTGTCATTCTGTACTTTTATAAGTGTTATACAAAACCCACAGAGGGGCTTGGTGGGCAGCTGGCATCCAGCCAAGGCCAACCCACCATGTCTGACAGACTGTCTCCTTAGCAATTCTGTATTTAAACGTGCATTTGCCTATTTATGCATAATGTACAAGTGATTACATTCACACTATTCCTTGATTTAAGGAAGATGACATTAAACATTGCAGCTACAGTGTTGAGTACATGGACTTTCTGTAATGTATGGAACTGATGCCTCCGCATCTTTTTGGCAGCACTGAGTAACTGTGGCAAGTCTTGGTGTTGGTTTCATTGATCATTTTCTTAAGTCAACTGGCAGATGTTGGGATTTCAGGTCAGTGTACTCTTTAACACCACTGAAGCCCATTGTTTTACTGGTAACTGCACAGTCAGAACAGTAGCATTATGCTCCTATAAGTGCCCTATAAATTCTGAGCAGGCAAACGTGGAGGTTCAAGTGATCATTGCTTAGCTGTTCTGCAGCTTCTTAATTGGTGCACAACTGCCCTCTGGTCATGTTCTAGCTGTGTGAAAGCAGAACTCATGTTCTGCTGCTAATGTTAGAGAATTTGCTGAGTACCAAAGCGGGTGGAAATGCCCGTAGTTACCACTTGCTTAACATAACTTGTTATATTATTCCCTAGAAATGCACATTATTAAAATACAGAAATCTCTCAGGGCAGTTGCTTAGATGGAAGGAATTTAACGAAAAATTTCAAAGGGGTCTATCATCCTTGATAATCTTTTGGTGGAAGAAGCATCATGGTATACAGTTAAGGGAAGTAACCCCTTCAGTTTATATGGATTCAGATAAACACCCTAGCTTGCAAATTGTGTTCTGCACATTATGTTAACTTCTGAATTCATATTACTTTTTCAAAATGAGATGAGGTTGTCAAAAGCATCTCAAACTGCATGCAATCCCTTGTACTCCTCAAATTTTAAAAATATTTGTCAACCAGTGCATTGTACATGGTAAAGTATTTTGACTGCATGTGTTATGGTATGTGTAAAAGCTGCTCTGGGAGATTTTGCCACTGAAAGATATTTCATCTGTGTTTCTTTGGGCAATACCTTTTACATTGGATAATGACTATTGTTAATGATATAGACTGATTAGTGAAAGTCTGCTGTGGCATATTAGTGTAAGAATACTTTGAGTTCTGAGAGCTTTGTTAATGTCTAGTTATGTGCAGAAATAGTGTCTTTGTGTGTGCTTCAAGTCACATCTGAAGCATAGAAACCTTTATTTTCCCACTGCATTTTGTTTCTACAACCATTTCTGTGTACCAACCATATATTTTTATAAATGTGGGGAACTGTTCTGATAAGTTCCCCTTTCTTTTGCCTTCTTTCCCTTATTTGTATTTGGAAAGGTGTATCAGAGCACTAAGAATAGAAGGACATTGGATAGTACTGTTGCTGTCAACATCACCTGTCACTTATCCAGTGAAGATATTATAGAATCATAGAATCATAGAATGGCCTGGATTGGAATGGCCAGCCTTGGACACTTCCAGGGATGGGGCATCCACTATTTCCCTGGGCAGCCTTGTTCCAGTGCCTCACCACCCTCACAGTAAAGAATATCTTCCCAGTATCTAATCTAAACCTACTTTCAGTTTGAACCCATTCACTATGGTCCTGTCATTATATGCTCTTATAAAAATAAAAAGTCTTTCCACATCTTTCTTTTAGGGTCTCTAGGAAAGCTGCAATTAGATGACACCAAAGCCACCTCCCAGAATCCCAAATATCTCAACATTTCCTTGTAGGACAAGTACTCCATCCCTCTGATCATCTTGGTGACCTCCTCTGGACTCACTCCAGCAGGTCCCTGTCCTTCCTGTGCTGGGGACCCCAGAGCTGGATGCAGCCCTGCAGGTGGGGTCTGACCAGAGCAGAGCAGAGGGGAAGAATCCCCTCCCTCACCTCTCCCCACACTGCTCTGGATGCAGCCCAGGACACGTTTGGCTCTCTGGGCTGCAAGGACACATGGCTGGGTCATGTCCAGCCCCTCATACCCTCTTGCACCCCCAAATCCTGCTCTGCAGGGCTGCTCTGGATCTGTTCATCCCCAGCCTGTGTTGGTACTGGGGTCTGTCCTGACCCAGGTACAGCACCTTGCACTTGGTCTTGTTAAACCTCATGAGATTCCCATGTGCCACTTCTCCAGCTTGTCCAGGTTCCTCTGGATGGCACTCTGTCCTTCAGGAGTGTCACTGGAGCACTCAGCTTGGTGTCATTTGTAAATTTGCTGAGGATATTCTTGATCCCTCTATCCATGTTACTAATTATGGTATTAATTACACCAGTTCCAATACAGACCCTTGAGGGACAGCACTTATCACTGATGTCCATCAGGACACTGAGCTGTTGACCACCACCCTCAAATGTGATTGTCCAGCTACTTTCTTGTCCATCTAATGCTTCACTCATCAAATCCATCTTCCTCCAACTTAGAGAGAAGATGTTGTGCGGCACAATGTCAAAGGCTTTACAGAAAAACAGATAAATGACATCTATAGCCCTTCCCTTGTCCACTGATGTAGTCACACATCAAATCACATAAGATCACATGTAGAGTGTTAGTTGGTCTCTCAGCCTGAAAGTAAATATAACCTTTTGTTGAAATAACATTGACACTGCCCCAGTTCAAATGCAAGATTTTGATCATGAATGCTTATATACCATGGTGTTTTGTTATATTGAGGATATCACTCCAAGAAATACATCCTTGTCATTTGAGGATAGCACTCTTGGATCCTTTCCATAACTCTTGGTGGCTTGCATGCTAGTACAAAATGCCTGATGTTGTTATATTTCCTATGTTCTCTATCTTTTGCTGGTTATTATTTTCCATTGCAGCCTGGTATTTTGCCATATCTTTCCTTTTTTTAAAAATGTTCCCACTCTAATTATGTACTGGATTGTTTTGGTGGGGTTTTTCTTTGTGGTTTTTGTGGTGCGTGTGGTTTCTTGCTTGGTTTTTTGTTTGTTTGTTGTTTATTTACTTTCTTGTATATTTGTTTGTTTTCTAGTAATTTAGTCCCTTGAATTCTTTCACTTATGTATCTTCCTGTTTTCTGTATGCTGCTGGCTTGCATTGGCACAGTTTTGTAATGCATTGAAGGCCATCTCTGCTGCTGCCAAGGGCATTCCCTTCTTGGCTGGCATCATTTTTCACAGGAATTATGGCCATTTTATCCTTGCCAGGAACTGAGGAACTAAACCAACTGAAAAACAGCATTACAAGCAGAAGAATATCTTACTGTTGGAATAGCAGCCTGTGCTAGCTGGGATCAGCTGGCCATTGGTGACAGTACAGAGAAGGGGAGGCTGATGTGTGACTGCAGCAGTTAGCCCTCCTGTAGATTGACTTAGCTAATTAGCATCACCTAATTTTACATACCTGCAAGGAGGAACTAGTGATACTAGGCAATGGATTGGTACCTCCAGAGTCAATTACCAGTTCTGTTCCATATTGGAGTGAAATCAATCCCTGTGCCAAGGTGCCTTTCTCTGACTTGGTTACACAGAGTGCTCAGGATAATTTTCTCAGACTGACCACCCAAACCAGAACAGTTAAATCCCCCCCAAGGGTCTGTTTAAAGCTAATCTCTGCTAGCTTGAGGTCTGGACCTAAGCAGAGCTGTCCTGATAAATAGGGATCTGCATTCTGTCTTGTGGTTCACTTTTTGAGGTGCCATACTTGCAGCATTGGGAAGAACTGGGCAGTCAAGTGGCTTCCCCTTATTCTTAGGACCTCCTTTAAATGTAGCTGTCACTTACCTAATGTGTGAGAAAGGGGAGTCAAAAGCTATTTCTGTTCTTTCTTATATTTTCTCCTCAGTGAGGAGTAGGATATTGTGACAACCAAAAGCAAAGCTTTTTCCTGTCCCCTTGCCCTCTGGGATGGTGCCGTTATTCCTGTGTCCTTTCTCTGCTATTCTTCCCTGCTCAGACCTCTGATTTTCCCCTTTTGCTGTATGTCCACTAGTAGTCTATATCTTGTCTTTATTCTTCCTCTAACCTCATAAACTGCTTTTCTTAGATTTTGTCTTCTCTCTGGATATTCTTGACCTGTCCCTGTGTTTATACATGACTCAATTGTGGGACATAAAAACAGAAGTCAGAATACTCATTTTACCCTGTTTTGGTCTAGAGTCCTAGGCTTGAGCTGAATTTTTTATCAGGCTTCTTCTCTGCTTCCTTTCACCCTTTAATGTAGCATGGCTGAGTGCAGTCTAATTTCACTTGTGTCCATCCAATGTGAGCAATTACTCTCTTGGGGAACTGGAGCTGTGTGTTTCAGTCCTTTTAAGTTAAGGATTTTCCATAGTTGTTACTTCACACCTTTTGGATCAATACTTGAGTGGCATTTCTGTTGTACAAAAGGCAGGTACCACTGCTGGCATGGCTGGGATGATTGGGTGGGGCCTTGATAGGCTTTTCTGCCTCTTCTGTACAGCTCCCAGGATGTAGCTGCAGGACTGGGACAGCTCTCTTCCAGGGTGAGTTTGCCTTTTGAGCCTGGCCAGTGCCCTCAAGAAGGCAATGGCCAGGCCCACCCAGGAAAACTTCCAAGAACCTCAAGAGTGAGAACTTGTTACAAAGTGTAAGTTGGTTAATTAGGCATAATATTGCACAGATATCCCAATTTCTGCAGCTAGTCCTAAGCCTCTGTGGATGGGAAGGGCTGAAAAGCAATGCCTTAAAACTTCATAGATGAAATTACAAACATATGTTCATATTATGTATTTATTAATGTAGAGAAATGTTCCCTGCAACATCCTCCACATCATTCACTGATTCTTGGTGAATCCTTGTTTTTTTTATTTCTTACAGATAGCTGTGTGGGGATAGTATGAGGTTATCATGTAACTGCTTTATAAGAACTGAGACATTTTAGACCCAGGTTTTAGAAGAACTGATACTTATTAGAACCCTGTACACTTTTCTTTTTTTTTTTTTTTGGTGTTCAAGAATACCAAAAATTTGATCTGACATGTGACAATGATGGCACACAAAATCTCAAACTATTTTTGTAAAATATAGCTGAAGACAGAAGAAATTTTGTAATCTAGCAGGGACTTTGTTTGAAATATTACATGAGAAATTCTGTTTAGTATTTCTAGTTGTCTCTGACCACCAATTTACATAAAAATAAAAATGTACTCGAGTGTTATTTTCTACAAAAAATCCATAGATTGCCTAAAAATCCATAGAGAATTATTGTGAAATTATTGACTTGGCACTCAGGTTCCATCTCCCCCTAGTTAAAAGTTTTAAAAAGTTGCCATTTTCTGGCACTACTTCATCTCATTTTTGCTGAAGTCTTGTTTTTTATATTTTCAGTACAAATGGAAATAAGTTAATTCTAACATGAATTCATTGGCTTCAGCTGAACAACATCAGGAAGAAATTTGGCCCAGTTTTTAAAAGCATTCTTCTTTATGAAAAGTGGGACTACTATACCTACATCTGATAAGGGGATCTATATTGACAAACTAATCATACCTTAACCTCACAAACATCAGCTGAGGAAATGGCTCTATTGTGCCATTAAGTGTACTTTGGGGAGTAACCAAGGACTTACTATCAGTTTGGTTTTTAGGTAATGTTAGCTTCCCATCAGCTTAGACTCACTCTTTTGTCCTCTATAGCAAACCTCGCTGTTTTTCAGTGTCATCAGGAGCTGAAATGTGTTATGTCTCTGCTTTATGCTACTCCATGCTCCATAGATTTCAGAGACTTTGTAACCATGGCAGTTATGGTCCTCATTTTTGCAATTCTACAGTATTAATACTTAGGGATTTTTTTTTCAGTCTTTCAAGTCCATTGCTTTAAACTTTAAATCAACATGTAGCAATTAACTTGAGAGCATTGCAATGTTGTGATAATGATCACCCAATGTTTAAGCAGCTTTGTAATTGATTCTGGTTTTTATAGCCTGGCTAAACAGCAAACGTTTGATTACCCAAGGTAATGTGCAAGGGAACTGAGAGGACAAATGAGAAAATGCTTAGACAAAGTAAAAGCATAGCTACACAAAACATCTGTAGGTTAGGAAGATTAGTAAGGCTGTAATGGAGAAAGATGAGGTCAGTGACACAGGTTTCATCTCCAATGTGAACGGCTTCTTCCCCAGGGAATGATCCACAACCCTTGGGCCAAGGGGTGAAACACAGCTTGTGTCAACAGTGCTGGAGGCTTGTCCCTTCTGCTTCTCCCCACTTCCCCCAGAAACTGTCCCTGGTCTGCAGTGGGCACTAGTGCTAGCCTTGGGGCTTAATTGTTTTTGGTCTTTTATCTGTTCAAAATATTTGAAATAGCATGAGGACTGTGTCACAGCCTGCTCTTTCGTGGGCATGATTTTGTGGGCATGTGTTGCATCTCCTAGAATTTAGCTTAGGGCCTGCAGGTGCTTGAGGATACATGAGCTGCCCGAGAGTTCTGCCAGGGAGGTGTTGGGATGTGCGTGACAAGGAATTGAAAAAGTCAGGGGAGTGAAAACTGTTTAAAGATATTGTTGTGTCTGTAGTGCTGACTCAAACCAGCTTGGGAAAGTCACTCACTGAATGTGGCTATGGCTCTGCAGATTTGTGTGTCTGTACCAGAGGCATACTCAATTCAGAATATAGAAAATTCAGCTCAGATACCTGGGAAGGAAGTATAGTTTTAAAAATAAGAGAGAAAAAAAAATCATAGCATGAAAACTACTCAGTGAAATAAAATCAGCTCAAGGATGAGTCCTCTAGGATTTTACAGAGGATTACAGTTATCCTGTGGCTGCTGGCTGGTTGAGCATTAATGCCAGCGAGCATCAATGCCAGTGAGCAACATTTGTCTTCTGCGTTTTTCATCCATTTGGTTTCAGCTTGGCAGATCATCTGTGTTGTTTCTTCTAGGTCCAAAATAATGGTGTGGAATTAGCCACTGGCACTTTTGGAGCCACTGGTAGATACAGAAACTTCATGCATGAAGCATTAGCTGGCTCAAGTGATCTCCAAGCTTTCCATCCAGAGTTGGGGGGAAGTGTGGGAACTCAATGAGTGCCAGCTGGCCTGGCTGGTCCTGCAGTGGTTTTGAGAAAGCCTGTGGGGCCTTTGGGATTCTCCAGAGACCTCTCAAAGTCTTGTCATTTGAAGCTTAGCTTGAGAAACCTCTTCTCTCTTGGTAACTGAGGCAGATTTCCTAAAGCTGAGAGGTCTCAAAAGTTGTTTTGAAATTATTTTGCTGGTTGCATTGATATGTTTTAATTTCTAATGGAAATAGAGGCACTTTATTAATTTTTATTTTGTAAGTGTTGCTTTTTCTTCTATTTTTTTTCCACAACTTTCAGTTTTCACTGATTTAATGGCCATAAATTTGACTTTTGACCTCTGCCTAGACAGTTAGAAAATATTCATACTTTTACAAGTGGTGAACATGTCTAGGTTTCTCTCTGGCATTGGTTTTATCGATGCTGAAGATACTTCAAATACCAGGGCCAAAATAATGTTAGAAAAAAAAGGCTGATCCTCCTTTATCTGTGGACCATTGGGATTTAATTTTCTTAAATGACTTTATGCATCTAGATCTGAAAGGGCTTGAAAGAAGCTCAGAAAAGCAAGAAATTTTCTAGTATTTTAAAGTGAAAGGTACTGCTGTAGCACACACCTGGAGATCAAACTGTCATTTCAATCATAGAAAGAAATTTTAGCTGCAGAAGGTTTCTTTTGAAAGCAGGGAGAGGTGGAAAAAGTGCTTTTGGTTAGATTTCTACTATTAATGTCTCCCTTTACTGCAGCCACAGATTCTATAGAGTATTCAATGTGCAACCTCTTCAGAGATTCCTTCTGTTACTGGCTCTTCTCAGACCAAGGTAATTTCCCTGAGTATTCTTATAGATCTGGGTATTGTTACCTGAAGGGCACTGAAGAAGCTCCTTTTTCTAGAACAAGTCCTTTACCTCTGTGAGTTGAGCTCATATGAGGTAGGGTGGGGTTGTAACCCCTCTGTCTCTGAGACATGTAAGCCCAGCAGCAGACAGCAGGGAATGTTCTGAAGCTTTGTTGGAGATTTTGTTTTCCCCAGAAAATCCTTCATATGTGGCTACTGAGCAGAGCTAAAAAGCAGCCCTGACAGTTCTCTGCTGCTCCATGTCTGTCTCATCTCTGAGCTGTGTAGGAGTTTGCAAAGGCAGATTAATATTTAACATACCTGAAGCCTTTGATCTTTCAGTTGGAGTCTGGATACATCTAAATCCTCATAAAATGCAGACAGAGAAAATGATGTTGCCTTTTATTCACTAATGCAGAGACTGGAGCACCATCATAATTTCAATTTTTTCTTCCATCTCAGGCCATTTCATTCCACTCTCCAATTTGTCTGTCAAGAATCCTTATCACCAGTCTGCCAGGTGCTCATGCTGAAACTGCCTAATTTCCAGGCTTTCAGCTGAGTATCTGAACCACTTGGCTTGAAAGCCACTTTGTCCAATCTTCTGAATCCTGAAGTGCTCCCACTACATAAAAGGTGGGCTATCCTGCCTAGGATGTCCTGCAGGCTGGTGGCCAGGTGTTCTCCTGGGGTTCAGGGTGGGTTTTGCGGGCTAAGGTAGGTAGGACCCACATCCTCTTTCTGCTCAGGCTGCAAACCCTGCCTCTCAAGGTGGCTGCTGCTGAGGGTGTCTGAAGGAGACTTCCAGGCACATCCTGCTGGCTGGCTGAGGCAATCACAACTCACTGCTTTCCTCCACAATAGAGTGCTGGTCCCTCATTTGGCATTGCAAACCATGTTCCTGCCAGGGACCCCTTCATTTTGCAGTCAATCAGCACAGACTATTCAAATGCCAAGACTGGTCTTAGAAACATTTGAAGATCTGAAAAAAAACCACCCTTTTTCTCAACCTTTCTTATTAACCAGTTTTTGTTGCTCCCTTTTGCTTGCTGACTGTTGTGAATCAGAGACAGAAAAAAGAGACAGGGTGGACAAAATTCCCTGTACCCTGGGGTTAGGAATCTCCTTCTGGGGAGATGCAGCCAGATTCAAACTCAATGTTTCTGAAGGAATTTTAGTATGCATGCGAGGAAATTTTGAAGAGAAGCGCTCTCACAGATTGATACTTGAAAATTATCTCAAGACTGTGGTTAAATAGTTTGCATAACCTTAGAAAATAGCTGTAAAGCAGCTGGTGACTTGACCTGGTTTCTAGTACTTGTGGCTGGCCCTATGCATAGGCAAGGGAGGCTGTAGCCAAGAAAAGCAGAATTCAGCAACACAGCAAATGTTTTCCTGCTGGTTTCGTCTGTCAGAGAACTGGGGAGCTGGCCTGGTTGCTGCTTCTCCATGGCATCCAAATTTCCATTACTTTTCCTTTTTCTCCCTGACAATTGCAGTTTTTTATGTCTACCCTTATCATAGAATCATAGGAAGGCTCGGGTTGGAAGGGACCTTAAAGATTCTTCTAATTCTAACCCCCCTGCTATGGGCAGAGCATCTTCTACTAGACCAGATTGCTCAGAGTCCTGTGCAATCTGGCCTTGAAAACTTCTGGGGAGGGGGTACCCATAACTTCTCTGGGTGGCCTGTTCCATCTAATCTAAATATGTCCTCTTTCAGTTTAAAGCCATTCTTCCTTATCCTATCACCATCCGTCAATGTAGGCACTCTCCCTCTTTTTTTATAAGCCCACCTCAAGTACCAGAAGGCCCCAATGATGTTTCCCCTGAGATTTCTTTTCTCCAGGCTGAACAGCTGCAACTCTCTCAGCCTGTTTTTGTAGGAGAGGTGGTCCAGCCTCTGATCATCTTTGTGACCCTCCTCTGGACACATTCTAACAGATCCATGCATGGCTTTATGATATACCTTCTCCTTTAGCTCTTGTTCCTCATCCTTGGGTGGCAAAAATCAATTTTGCCCTGTACTCTTAAGAAGCCTTGAGTGATAATTGCTGCAATTGTGACAAAACTTATCATGGGCTAAATAATTGAGCAGCAGTTCAACACTCCTAGATATTCTTTCTGGTTGGCGAAGCTTGTCTGTGAAGTAGCTTTTGCCTGACCCATTATAGGACTTCATGGCAGGTTGTGGAAATCCTGAGATAGTCCCTGTTCCTCCATTGCCCATGGGAAAATTACCCAGGATTACCTTTTCCCTAGGGTCTCCTGACCTACTGTAGCCCATTAGACTATGACTGTATTGAGATCTCTTGACTCAAGAGCTCTTCCCATCTCTAACCACCTTTCAAGGTGTGGTCCTCCAGCTCCAGGTCTCTCTCCTTTGGAAAGAAACCTGGGGAAAAGATTTGGGTCAAAAGGGACTCCCAGCATATATACAAGTCTTTGCAGCAGATCTGGATGATCAGTAAGGACTCAGGAGTCTATTTTGACATTCCCCTCTCCTGCAATGTGGATGTAGGAACAGATGGTGTAGCAAGGGGGTTGTGAGGCAGAGAAACCTGGCCTGTAACTTATGCAATGCCCTCCACACACGAGGAAGGAGACAGAGACTGCTCCCATCAGATTCCCTTGCTATGGTCTCCTAGGGGGTAATGGAAGCACAAATTGGACAGTAATTCAGAGGGACAATTTATACCCCCAACTTCAAAATCATCTACTTGGCCTTGCTGCTAAGACATCTGTTATGCCAGTTAATACCTTTAGGTCATCCCAAAAATAACACTTCTGCTCTCCTAAATCCCCAATATGTTGAGGCATACAGACCCACAGAGTGGTCCCACACCTGTGCCTAATCCTACTTGACTTATTTTTTAAGGGATTCAGGGGTGGAAATTAATATAGCCCAATCTTCTTGCTCTAGATGTAAAATGCACATGTCCTTATGGTGGCTATAAAAGATGATAAAAATCCTATTATGACTATCAGCTTATTTGTGTGGTACCAGCTTATTTGTGTAGTATGGCGTTCTGGTTAAGGACAGACTGGAAAAACGTATCAGAAATACATAAATAACACTTTTGTCAAAGTATTTTTACAGACCCCCTAAGTACTGTCTTTTGGCAGTCTCTTCACACAAACTCCATTTCTGTTTGGTTGTTTTCTGAGACATGTCTTCGCACCCTAACTTCAGGCAGGCCATTTCACTTGTCAGCTTAGACTAGGATACGTTTCAAAGGTGATTCTCTTCAGGAGTTATTGAAGTCTCTGATTCAACTTTATTGAATGATACAGTGAAATATTACCTGCCTTCCACCCTCAATGACTTATATGAGGGCTATTGTATCAGACAATTTGCCTGGGCTCTATTCCAGTGCTCAGGTAGATGAGAAGTGAAGTTTCAGGCCTTTGAGTTGGTCTCATCTGTTACTGAATTGCTTCTTTAGGGCACTGTCCACTCTCTAAGTGGGAATTTAGTACTGACAACTTTCAGGGCAAGGCCAGGTGGCCAAGAAGGCCAAGGACACCCTGCCCTTTATCAGCAAGATTGGCCAGCAGGACCAGGGCAGTGATTTTCCCCCTGTACTTAGCACTGGTGAGTTTACACCTCAAATCCTGTGTTCAGTTTTGGGCCCCTCACTACGAGAAGGACATGGAGGTGCTGGAGAGTGCCCAGAGATGGGCAGCAGAGCTGGTGAAGGGTCTTGTGAGGTGTGGGGTTTAGCCTGAAGAAAAGGAGGCACAGGGGAGACCTTCTTGCTCTTTCCAATTACTTGAAAGGAGACTGTAGCCAGGGTGGAGATAGTCTTTTTTCCCAGATTACAAGAAATAGGACAAGAGGAAATGGCTTCAAGTCATGCCAGAGGGAGTTTAGCTTTTATATTGGGAAAAAATTACTTCATGGAAAGGGTTATCAAGCACTGGAACAGGCTGCCCAGGGAAGTGGTTGAGTCACCATCCCTGGACATATTTCAAAGATATGTAGATGTGGCACTTGGGGACATGGCTTCATGGTGGACTTGGCAGTCCTGAGTTAATGGTTGGCTGATGATCTTAGAGGCCTTTTCCAGCCTAAGCAATTCTATGATGCTAAGCCTGCATGCTGTATCATCTCCTTTCACCTTTCCAGATTGCTGCCTCCAATGAGAAATCATGAACACAGAATTGCCTATAACTAACATTGTTTAATTTCCTTGTTTTATTGAATTTCTCCTGGGCTTTATCCCATCCAGTCTAACATCAAAAAAAAAAACAACCGTTTAATGTGCTGCTGCCTGTTTCATGTGTGTCTGAGGAACACATGACCTGCTTGGAGGAGCTGCACATGTGCTTCTCATGCTGTGTGAGTTATGGCACACAAATATATATTGTGTTTGTAGTGGGATGCTGCATGTGTTCAGAAACTGTTGAAAGCCTTTGGAATTCTTATAACTGTTTATTCATTCTTTTGTTTAGGAGTCAGTGACCTGTAAGTGCTCATTATGAAGAGAGATCTGGTTTTCTTGGTGACTCTAATTAGCCTTGCCTTCCTGTCAATGCTAAGATCTGGATATCCTCAACACATTGCAGAGGAGTCCTGCTCTGTCCAGATTCTTGTTCCAGGCCTCAAAGGTAATGTGAAAGCCTACTCCATTATTCAAATATTAATCTTTTTGTTCTAACACGCTCATTTGCATAACTGACAGTTTTAACAAAGAAGGTGCCTCTTAGTTGTCCTCTTATTTTCCCCTGTTTGTAGCCTCCTTAAAAATGGAGTTTTAAGGTCCATAAGGAGAAATTAAATGGTTCAGAGAATGCATGCCAGTTTCCCAGATTTCCTTGTGACCGCTAGTGCTTGTTACTCTTATACATTATCTGGTTGCCCTCTCTATGTGTGTATTGACCTGTGCTACAGATACCCAAAAACCATAAAATCAGGCCCTACTTTATACCCGGAGATGTTTTAATTTCAATTTTGCAATGTAAAAGGAATTATTTTGTGTTTTCTTGTCTTTTGTCTTCTTTTGTTTTTTAAAAGCTCAAATACCACTTAGAAGAAAGGAAACATTAGTTACGTTTTTGACTTTTTTATAGTTTTTGTGGAAAAAGGCAATAGTTTTACAGAATATGCTGCCAAACTCTTGCCCAAAGAAGATGATGTAGTAAATTATTAATCTTTTCATAGGAAAAAAAAAATATCTTGCATAAGAAATCAACCACTGTGAAGAATTAGCATTTTAAAGCAATGGCATTCATTATGGTTGTTGAAATCCCGGGCCTGTTTAGTCAATAAAGTAATTCACCTTGTGGAGGCTGTGACATTTCTGTTGAAATATAACACTTTTGAACATGGAGAAATACTTTTTAACTAAGGACAAAAAAGAAAAACCCATGAAAACCACCAGTTTATCACCAACAGTTAAAAAAAATTGTGTAAAAACAACACCACAAACTTTTCAGATTTTCTTGTAATTATGTCTTGTAGTGTCGAAAAACCCAGCTAACCAGAATTGGTGCCATTACTCTTATCTGTACAAATCTGGGCTTCCCCAACTTGCCTGAGGGCCTGCCAGTGCAGGCATTGTCTGTTCTGATAACTGATTGGGAAGGGTGAGGCTCACTGGTGTTCACACAGCTGAACTGTGAGCCCGGCTTGGCCTGGGGCTTGGCTGGGCTGGGAACTGCCCTCTCCAGACATTGCCTGGTTTGTGTGTGGCTGCCCTCTGCTTGAGGCAGGAGAACTGGGCTGCAGGGCTGTGGGCTGTGCTTGGCCAATTTGCTTTTAGAATATGTTCACCTTTTAATGTTTATTATTGTTTTGCCTATTATTATTATTATTATTATTATAAATGCAGCTTTGGATGCCTGAACTCAACCAAAAGCTATTTCTTTTTCTATTTACTTTAATAAGTGTTTTTTGAGCTTAATAATATTTAGACCTTCTGCAGATGTTCTAGTTAGAAAGGTTGTCCAGGCCT
>VZTB01004190.1:129597-172145 GCA_013397245.1 Thryothorus ludovicianus
TGTTTGATATATTTACTGTGTAAAAGGATAGTGCTGTTAATGTTACTTACGGAGGAGAACACAACCAAGTTAAATATATGTTGTTCAAATTTGAATGAAAGATCAGCCAAAGGGTCAGACTCCACAGACCTCTGAAAATATTTTTCAAATCAAAGAAGTTGACAGGATAAGTTTTGTGACTTCTTTGCATTGATTTCCTTATTTTTGTAATCAGTCAAAATTAACATCTATGATTACCACTGTAATGCAAGGATCACTATTANCTGAGCTTGGAAACCAGAGAGTGGCTGGAAAACCATTGTGTGTTAATGATTTAACTCAATTTCATAAGATAAAAGCTTTGCAAAATTGAGAAAGATTGATGTACAAATTCAGTGAAGCACAAAATGGCCTGATACAGACATAGCTAATGTGAAATCCCTGAAAAGCTTTCAAAGCTCCAACTATGCTGTCAAGGGGACTGGCTCAGAGAGGTGGTGATGGGATCCTGCTGTCCCCCACTGGCACAGCTCCAATCCACTGCACTGGCCAAGGCTTCCTTTAAACTGAGCACACATGTGGCCAAGTGCCCAGGTTTCAGCTCCTGTGCAGCAGGATTTGCTCACTGCTGCTTTCAGATCTTCACCATCTCCTCCTCTGCTGGGCTGCCAGCAACTTCTCCAGTGGTGCAGAAATGGAGTTCCACAGTGCTGCTGGGCACAGCTCTGTCAGTGTTTGGGAAAAACAGGCACACGGCAAAAATGCAAGAAATTAGGGAGACCATGGGATGTACAAATGGCAGAGGATAGACACTTAAGACGTGATGCAAAAAGTGGAGCCCAAATGGGGTGATGAAGGAGAAAGTCATCAGGGAAACATGCAAAAGCAGGGGAGCGTAAAGGAGAAATTTTAGAAGAACAGAAGGAGATAATAGGGGGAAAAAACAAAAAAAGAATAGCCCAAGAATAAGACTGAGTAGAGTGACTAGAAACTAAATAAATATAAAATGACACAAAATCAATTAAGATCCTACAGAGTAAAAGAGGAAATCAGAAGGGGTTTGAGATGAGACTGGAGGTGGAAACGAGTGAGGAAGAAAGACAGCAAAGACACCAAAAATAAGAAAGCACAAATAAGATCAAGGTTGGCAGTTTAGGTCTCAGGGATGGTTTCTGGTGGGGTTTTTTTTCTTGATTTTTTGGTGTGTTTTTTGTTTGTTTGTATGTTTGGGTTATTTTTGTTTCGGTTTGATTTTTTTGTGGATTTTTTGCTTGTTTGTTTGGTTTTTGTAGTTAATTTGGTGGGGTTCTTTTAGGGGGGCAGGTTGTGGTGGGTTGGTTATTTTTTTAACTCAAGAGTATAAAGGAATAAGTTGAAAAGTGCAAGAGAAAAACCACGATGCTGAGAACGCAGATGGCAGACTGAACCATGTTTTAGAAAGCCAGCAATATTAAAAATAAGAAAAGTGTGCTGTGTCTGAAAAAGTAATGGATGATGAAGCCTCACTACACAGTTCACTCATATTCTTCCTGAAGTCCAGTTTCTTTTGACAGGCACATGAAATTGAAGTTACTATTATTATGGGGGAAAAATAGCATAAAACAATCCTTCAAAGATTCAAAGCAAATTGTCAGTTTGCTATCTTGTTTTGTCTCCCTTCTAGAGTTTAAAGCAGGAGTTGTCTTAACAGTCTCAATGATGTTCAATACATACAAAAGTTGATGCTACATTAAAAATCCAAGTTTTTGCACCCGCACTTGATGCATCTACTCACATGGGGAATATGAGTAATGGAAAGAAGTTATCATCAGTCAGGAATGCTTAATAGCTCTCATAGTTAATATTTGATGTACTATTTTCATTGCACATTGTAGATGGTACAGCTTGTGGTAGGAAGTTGCAAATACAAGCACAGACAAATCCTGTCCCAAAGAATTCACAAAAGGAGGCAAATCAACAGCAGTTTTAAGATTTATCACCTGAATTAGAAAATTCCCTCCCAGAGATGATGTAGGAAGAACTTGTAATAGTGTCAGAGCCTGATACCCATGATCCTACCACAGCTCATGTTGGTGGCAGGGCTAAATTCCTTTTAGGAATATGGGGCATCTCAACACTGTGGAGCCCTACTAAGTACATCTCACCCTGTCTCAGCTGCACAGGCAATGCTGCACTGTGCTGACAAAGAAAGTACTGCTTCATGCACTGGGGCTGGAGCAAATATCCAGGAAGGGATGGAGAGGAGACTGAGCAAGGGGTGCAAGTGCTAAGGGACTGTGGCTGTTGGAGGAGGTCACAACAGATCAGTCAGGTAGGGACCATAATGCACAGATCCAACCTTCTGGAGGGACTTGGTTTTAGATTGAGGGACTGGAGGCCAGAAAGGAGGCACAGGGGTATCTTTCTTTATTTCATGAATCAAGAAGTTAAACTTTATTGATTATTGGTGAAAAATTAAATTGATTGAAATTTCTTCACAGAATGCTGTTTTGTTGCCCATGGCACCTTTACTTCCTCAATTTGCACAATACTCGGGGTACAAACAGCAAGAATAGGGACTTACATGAGGTAAAGCTGATTTGTACCACCAGTCAGTCCCTCTTGTCCAAGGTCTTGCTCCTTAAAAGAGCAGATAAGAAAAAAATGTCGACTGGTGTGGGGCTGGGTCTGTAATGGAGTAATCTCCTCCTGGAGAAAGTTTTTAAAACACCCACACTAAGGAATGCGGTGTCATCGTATTATAAGGATAAATGCAGGCAAGCGTAATGGCCTGAAGCAAGAGTGATCTATTTTATTGATCCCTAATGCACAGCTTTCACTCTGAAGAACGTGTAAAGCAATAGGCTGTAATAGCCTGCTCTCAGCCTCCAGAGAGCAAGGAAAAGTCATTGTCAGGATTTATCTCTGGGAAGCAAAGAGCTCATAACCAGCCCTGAGGGGTGAAAGGCAATCATACAAAGCCTATTGGTTACTTGATAATAAAAATGTGATGTTCCCAAATGTGCCAAATTATAGCCTGTTTCATACTAACAATATTATTCACTGGGGATTATGTGAAGTTTGTCCTCATTAAGGTCAGAGAATGGCCTATTTTTGCATGTCTGAAGGCAGGGAAGGTGATCTGGAGCAGACTGAAGAATGAAAATATAACAGATGGAAGGGCTGAGTTCAGCTTGCAGCCACCTAGGTCTACAATAAAGATAGATGGAAAGAGAGCTGGAGGCTGCATATTTGACATGTGCCATGGTGTGATATGTTTTTACATGTTTTTACATGTCTTCATTGGGACTCCTCTCTGAACCACAGCTGCCAGGTATGCCAGAGATCTGGGCTTGTGGGATGCATGATAACCATTGATTTTCCTGCTGTGGTGCTCCCATCAGCTTCCTGGAGAGCAGCTAATGCTCACTCTCCTCCATGAAAATACAGTGTTGGGACATCATATGTGCTGTTCTAACTTTGGATTTTACATACCAGCACTTTATTTTCTGTAGAAGCCATAGAACTTTCTTCTTCTTCATCATTTAAATCTTGTTTTGTCACAGTGGCTGTAATTTCATGCTTTAAACTTGTTTGTTAGAAAATTTAATTTTATTTCTGTGGCAGACTACAGTAGTAGTACAGTCATAGGGGGCAAAACAAGCTAAGCATCCCCAAATTTTTTAATGAAAGGCACTAGAGAGGCAAACAATTTTTACAGAAAGTCATGTTTAAATATGCTGAATATAATGATGCACCATGAACTATGTGCATGAAAATACACTACATAGTGGTTCATATCTCAGGGATTAAAAGGTACAGTATATAAGATATGGAGCAGGAAGTTAACACTTTCATGCTTAAAAATGGTTCTCTAATGATGGATATAGCTGTGCCTTCTTATAGGTCTCAAAAATGGCTTTTTTTTTCTTTTAATTTAAGGTCATAATTAAACCATTTTCACTTGAGATTTAAGCATGTCCTTAGCAGTGGCTTGGAAAGAGTTTGGTGAACACAGAGGTTTATGTGCTAAGTTTGGGTCTGATTCTGAAGTTTCTGCTTAAGTGAATTGTGCTGTTGGCTTTTTGGAGATCAGTGATATAAGTAACATCCACAAAACCAGACCTATTGTATAAGGCTTCTGTAATGTATTGACAGGGTTTGCCAGTGTCCACATCAGTTGAAGAAAAATCTGTTTTCTGTCCTTCAAGGGAAGCTGTTAAACCAGATCACATCTACTTCTATTTTTTTTCACTGGAGAGAATGGCATCCTTGTCACTGCTGCCAACAGAAAACTGTCCTGATTTAATATATTTCTTCTTTTTGTTTACTTTTGTATCAACAGGGGAAGCTGGAGAAAAGGGGGAGAAAGGTGCTCCAGGTCGTCCAGGCAGAGTTGGGCCTCCAGGAGAAAAAGGTAACTTTGATAAAGAAGATGTTTTGAAGGTCATTCCTGAGAAAATGCTGCTTTTTCTTGTGAGATGATGATGACGAGGACCCTTGCCCTCTTAACCAGATGACTAATTCTTCCTTGGCCATTTCTGTTTACTGCTGTCATGGTTTAACCCCAGCCAGCAGCTCAGCCCCACAAAGCCACTCACTCACATCCCCTGGTTTGGATGAGGGAGAGAATCAGAAGGGTAAAAGTGAGAACTTCTATCCCCTGGGATGGGATAAAGACAATTTAATAGGGAAAGCAAAGGCCACATGTGGACAAGTGAAGCATAACAAGGAATTAATTCAGTGCTTCCCAAGGGCAGAGAGGTGTTCAGCCATCCCCAGGAGAGCAGGGCCCCATCACACATAACAGTGACTTGGGAAGACAAACACCATCACTCCGAATGTCCCCCCATTCCTTCTTCTTCCCCCAGCTGTACATACTGAGCACAATGCCATCCATACATTAGGGAATTTCCCTTGGGTCAGCTGGGGTCAGCTGTCCTGGCTGTGTCCCCTCCCAGCTTCTTGTGCACTCCCAGCCTCCTTGCTGGGGTGGGGTGATGAGCAGAAAATGCCTTAATCCTCTGCAAGCACTGTTCAGCAATAATGAATATGTTTCTGTGTTATCAACATTGCTTTGGTCACAAATGTCAAATATAGCATCCTCAGAGCTATGATGATAAAAATTAATTTAATTAGGCAAAACCAATACAACCATATGCATTCATTTGTAGACTAAGTATTACCTTCTGGTTAAAAAGATATATTTCAGAAATAAAAAAAATCTTGATTTTTTAAAAAAGGTCTCTGTGAAGAAAGGCATCATAATGTCTCCTTCATAATTTGCTTTCTGCAAATGAAAACCTCAGATCAGAGGGAAAAAATTCACAAGGCTCCATTTTCTTCTTTCTTTTCTTTTATGAATTTGAATACTCACAACATCTTAATTAAAATCATTGAGAGAAGGCAGTAAACCATAATAGGCAAAGATCAACATAAGTGTTCCCACATTTTTTAGATATGGGAAAATGGTGATAAATTTGCATTGTAGTTCAAAAATATTTTGAGCTCTTGAGAGGAATGATGCTCAGCAGTGTTCCATTATGAAGCTGAGAGAAACATAGCATTTCTGTCCTGCAGTTCCCTCCTGAACCAAGGAGGAAATTTGACCTTCATAAGTTTTCCAGGAGGTTGAAAGGTTCAAATTAGGAGGAGAATAATCCTTTGATTTCTATATTGAAATTAAAAATTGACATTCCTGTCATTAAAAGGTTGGAGTTAGTTTTTACTGAACTGAGTTTACAGCTTTCTTTCAAAGCAATTGTAGAGATAATTTATTCTTCCTTATGATGCTACATGATCCATTATGTTGTTTTAGGCAGATATGGAAGTCTGATACTGATTACTCTGGCACCAAAATCCATAGCTAGAGCTCTTCCTCCTTCAATGCATTGAAAAATTTATTACTTCTTTGAGGTGTGTTTGTGTTCAGTCAGTGTATTTCCCTTATGTAAATGTACTTTCAAGGATGACTCTTAGAAAAAAGTATCAGAATCTAAAATTTTGGCTTTTGCAAGGCAATGCAGCATGAAGTGAATTATGACAGAATAATTTAGGTTAAAAGGTTGTAAAGAGCTCATCCAATCTCCTGCTTTAAACAGGGCAGACTTCAATATCAGAACAGGTTTCTCAGGGCCTTGTCCAGTAGACTTTTGAAAATCTCCAAGGATGGAGATTCCACATGCATTTTAATCAGTCTGTTTCACTGGTATCATCATGAAACACCTGTTGTAACTTGTAATCATTGTATTTTGCCCTTTCTCTGTGTGTCTCTGAGAAGAAAAGGCTGCATCTTCTCTAGGAGCTGCTTGTAAGTAGTAGAAGACTGCAATTAAATCCCCCCTTACCTTTCTGTATTCCAAGCTAAATAAAACCATCTTCCTCAGCTGGACTTCTGTTTGCTTCTCACGTATGAGGGCCCAAAATCTCTGAGTCCTCTTTGGCAAAGGAGTTGTTTTATCCAGCCATTGGCCAAACTTCATCAAAGCATCACAGGTGGGGAACTTAGGATCTGGCTGAACCCATGATATTCCTGTCAACACATTTCTGCAGCTTGTCAAGCTCCTCCTGACTGGCAGGGCTGTCCTCCAATGCACCAACCATTCCTGCCAGCATTTTCTACTTCTTCCTCCCTTTCAGCAGCAGCTGCTGGTTAGACTTTGGCAGCCCTGCAGCAGCACCAGCTCACGGTCTCAGCACCCTTGAATGCCCTGTGGGCAGGACCATGGGCTCTTTTACATCCAGGTGAAGTCCCTCACTCAATGGTCAGCTGCCATGAGTGGCTTGGTCTCCCCAGATCTTTGCTACCAGACATGAAGAACTGGGAGGCCAGAGAGCAGATCTTACAGCAGAGATCAAGGCAAAGAAAGCACTAAGTGCCTCAGCCTTCTCAGCACGAGGCTGTCTGGACAACTTCTTGAGAATCCCTCTCATCACACTGCCCTGCATGTTTCTCTATCTTGGCATTTTGTCACGTCACTTCAAAATGCCTTGGACCATCTGTGATGTGGAAGTACTTTTTTTTAGTACTTTTTTTTAGTACTTTTTTTTCAGGGAAATCCATGAGGTACCATTTCATTTATTTCTTTTATACTGTAAAATTGCATTTGTTTGAAAAATAGTTCTCATGAAGTATGCTTGATTAATGCTAATAACAGTGGTAATTTTCTAGTTCTTCATACCTGCAAAAGTCCAAAACTCTGATGAGATTGAAAGAAGAAACATGGATGTGAAAACACACTACAAGAAAACTTAAATGAAACAGAAAAGAGATTAAAGAAAACTGAATATTAATGCATGCTATATTGGTATTTTTCCAGGTTATACTTTCATGTAAACACAGGCAGCATTTCTTACTGCTTCTGTAGCAACACATATTTCTGCTTTTCTTTTTGCATCCAGAAATTTCTACAAACAAGCCCTTGCTTTAAATAAGTTCTAATTAACTAGTCTTTTCATTAGTGCTGTACATTTTGTAGGTATTTGTCTTCATCAACTCCTTTCCACAAATGCTTTGTCAAAGAAAACAACACAGATAACTTAAAAACAATTTGGATTATATAACATCATTTTCATGATGGTACTATATCCAGTAGCCTTCGAATGTCACCGTGTTGACTGGATAAGCAAACAGATTTCACAGATGTCATTTCTAGGTCAAAGAATATCCAACTTTGACCTGGAAAAACCTTTCAGTCCCCTGACCTTTCAGCCTCTGGTTAGCCTCCACAGACTGTGTGTAGTGTACAGACCTTCAGCTAAGTTCATGCATAAATACTTTTCTAGAGCATGAAGCTGAATACATTCTCTTCCAGCAGACCAGGGATTTTCCCATTTCTTATCCAGAAGGTGAAACATTCAGACAAAAATAAAATATAACAATATATTTGGCAAAAGTAATTGTTCCTTCACTTTGCATTTGCCCCTAAAAATACCCATGGACAGCAGCCCTGCTTCTTTGCAGTAGTCTGTTGAATTTCAGTCAGTGTGTTAGCATGTGTTCAGCCTCTTGTATTTCTCTTGAAATTTTGTCATGGTCTAATATTTGGCACCTGTTAATGCAAGCTTCTAAATTTCATTTTATTTTTCTCTTTGAGTAAGTGATGGTTTACATGAGGGAGAAACTATAATGTTTCTGCCACATTTGCAGAGTTTTCTACTTTTGATCTTAATTTACATTATCAAAATCACACTAATCTTTTTTCTTTTATTTTTTTCTTTCCCCTTTCTTCCCTTAATTTTTCTAGCAAGTTCATGTAAGAAAATGTGTTTAGTTTCTTTGAACTTCATGGGTGTGTAACAACCATAAAATAGCTTACAAAAGAAACTATCTTATGGCATATCCAACCTGAACAGCTCAAGATCAGAAAGTGCTGCAAATGTTTTTATTATATCCTTTCCTCATGATATTTTCAGATTTTGATAACTCAGAAAAATTAAAAATTGAAACTTTCCGGTACTTACCTGAAATAAATCTTGTTCTGGCTGTCCTGATGCTTCAGGGTGACATCAGAGATACTGATGCCTTTGGGTGCTGATTAAGGTTAAATTCCACTTACTTTCCTCACTGCTTTTAATTAATTGTATAGGTCAATTATGATGCATAGCATGTCAGCAGAATATAAAACTCTGTTGGCCTTATGTAAAGCATGGAGCAATGGGTCGAGTACAATGGCTGTTTCAGACGAAAGCAGTGTGTACTGCAGTGCAAGTTTTGGGCTGTGAAGTTCACAGAATTAACTTTCCCCACTTGCACTGATGGCTCTCCCATGCTGGGAGTAAACTCAGTTATTTAACTGAGTCCTGGTGCAGCCTGCAACTCTCCTGTTTTCAAACTGCACACAGATAGTTCAGTAACAGTATTGTCCTGTGAATATTCCCAGAGTGCCTTACAGCAATCAAAATAAGGAGGGCAAAGTGGATTTACACTTGGAATGTATCAAAGGAAAAAAACATTAAAAATATACTTTTCAAGATATTTCAATTTTCTTAGAGCCATCACCATTTAAAATGTATATTATTTTAGTATTTTAATTTCAGCCTTTATACACTGAACTTAATTTATATACAACTATGATGATGTGAGATACAGAGTCACACTGTTCTTGGGCTTGGAACTCAACTGTGTCTACCTTTGCAGTGTTAGCACAGTGATTTTGGCTTTTGCTAGCTAACATTTTCCCAGGAAATTCTTGGGTATATTTTGGGAGCTAACACAATGAGCAGCTTACAAGATTATCCTGGCTTGAAGAGTAAGACAATTTAGTATCACAGGGAGTCCCATTCTTGACTACCTGGTTCCCACTGACAGGGAATAGTCCCAGGCATTTAGTTTACTAATGCAGGCACAACCTCTTAAGTAGAAGAGAAGACTCATTAATTTAACTGGATTTGAGCCAGAGTGCTCAGTCATTTGTATAATCAAATTCTAAAAAGAGGTAATAATATCTTAATTTATATTTTATTATTACTGATTGCTCATTAATATGTAATCAATCAATCCTCTGCATTTCTGAGTCAATTTCTACATGAATTTATTACTCACTAAGGAGTGCTGCAGGCAGTATTCCATATAAAAGTCCTGACATTGACAGCTGTGAATTCACAAAGTGGATATCTGGTTCAAAACTGTCTTTCAGTTCCACCTGAACTCAATAGGATTTTGAGAAAATCCTGCTAAACTGAGTGGGCAAAAAGGTGACAGATGGGCTTCAATGTAAATAAATTTATTGCCTAGGGAAATTAGGAATGCATGATTTAATCCAGACATAAATGATGCCAAAATCTCAAACTGTCACTTAAAACTCAAGGACTGCTCTGAAGTCATTAGCAAGAGTCCCCAGGCCAACAGAACACTGACCATCATCACAAAAGGATGACAAAAGAACAAAGGACAAAACAGGAAGCTTCATTTTGCAGCTAATTTTGTTCTGTACAAAAGCCTGATATCCACCATCTCAAGAATGTTCTTTTCTTCTCAAGAATTTGAGAGGTAAGAGATGGGCACCAAAAATGTGAAAAAGAAGAGCTGCCTCATGAAGAGAAGCTGGACAAGCTGAGACTCCTGCATGTGTGCAGAGTAGTCTGAGGAGGCTGTAATCAAGACTACAGAATCACCAGATCCCATCGCCCCTGAACTAGGAGGCATTCTCTGAAGCTGCTGGGGACAGATCCATCTATTCCACCTGCAGATAGTGGCTGTGGTTGTGGGATCTTCCTGTACTGCACCTTCTGCTGCTGCCACAGTGCAAGATAATGTTTCATGAGGGCAGTTATTTGTCTTTGCTTGCCTCTGAATAGAAACTCCTCCATTCAGGAATGTACTGTACTAATTGCATTTTCATTTTGAATGTACTGTAAATATTTTAAGCTTTTCTGCTGCCTTCCTAGATTGGATTTTTTCTTGCTAGCTTTAGTTTCCTTTGCAAATTTTCTAACTATTCTGATATCTAGTTAGTATAGATTAATAATAATTTATTCTTTCCTTTTTCCTCCTGCTTTTTTTGCAAGGCTTTAAAAGTTTCACTTTGTCATTATGATACCTGTCTGACATGAGTGGGATGGATCACTACTGAGAGGTGTTTATTTTTCCATTGTCTACCGTGGGAGTTTAGCTAAATACCTTAGACTAAAAACACTAACTTTAAGATGGCTAATGCTGGGTGAAATTGATTTGCTCCAGCTATATAAAATGCCTCCTGTGATTATTCACTGTTCATTCATTTAAGAATGTCTGTTTAACATTGTTGGTGACACAGATGGTGGGATCAAGAACACCTTCAGCAAGTTTGCCAACACCACTGAGCTGTTGGCACAGTGAACACACTGGAGGGAAGGACACCCAGAGGGACCTGGACAGGCTTGAGGGGGGCACGTGAAGTTCAACAAGACCAACTGCAAGGTCCTACACCTGGGCTGGGGAAATCCCAAGCACAATGCAGACTGGGAAGAGAAGGAATTGAGAGCAGCCTGGAGGAGAAGAACTTGAGAGTGTTGGTTGATGAGAAGCTTAACATGAGCAGGCCATGTGGCCTTGCAGCCCAGAAATCCAACCACACCCTGGGCTGCATCAGCAGCAGCATGGGTACTAGGTTGAGGGAAGTGATTCTCCCACTCTACTCGGCTCTCATGAGAACCCTGGCTGGATTGCTGCATCTGACTCTGAGGCCCCCAACATAAAATGGACATGGACCTGCTGCAGCAAGTCCAGAGCAGGGCCACAAGGAAGAGCAGAGGAATGGGACATGTCTGCCTTGAAGACAGGCTGAGAGAGTTTGGCTTCTTCAACATGCAGAAGACAAGACTCCAGGGAGACTTAGAGCATCTTCCAGTAATGGGGACCTACAGGAAAGCTGGAAAAAGACTTTTTACAAGGGCATGTAATAATAGGCCAAGGAAGACTGGCTTTAAACTGAAAGACAACAGATTTAGATTAGATACAATTAAGAAATTCTTTACTGTGAGAATAGTGAGACACTGGAATGTTTCCCAGAGAAGCTATGGGTGCACCATCCCTCAAAGAGTGTTCAAGGTCAGGTTGGATGGGGCCCCGAGTAACCTGGTCTAGTGGAAGGTATCTCTGCCTATGGAAGGGGGGCAGTACTAGATGATCTTTAAGGTTGCTTCCAACTCAGCCCATTTCATGATTCTGTGGTAAGATGTAGCTTATTATTCCCTCACCAATTGCTGACCTTCATTGGTGTGGATAATTCATATTTTTCAGTGTAAAGCAGTTCTGTAGCTTGTTGACATACTTGGAATTTTCTTATTTCCAGTTGCCAATAGTTGTTTTTTTTTTTTTTAAAAAAAATAAGTGTCCCGAATGTAGATTACTACTATAGCATCATTATATCCTTTAAAAATATCCTTCTTATTCAAGTCAGGCTAGCTATTTGCATTGGGAATGCTGACTGCTGCAAGACCATCGAAGTGCACTGGGGAAAAGAATTTTTAATCTTCATCTATATCTTATGTTCTTTTTCTAAGTATCCTCTGCAGATTGCTGTCAAAGATGGCACTAGATTCAAGAGGCCTTTGGTGTGCTTTGGTACACTTCTACTTTCCTTGTTAGGTAGGTGTCTGTGATGTCCTCTATGCAAATCATTAATTTTATTTGATTTAACTTAAAATCCTTAAGTTTGGGAAGAAAACTACTGTTTTCTTCTTTTTAACATGATTCAATTAAATTTGTCTGTGACACGGTGAATTTGCATTTCTGCTAGATTTGTTTTTTTGATGCCTTTTTCTTTTTCTAGGTAGTTTTATACTTTCTTGTCTGTTCCAACTAAACTGTAAGAGATTGCCCATACTCTATGACCCCTGTTTATAGTGCAGCACAGAGTGAAACCCCTCATTTTTTCACTTGTTTTGCAGCCCACCATTCATCTCTGGAATTTTATTTCTTCACTTGTTTGTGGGCCTGAAAAAGCCACCAAGAAGATAATTTAGAATTTCCTTCTCTTCAATTCCTTCCCAAATCCTTTAGATCTTCTATAATTGGTTCCAGTGTATGCCACCTTCATCTGAGAGATGGCAGATGACTTTCTTCAGTTCTCTATTCTTTGTTTTTTGATTTCCTATTTTTGGTCTATGGAGACTTAATTTCTTTTATTGTCCCCATTTCTTTCCAGCTATCACTTCCTGATTTCATTAAGACTCCTCAGACTGCATTTTTGACAACCATAGGGCCACTAAAAAGGGCTTTACAAAAGGTATTGAAACTTTTGAAACCCTCAAGGCAGATGGGTCTCTCTTGAAACTTTGTGATTTATTCTACAGAAGAAGCAGAATAAGCAAGCCCCTGGAGTGGAAGCAGGGGTTAGTCACTGCAAGAGAAACCCAAATGCGAACAATTCTTTTAATGAGGAAAGGAGATTTAATGTATGTCTTCATTGCTTGAGATAACACACTTTCCTTTTATTTCTGAGCAGAGCACATAGGTTTTACTGGTTGAGACTGAGAAGCAGTTCATTTTCTGGGCAGTTTCTCTGAGAAAGAAAGTTAAATAATTTTATATATTTTATTTTATTTAAGCATTAAATCTATGAGTTTATTTAATTTCATTTGTAGCAGTCTGAAAAGAGAAAACATTCAAACATCTGATAATCTGTAGTGGTAATCCCAATTTATTAATATGCAAAGCAAGAGACATAATTTTCAGAGTAACTTGGTAAACTGATTAGAAACTGGTACTTCCAGTAAGCATAGATAAGAGAAAAATATTTTTCGTTTCTGGTGAAAGCCTGTGTCCAGTAGTGTCTGAATTTGATACTTATTAGAAACAAAGGAAAATCATTGATTGTAGGACTTGCCAATAATTAATTAGACCAACAAACCACACATATTTAGCTTTTCTCAGTTCAGAGGAAAATGTTTCTTTCTGGCTCATGCCATCAAGTGACAAGGATTGCTTACAGTTTCATGGAGTAATAGAAGTAACATCTCTTAGCCCAGCAGTGATCAGTTTATATTCTGAATCTTGCAATTGATTTCAATTTTAAGTTAAAGGTAATGACTAAGTGGGTCATAAAATTTTCCAGCTTTCAAAAGTACATATGTCTGTCCAGCTGCAGTAGCAACAGGGGGCAATAGATCTTCAGTTGTCATAGATCCACAACTGGGGCTGAGCTATGACAGTTTGCACAAGTCCAGTTGCTGGATCCCTGTGGTAGATTTTCCTCTCAGCTCGTCTCATTGTTTGCTTCCACCTGTGTAGCTGACCAGTGCATAGCAGATGTTGCTTTCAGCAAAGATGCAATCTTTTCAACAGTCATTGAAAACAACTTCGTAAATATTTCCTAAAGCAGTCTTGGGCTTGGATTTCTACAGGATGGGAGCCTCAAGAAGGCATTCATCCCTGTAGTCCCTCCATACCCCACTCTCCATACCCACTTTCCTCTGTGGTACAGAGGGAAATCTATCTCATAGGACAGTATTTATATTGTAAAAATAAGTCATTAAGCCCAAAGCCAGCCCTCAGTTACAGTGGAGTCACTGTCTGAGGTGAAATGTCAATTGTGCTTGAAACCTTAAGGTCTTCTTAACTCCATAATAGTTTTAATCTGTTGATCTGTGTTTGAATGCAACAATCCTCTGTATCCTCAGCATAATTCTGCCATGATCAGCTGAAAGAAGTTTGCAAAGGCCTTTCCAGTGGTTTTCAGCCAAGAGCTTTTGACAATTACACCTCAATGCCTTGTTAATGTCAACTGTTTAGCAAAGATAAAATCACTATTGCTATACGTAAGTTCTTCACAAGGATTGAGCTAGACCTCTGGAGCTCAATTAATATTTGGGATATAGCTTGGCTTTATTCATTGTAAAAACTGATATTGCAAATGTAGTAGAATCTGAATGAATCAGACTACATTGCTACCTTGTGCCTTTCATCTTTCTGTTATGTATAGGAGAAATGGGGGACAAAGGACAGAAAGGCAGCATAGGACGGCATGGAAAAATTGGTCCTATTGGCTCTAAAGGTATGTTTAATTAAATTGTTCCTCCACTTGTGTTTCGGGTGAAAAATGTGTGACCATTTATATTTGAGAAAAGTTTAGGGGCTTGAAAAATGGCTAACAAGTTTCAGTTGCAGCTTACCTTAGTAGGAATTTTCTCACACTGTAGTCAGCCAGGCCATTGAGACCTTCCAACAAGTTACCTTTTGCTGTGCCAGCAGTATATTTAGTCTTAAAGCACTGTGAATATCCTGGTTTGAGGATAAATAAAGAACTTTGCACTGTCACCCAAGTGTGGACAGTTAAAGTAGATGGGAAGATGTGCTGTACTTTGGCAGACTTTTAAGAGCCAGAAGATGTGTTTTCTCATGTTGACTACTCCATAGGCTTCTGTGTGACTTTGGTTAAGTCATTTGGACCAGTGTGTAGCTAGTCATCTAGATTATGATTCAAAATTTATATATTTTCAGCCCTTTACTCTCTACAGCATCTGAATTTACTGGTTCTGTGAAGTTTATGAATGTCAAGAAGTGGATATTGGTACATATTATTTGGGTTCAAGTTTCATAGCTTTGGCTGGCCTTTGTTGTGGAATGACTAGGACAGAAAAATATTTTTGCATGAGCATATTTCTACTTTCCACATTTGAATTTTACTAGAGAAAAAATAGATAAGTGCTAAATGAACTATTGACAGAAAAGGCTGCATTAACATTATGTTATTTATCATGTCTTCAGGTGAAAAAGGAGATAATGGTGACATAGGACCACCAGGTCCTAATGGTGACCCAGGTAATCCATAATACACCTTGTTTATATAAAAGACTTTTCATCACTAAAAATGCATCTGTTTACATACTGGAGGAAATAATGAAATTTTTTTTCATAGATACTGTAATATTTCACTGTGATATTTTCTAATTATTTAAAATCATTGAAGTTGCAGTAGTTGCTGGACTTGTAGTGTATGGGCTAAAACAGTATCTCATACTTTCTCAGAGGAGTAATCTTTCCAGAAGCCTAGTGGGAACTGAAGTGCAGACTGTATCATTCATCACCTGGGCAAAGGGATGTCTCTGCATACCTCATTTTGTCTTCCAGTCAACAGAAAGGAGCAGGTTGGATGCTTCTGTCCCTCCATGGATTAGAGGAGGGGCAGGAGATTGTCAAGGACACAGATCATAGAATGGATCAGGTTGAAAGGGACCACCTGATCCATTGGGTCACCTGGTCCAAGCTCTGCTCAAACAGGGTTATACCAGAGCACATGGCTCAGGATTGTGTCCAGACTGTTCTTAAATATCTCCAGGGATGGAGACTCCACAGCCTCTGTGGGCATTCTGTTCCAGTGCTCAGTCACCCACATAGTAAAGAATTTCTTCCTCATGGTCAGGAGGAACTTCCTGTGGATAAATTTCTGCCCATTGCCTCCTGTCCTATTGCTTGGCACCACCAAGCAGAGCCTGGCTCACTCTTCTTGTTACCCCCTCTTCAGATTCTTATATGGAGGTATATGGATCTTCCAGAGATATATAGATGTTCTAGAGAAACAGCCTAGCCTAAGAAGTGCAAGCACTGCAAGAGTGGCAGGTTCAGATTTGACTGAATTCATCCCTTCCTGGCAGAGTGCACTGGAGGTGCACAGATTAGATTTCTCCTGAGAACATAATTTGTCACTCTAATTCTTGAGCCAGCGTGCCATACACCTGGCCAGCATGCACAATTTTGCTGGGCAAGTACTCTGTGCTTAGACTGACTTACACAACTGAGCTGAAAAATTGGGTAGCCCAATGTAGATTTTAATAATTACATAGAGAACTGCAAATTGTAATAAATGCAAATGGTAATTGATTCTAATTTTGAGATTTGTGATCAGAGATCACAAATAACAATTATTAACTGTTGTAACAATTATCCTTTTAGTATTCATATTCAGATTATCTTTGCCAAACTTATACCAGTTTGGGTTAAAAAATGATTTTCTATTGTCTAACTTTATTGTCAGAAGTATTGTAAATTCTGTACTTTCAAAAACATAGAACTGCATTTTGCAGGTAGTTATGTGCATTATGTGGTTGGAATTTTGGATTTGATGTGATATGTTACTCGGGAAGTGTTTGCAAACAATGTTTTTTGCTGTGAAAGAAGTCTTTGAGAAAACTAAAGAAAATAATTTCACTGAAAATGGGATTTTTTTTGAAAATGTTTTTAGATAAAAAATATTGTGGATGTTTTGCTGAGAATATTTATCTGTGTTCAGGTTAATGCTAATTATTCAGGGCTGAAGATTTATAGGAAGTGAACTGAGCTGATCTGCACAGGCCGAGACACTCCTGAGAATGATATAATGATGCAGGGTAGTGAAGGCTCTAATTTTCTATCTGTTACTTGCGAGATAATCAAATACTTGCTTTCTCCAGGGCTGCGATGCTGGGCCTTTTCATAAAATTGTTGAGATAATTGTTGAAATCAGGTAGCTTTTTGATTTGAGTATATCTATATCATTTCACAGGCATCCCTTGTGAGTGCAGTCAGCTAAGGAAGGCTATTGGTGAAATGGATATTCAAGTAGCCCAGCTGACGACAGAACTAAAATTCATAAAAAATGGTAGGTTAATTTTATGTGACCGTTTTCCTTTCTTTTTTGCCTCATTTTACCGGTGCGATCGCTCGCAAGGAGTGCCACCGTTGCACATCTGATTTGTGAAGCTGTTTTGGGGTGTGTGCAGTGAGTTGGTTTATAGAAATGCGAGTGCTCACTTTTCAGCACTGCCCTCCCCCGCAGCTGTCGCCGGCGTGCGTGAGACAGACAGCAAGATCTACCTGCTGGTGAAGGAGGAGAAGAGGTACAAGGAGGCCCAGCTGTACTGCCACGGCAGAGGAGGGACGCTGAGCATGCCCAAGGATGAGACTGCCAACAGCCTGATTGCCTCGTACATCAACCAGGCTGGGCTCACCAGGGTCTTCATTGGGATTAACGACCTGGAGAAGGAGGGGAATTTCGTCTACTCCGACCGGTCGCCCATGCAGACCTTCAACAAGTGGCGCAGCGGGGAGCCCAACAACGCCTACGACGAGGAGGACTGTGTGGAGATGGTGGCGTCCGGCGGCTGGAACGACGTCGCCTGCCACATTACCATGTATTTCGTGTGCGAGTTTGACAAAGAAAATGTCTGAGCTGCTCTGCCCTTCCTTTGTTTCGAGGAAAAGGTTCAAGACGATCGTGCAAGTTACTCTGTGTTTATGGGGTACAAGTGAAATTCTGCGAGTGTGCGGCGTCGGAGTTGTACAGCTGTAAATACAGTTTAGGTATTTCAAATATCAGAATTTACCCTTCAGAAGGGAAGAGCAGTAATAAGGCATAGCTTGGTTGGCTTTTTTTTTTTTATGTAGGAAAATATATCTATTTAGATAAAAATGTGCTTTGGGGCTAAATTTTGCCCTTACAACAGTTAACAAATGTGATTACATGACTGTAAGGGAAGGCAGAATTTGGCCTCTAGTTGTTAGAATGGTTAGAATTAGATTCTTGATATTCTTTTATCTTAGCAAAATTTGTAGTTATAAATGCTAATTGCTTGTAGTGCTACAGGGACATTTTGGCAACAAGACAAATATTTTGTCTACCCTGTTAATAAGTACAAATATTACACTAGGTTTTTTGAATGTTACAAATTTTTTTAAAATTTTTATTTAAAACTAGCCAAAGCAAACTAAAAAGCCATGATTCCTACCAATTTTAAAAATGTCTCTTTATTAAACTGTTCACAGATGTCTGACCAAAAAGCATTTAAGTAAACTGAATTTTAGTGCTGAGGGTGGACAAAGTCAAGTGAAAGATGTCCCTGCCCATGGCAGGGGGTTGGAACTAAATAATCTTTAAGGTCTGTTCCAACCAAAACTATTCTGTGATTCCATGATTCTATGCTATGAAAATTCTTATAATTTAGTACTTTAAAAGAGTTTCCATCCACAGAGTGTTTTGGGGTTGGCTAAACATAAAAGTAACAATTTGATTTTCTGCATTCCTTAGTTGAAAATGATTCAGTTCATGAAGTATTTCAGACCCTTAATAATTCCCTAAAGTAAATGTTTCACATTTTTTAAAGATAATCTTGGTGCATCTTCTTACAAAACAAGAAAAATACCAAGCCTCCACAATTTAAGGCAGACTTCATATACATGCAACTAAGCTCATGAAAACACATTAGCTCTTAGGTCCTTTTAGTAAAAAAACAGCTTACATCTTTACATAGATTGTTAAGATTATCCTTTGAAAAGCAGAAAAATCTCCAGAATTTTCCAGATTATGTATATAGCAGTAATAAATAACTTTGCACAAATAATTTATGTACCAAATTTACAATTGCATGTGATGGAAATCGCGATGTATATTTAAAAAAAACAAAACCAAAACAGCATAACTTCACAAAAAAAAAGATGAATTACTTTAAACCTTTCCAGGATCCAGTTGCATACCACCTCATCTCACTGTTAGGCATAGAAAAATCAACAAAATTTGCCAAATTTCTGACTGTCTTTCTTTAGGAATACCTTGCACAGTGTTTTAAGATGATTTTTAGGGATAAATGATTCCTGCATAACATTATGATCAAAATGCATGTCTGGTCATTATGGCAGATTGCCACACAGGATGTCCACAGTGGAAATGGCATGTGGTCACAGAGATTTCCTCACAAAGAAAACCAACTCAATTCAACTCTGCTGTGCTGTGGCATGTATACAATCAATGGCCACACAATGCTGTTCATATCCACAGACAGTGACATTATTTGATTTACATACTTAAGAGAACAAACTGTTTTGCTTGCTATATTTACTCTGTAAATCTCAATCCTTTACATATATATATATGTTTGTTATTAATTTTGAAGATCACTAGCAGTACTATAGTATCCTATAGTATTTGATTATTAGCCCAGCTCCAGAGCAATCACTCACAATAAATGGGTCCTTTGATTGCTTTATTTTCTTTTAATAAAGATAAGTATGATACCTGTGTGTTAGTCATTCTTCCAACTGCATATTGAAATGTATTAAATAATGCGAGTCTCTTTCTACACTACTGTTCAAAGACTCTATAGAATTTGCAGAGAGCTAACAATTCCAGTAGAGCAATTTGTTTAGAGTAGTGCCTTTTGAATACCATGATTGTTTCCTGCCTGCTATAGAAATCCTCAGAAACCGTTTAAATCTCCAACATACTTTTGTCAAATCATTGTTGCTATATTAAAACAGTCCAAGCCCCAAGATACAGATATTTGAAGCTCCCTCATTATGTGTGCTGAAGTTGCTGTTTTTCACCTAGGTCTTGAAAGTTTCTGTTATACTATTCAGTTTCCTCAGAAAGATAAAAAGAGGCCTTTTAGGAAGATGGGAAGCTTTTTGAGATGCCAAATGCTCCTATTTTAGCTCAAGTCACACCGTGTTTTAAAGATTGCCTCAGTATGTGGAACATTTAAACAGTCTCAATTTCTATTAAAATTTAGGATAAAAAGTAAAAGCAATGGAAAAACATTTATTTTTCTTAGTTTTTGTGTTCTTTGGGATTTTTTTTTTTTTGCAATGCTTGATATGTGAGGTAGAAACTAAATTAGTTTTGTTGTCAGATACCTGTACACTGGCTGCAGCAGCCCTTGCTTCAGCCTTTGGGCAAAGTGAGCAAGGCCAGTGTGTAAGGTCTCCAGCTGTCACGCAAGGGGCAACAGCACATCTGATATTTACCCCTTCGAGGAACTGGGTGAGAAATGATGGAGGCGTTGGAAATGAATGAGCCCTTCATAATTTCTTTCACCCTCTAGTTGCTGATGCCTGTAGGTAAACCCTTGCTGGAGGCAGAAATCAATGTTGCATGTAGTGCTCAGCCTGCATGAAGCCTGCTGACATGCTTGATAAGGTTTCCATTACTCTCTCTGGAATTTGCACTATTTCTTTGTAGAAAATGAAGTGAGTGATAAGTTGATTTTACTTAGGGTGTTTTCCATATGCATTAAAACCTACAATTATAATATAATTACTAATTTTACGTAGCTCTACAGAAGCCTTTGGAACGTGTCTGTCTGGCAAGCACAGGTGTTTCTCAGACTATTCTTTTATGCTCTTTTTTTGATGGACAATTTTTCCTCATAAATATATACCCATGGCCCTTATTTATTTTATTCTTGAATAAAGGGCATTCTGTGGTGTTTTAAAAAGAGCAGTTTTTTGTTTTAGTCACCCATTCATGTTTTTGAATGACTTCTTCACATAAAATATGGGTTTCATTCCACTGTACTCTGCACCTTAAGCTGCAAAGGCTGTGTGTTGTAGTACTGATGGCAGGACAGACGTGCTCTGCCCTTCTAGGAGGGGGCTTAGTGAAAATAAAACATTTAACTGGCTGAGTCCAAGGGGAGCTCCACTGCCTGTGAGAGCTCTGACTCACTGTGGACATCTTGGGAGAGCACTGGATCATGTCTGATCCTGATCACCATCCAGATTTGCATCTCCACAGCCTCACTACTTGTGGAAAGTGCTGCTCCCACTTGCCTTGTTATTCTGCTCAGCTCCTGGCTCAGCATCCCTCGTGAACCAGCTGCTCCTCACTGTGCTCTGACAGCTGACATGATTATCCCTGGAAATATGGGTTTGTTACAGGTTTGTTAGCAGCAGAACTTCTCCCTGACTTTGAGTTTTAAACATTCTTATATCACAGAGAAGAACTGTAAAAAAATTAATATACATATGTCGAATATAGAGCATCCTTATTCATGTAAGTAAAATGGAGTAGTTCATTTTTCATAATCTCAGGAAATGCCAGTTCAAATATGTTTTGCAAAATAGCAGCTGGTTGGACCGTTTTTTTGCTACAGTTCTTGATGAAAAGCAAAAGAAGATGATATTAAAATAATTTTAATTGTAAAATATGATGAAGGTTCACAAGGGGGGAAGACTTTTGAAGTAGACATTTTTCAAGATGTTTACTGTTAGAATTTTTCAGAATTTAATTTACAAGTTCTCAAGCTTTATTTTGACCCATAAAGGGATTTGATTTTTATAGGATTGTTAATATGTTTTGCACCATCTCAGTAACAGTCATCTGTATAAGGTTTGAAATAATTTATTTTATTCTTTAGGTCTTGATTTCCAATGGGACCAAATTATCTTTTTGAGATTTCTGTTTGCCATGTTGAAAGACTGTGACATTGGAATTTTTTTTCCTCCTGGACCTGCTATAGCACTCTAAATGCTTCGAGTACAAAAAAAGAGATAGTTCAACCTACATTATATAGAAGATATTCTTACTGATTATGGAAATTATTCATTTAAATATTATGCCATATGACTAGTAGTTTATACACTATTCCAAATGTCCAAACCAATCTTTAGATAAGATAAATACAAGCCTTCAAAAACCTGAAAGTCTTACAAGTATGCTTTTATCCTGAATTAAAACAAAAATTTGTCAAAGCAACCAAATTTACAGTAAAAGAGAAATTCAAGGTTTCCCCTAGATCCATATCCAGATCAGTTTTTTGTGGGAAACTCAGTGATTTGTGACGGTTATAGTTGAATCAAATTCTCAAGCAGAGAATTGGCCAACAATGCAGTGATGTGTGACTTTAACTTTCACACTTTCTGCACTGCATACCCTTAGCCTTTGCTGGTCCAAGGGTCAACGTCTTTTCACTGGAGATTCTGACTTTTGGCTTGCCTGCAGTGCCAACAGGTTCATCATTCTACATGTCTGCCACAGATTATGGACAAAGAGATGGGTTTTTTTTTCCGCCTTGGGTACCTGGAGGTGCTTGTAAAACTGGCTGTGATGGGAAACGTATTGTGCAAAACTAGAGCTGGCCACTCACCCCTTCCTTGGGGTGCACATTTCTGGCCAGGGAGACTCAGTCCAAGCCTACCAAGAGAAAAACTGACCTTGTTATTGTGGGTAAAAACAAACCAGAGTTTTAAGATTTACCTAGGGGAAAAAAAAGTGCAGTGAAGGGTTTTGACTATTTACTTTACAGAGTAGCTGTGAGAGAGAACAGTTTGGTTTTAATTTTGCTGTAATAGGAGAGTACAAACTACGTGAAATGGGAGAGAAAGGGTTTGTGTGGAGAGGACGCAGTTGTGTGCTCAAGGTGTTTTTCTGGATGTGAGTCTCCTCCTAGCCCAGAGCTTTTCTATTGCATGAGGAGGGAATCCTCTCAAGAGGGAGAGCACAAAATAGAAAAGGTGGAAGAAGCAGCAAGTGGATGTGCAGAACTGGCAGTGAGTGGGATGCCCATGAGGCAGAATGTAAATGTTACCACCAGCCATTCTCCTGCTTCCTGCTAGGGAAATGTAATTATCTTGCCCTTTCCATCAAAATGTCTCACTATAGCTCTGGATGGGTAACTAACAAAAATAGAACATGGTGACCAATTTAGCCTAATATCTGTGCCTAAATAAAGCCCAGTTTGGGTCTGTGGACAAATAATATCATCCACCATGCTCTGGGTGTATTAATGCATGAAATCACAGGGGATATAATTAAGCACTGCTATTCAAAGGCTAGCTATGTAGTATTGATGAGCTTCTGGGTATTCTTCACATATAAAAGTGTGAATGCTGCCAGGAATTCAGCAACAGAAGGTTTAGTGTTCAGCTGAACAATACAGGTGTTACCATACTATCATCTAGTGGCAGTAGGAGTAAAAATGAAGGAGCTGAGAGGTATTTTGTTTCTGCTTGCATCAGTTGCTATGTTGCAATCACTGATGTTGTATTGAACAACTGACTTCCCAGCTCTGAAGTCTTTAGTCAGATTTCTTTTTTTTTCTTTGTGAAAATATTATTTTGAATTATTACAAAGAGACGTGCACTGATTTTAAGTCCAATTCTCAGGTGGGGGTTTTGACTAAGAAGTGAGAAGCATGCCCAAATGAGCTCTATTATCATGCCTCGGAGTGAAGAAAAAGAAAACAAGTCAAGCTGTGCTCTGCAGGCCAGCATCTAAATTGCAGGTGCAGATCTTCACCTGGCATCAATCAACTCCAGTGAAGCCAAATTGATTTATACCTGCTGGGGATTTGAGACAGTCATCGTCATCAATTCTAGATCTATGCTTATTTTGGAAAGAAAGAGAGAGAAGTATTTTGATATTTCTAATTTGTTCTGAGCACTTTAAATGTTATTCAGAGTCTGAACCACTGTAATGAAAGTGTCTCCCATGAAGATTTCTGGGCAATAATCAGTTTTGAGATAAATATTGAATGTAAAATAATTGCAGTAGGTCTATGATGTGGAACTTTATCCTTGCACGTCCACAAGGGGTATGATGCAGAACACAAAAGAAGCAGTAAAAGCATTCAACACAAAGAATAAGTCCCCTATCATTTTATATTCTTCTCTGAAAATGAAACCTTTGTTTTTTTGCCGTATTCAATATTTATCCACAGGAGAAGACATGGTGCCATCTAGTGAAGAAAAGATTTGTTGCACATCTAAAGAACCACAAATCCAACTTTGTTCCTGATTTATTCTTTAGTATGAAATGAATTATATGGTCATTCTGCAAGAGGGAACGTGCGTAATATGTTAAGTCCACTGTGTTTGTAGAATACAGAAATAAAAGAAAGGCTAAATATGCAAAATACTTATTTCCTTATTAGAAAATGCCCTACCCATACACACATCAGCTTGTCTTAATTCCCTTTTTCTTCCCCAGAATTACTGCCCTTCTGTTCTACATAAATAAATCTAATATAGTAACTTTTGACATATTAGGTTAAGTTCACTATCTTTTCCAAATAACCCCAGCTGAGTTAGCAGAAAACTTACAGTTGGTCTTGATTCAGGGAATTCCTTTTCTGTCCTGATTTTTTTCTACAGCTTCTGAAAATGGAAGATAAATGCTGTATCCCTTAAGCTTGCATTTCAAAAGTATAAATGCATTACAGCTGATGTGTTGACGTCATGCTTAACACTCAGTGGTTACATCTCTCTTGAAAAAATATTCTTTGAGGCTACTGTCCTGGTTTACACAGTGCCCCCAGTTTCCTTCTTAAAGCTTATCTTTCTTTTGCATCTGGTCAGGCCCAAAGTGGAGTTAATTATGTATGTTGATTATATGTTCCATGCTTTTCCATATGTTTCTTCGGAATTGATTTGCCTGTGCAATTGTTTCCAGTCATAAGCAACTTAAAAAGGATTCTTTGAAAATATGGTTTAAATTTTTATCAGGGCAAATCTCCTTTCAATCTAGACATTTTTTGCTTTATAATACAGAGAATATGAACAAGTCTAGCCCATGAGACAAATCTGCTTTATGATTTTAAGTTAAACCAAAATGGGCTGGTTTCTAACAGATGAGAAGTCAGTGACCATTGACCTTTAAGCTCAGTGTCTGAGTTTGCTGACCCCAGGCTGTACTGTGGCATGTCCCCTATCAGCTGACACCAGAGACACCTGGTCTGAGGCTTTATGGGTCAGTTTTGCACAGGTCTAGATCTCTGATTTTAGTGCCACTTGCACATCATCACTAAGAAGAACCTGTCTCAGGTTCTGGCTGCTCCTTTGACAGCTGTGTTGACCTGTTGTTTAAGAACAGAGCTAATGTGATTGCATGGTATATTTCCTTAAAATAACTTCTGAACCTTTTAGCAATTGTCAACCAGGTGTGACATAAGGTCTCTGGGGTTTGCAGTTTTTAAACATTTCATGTAAAAATGTGAATGGATAGTAAACAAAGATTTTCCTCCTCAGTGGATGGCTGCAGTCGGAGTTCAATTATTGTAAAACACCAGAGAGCCATCTTGGAAACAGACTATAAAAATTCTAACCACAGGAAAAGAGTTGATGGGAAATTGTCCAGTCTAGGCACTGAAGACTTGAACTAATATTTATGGATACTCTAAGAAACCTTGTGGCTGTATTTCCCACTGAACAGCTCACCTGTTCTGTGATGTCCAGTTGATGTTGTGCTGGCTGCAGAGAAAAGGGACTAATAGATTGCCTCTCACCCTAGAAGAGAACATTTTCCATCCATGTCGTTTTGAATCAGCTTTGCTGTGATTTGAGTGTAAATGATATTTGATGATATTTTTACTTGATCCCACGTTGGTCCTATGCCTTTCCCCTCCATTGTCAAAATCACTAACCAGGGATAGAGGAAGAATTTTCAAAACCACTCGGTGTTGTCCTGGCTCTCCTGGGAGCAAGAAAGAGAAAGACAGAGCTGGGAAGTAGAGTCCTGTGCATGCCACTTTTTCTGCTGGATGGGTTCTGCACGCTTTATGTTTGTATTCATACAATGTATAATGCCTTTTCCCACTGTCTATATTTTACTTCCCTTACTCTTTACTTATTTATGCAGAGATGGAACATAGGAAGAAAAAAAGGCCTTTTCTGCTGTTTAAACAAGTAACGTATATGTGTGACTGGAGACTACAGATAAGTGCATTCACAGAAATCCATTTTTAATAGTGAACAGGCAGGGAAAAATCATTGTCATAAGATTACAGAGGGGAATATTTAAAACTGTTATGAAATTTTTAAAGATCTTAAGGAGTATGAATATGATTATGCAGACTAGGTTTATTACTAACTACATAGTGAAAATGAAAAGAAATTTAAAAAAAATCCCACAGTGGAAATCAATATTAACTAAGGTATTATGTATGAAATTAGTCTTGAAAATAAGAAAGTAATATTACACGTAAAAAAGGATTAAAGGGAAACAAAGATGGAGCATAATCAGCTTAGCTGTTCCTTACTGTTGAGGGTTTTGGTGAGCCTATTTTACCTTTAATTGACTGGAAGTGTTCTTTTTTAAAAGATGTCTTCAAACCAGGTAATGTTTTTTGGCTTATTCTTAGAGGTTGCTTTGCATGATCTCCATCCCTGCTTCATTACCAATCCTGTGATGGAGGATGTCCACCTGCTGTGACAGTGTGTAGGCTTTCCTATACTGGAAGCAGCACTGCAGAGGAGAGCCTGACCTGGTAGTTTGCTTAACTGAGGTCAAAATTTTGCATCCTTTGGGCAGAGGCCGTTGGATAAATTTTCTGAATGGCTAGGATGTCTTAAGGTGCCTAACAGGGCACTTGGCACCTCTGCATGAGGCAGCTGAATTGAGGCCATCATGATGATCAGTTCAGACTTCTGGGTTTGCCAGAACCCTTGGCTGAGGTCTGGTGGTTGGGAATTGTCTCCTCCATTTTTAAACATCAGCATTGTTGATATATGCATCTGAGCTAGTCACACTGTCTCTCTAGTCTGTGGGGAGAAATAAGTGCATCCAGGATATGATTCATCTGTCTTATTTTAGATGTCTAAATTGGGATAGGAATGTTCCTTGTTCTGACTCTTCATTTCTTTCACTTGCCCTGAGGTGAGGCCAAGGTGACAAGCTAAAATGCAGACATTTCTGACTGATCTACCATGGGTAGATGAATCCTACCGTAAATTTGTCAGGAGATTTCCATCATAAAATTCCCATTATGTGGAGCTGCAGCTCAAATGTTTCTTTTGCTGACCAGTGGTGCTTGTCATGTAAGGTTATGAGGAGAGGTTGTAAAAGGTTTTGAAGGAGGTGTGACATCCACTCGAAGAGCATGACCTGTGCCAGGTGACTTTTTGTCACACGGTGGATCAGGATGCCCTTTCTATCATGCAGCCCAGCATGGTACTGACTCCTGAGTCACACTCAGGAAAAAAATCAGTGCGCTGTCTGCAGAAAATAACTCTCCTTTCTTCCTTTCTCAACTGGCAGCTGTGATCACTGCGTGAGAGGCAAGCTGAATTTGTTCTTACTTTTCTCTCTTGCATGAGAGAGTGAGACAGTGAAGGTTGCCTGGCATTGTTTCTTTCCTCCCTGCAGGCTGTGGTACTTGCCTTTCCTTGTCTGTGCTGCAAAGCAATAAATAGCACCTTTAGGAGGGACCACAGACACCAGAAAGAAGAAACCATGGGCACAGACATGAAGGAGACCATTTCAGTAACTTCCAAGCACAGATGTTCTCGCTTGACTGGTTACAGTAGCAAAAACTCAACAGAGAAGTGTGGTGTGTTTGCTCCATAGCCCGGACAGGAACTTGCCATATTGAATGTTTTAAAAAGTTTACTGATTTCCTGCTTGTAAATGTAAAATCAAAAAATTGTTTCTGATCTGGGGAACAGCACTTAAATCTCCTACATCATACCCTGTGTGTGGTGTCTCTGCCCTTTAAAGTGTGTGTTGGGGTGAAATGCCACTGTGGAGGAGTGTGAGACATCCCGTGGTCCTGTCACAAAAATCAGTGCTGAGCAGCAGAGGGGGGGCAGGCCTGCAACTCCAGTAGCATCACTGGGGTGCACAACTGCGTTGTGACTACTGAGAGGACAAATGTCTGGTGATGCATAATAAAAATGAGGTGCTGGTATTATATAGACAACATATTTCTTTTTAATTTGACAGAATAAGCTTTTGTATGCTGTGATGACATAGGAAAGGCTGAGAGGTTCACTCTCCCAAGGTTAATTGCAATCAGATCGTTGATGCAATTAATTTTAACGGGGGAAGAGAATCAAAGGTCAGAAGAGAGAAAGGGCAGGTTAAAAAATATTTAGATGAATTAGAAATGTTCTAGTCAGCAGGGTCAGGTGAAATCTGGTTGAAGGTTGCCAGAGGAGTTGCTGACCTATTAATCATTGTCTTCAGATGCTTCTGGAGGACCAAGAGGTCTCACAGCCCTAGAGAAGCCTCCAGATAGTACCTTTATTTAAAGAAATAGAAATGCAAAGTAACTCATCAGGCAGATAAACTGGATTACCAGAGCAAATGTCTAAACAAGTAAGTGAAAGCACCAAGTGGATCATAAAGTGGTGGAAATAATAATTGTGGATTTGTCAAGAGCAAATCACATCAAATCTTCCTTTATATATTTGACTCATTTGCTGATCTGGTAGATGTAGAAAAACAGATGTATTCTCATTGCTCATATGTCAGATGGGGTGTGGCTTTGATTCATTGCTACAAAGTGAATGCAGTGCTTTAAAAAACCTTCTAAGAAACATTATCAGTGCTTTGGGTAAAAAATAAGGGGATGTTTGAAGTTAGACTTCTGTGAGGTTTATTCTGAACACAGTTCTACTCAGTATTCGTGATGTTGTTTTCAGTGACATAATGAAAGAGAAAGGAGGACTTCAAGAACTGTGGGAGACAGTATCATGTTTAAAATTGATTTTTACTGTATGGAAAATTGCCAGATATCAATGAATGAAATGCAATAACAGAAAGGAAAGAGTATTGTACACAAGCAAAAGTGACCAGACACCCCAGAATATGTGAAAGATAAAAGAGGCTTGGAGGTTTAGGGTCAACATCTGTGCTAAATTGTGAAAGATTTAAAGATTATTTTTTTGTTGCTGTTGTTGATCAAGATATTTCAGTCTTTATATGCTAATAAAGGACATGGAAAAGAGTTAACTTCTTTTCTGTTGTATAGTTGGGGTCTCATCTGGAATAATGGGCTCACTTCTGAGCAGTGAATACAAAGTATAGGGAATCCAAAGGTGAAACAATAAAACTGATGGACAGCTGCTGGCAAATATGAGCTGTGAAATTATCTCCATTTGATCTAGAGAAGACTTAAGTGAAGAAGTGTATGATGCAAGTATGTAATGATGAAGAGTAAAGATTTTATAATGATAACTGATTATTTCCAATGCCTGCTCAAGATGTGGCATGGAAAAATAAGTTAATTTTGAAGCCAACCTGATTTGATTTGGATACTGGGAAAAATCTAACAAAAGAGACACTTAAGCTCTAAAATAGATTTTATAGTGATTCCGTGCTATCTATCTATTATTGTTATTATTACTTTCATACTTCTGTGTTCTTCATGGAAGTATTGCCCATTATTTGCAAAAAAATTTTCTTGCCTTATTTCAAAGGCAAGATGAGCTGAATCTGGTTCATCTCAGGCCTGTGTGTCCAGGGCCATGATGCTATGGCTTCTTTTGCTGGCAGAGTGTAGTGTGACAATGCTTGATACTGAGTGCAAAGCAGAACTGTGCAAAGAGGTTTTTGAGCCTTCTCAATCAGCAGTGTGCTGGTCTGGCTGCCTACCAGTGTCTGCCTAGCATCAAGGATGCACAATTATGTTGGCTTCCAGTAGCTGTGAGGAATTTGTTGATTTTCCTATCCCAACCCCTCGCAGTTCTCATTTGTAGCTCAGACTCCTTTGGGCCAGCTTAGAACCAAGGGCAAATCAAGTAATAAAATGTTGAGCTCCTTGGCTGGTGATGTTGTGCTGTGCTCCTGGCATGGTGCTACACAGGCCAAAGGCAGCCAGGAGAATGTGCCCCACATGAAATCTTGCTATAAGCATGCTAGGCTAATTTCTGCAATGCTAAGATATAAATAGCTATATGTCTTTACACTGCAAAGAGAATTACACGCACTTACACATACAATATCACTTCAAAATAAGGAAACATAAGCAGTTAATATTTGTCATTTTAGAGTCAAGATTAAGTCCAAGGATTGTTTGTTCTCAGAGGTAAAGCTCTGCTTTGGGATCTCTATAATATTTTCTAGACTTTGATCTCCCAACAGACAGTCTCTAGCAGATACTAGAGTGGGAACAGGCATAAAGTAATTATTATTTTAAGGTTTCTAAGTAATATTCTTGAGAGACTAAATTGCATTTCATGGAAATATAAGGGTAGTTCTATTGTTCAACATAAGTATTTGTTTTCTAAAGTGATGTCAAAGTACACTTGTAAATGTTTCAAGTAGAACTTCACAAATTTTTACAACTTCAAAACTGTTTGTTTTTGCTGAGGATGATTCCAACTAGCTTCATCCGATAGCTTTTGGTACTTGTATGGAAAGAGCCCATGAAAAGTTGGTCCTTTCTACACTCTGGGTGCTTCTCACAAATCCACAGACCTCTACTATAACTCATCCCTCATCCTGCTCCATTCAGATGTTGCTTCCCTGATCCAACACTGTATGATCCTATCATTTTTTCTTCTTCTGCCACTGCCCTGATCCTTTTCCCACACTACCATACATCCTCCTGCCCAGGAAGTAAGTGATTGGTGGTGTGAACTGTTGGACTCAGCCAAGAGAAGAGTCACAGTTAATACAGGGTGTGTTTTTCTTAGAAGGCTTCAGTGAGCTTCCCAATCTCCACATGGATCGCCCTGTGCTTGTCACTTTAGTTTGTATTCTCCAAAATGGTGTTCTGGCAACTGGTGATAAAAACACTGGAAGTAAATTACTAAGTCTCTGACTGAAAAAATACCACAGCATTCCCCTAAATCTATTGCTTGCATCTCTGATGCAGACAATGTCCTACACCAGCACAAAAACCTTTCCTAGGGTAAACCTGGGCTATCTTAAAGTCTAAGGTATGCAATCCATGGATTGAGATCCCCTTTTACCCTGTGGTTCTAGAACAGGCAGAGTGTAGTTAAGTGAGAGTCTGGGAATCAACCTTAGTAGTAAAAATTATGATTGTGGTAAGTATATATATTTTAAAATGTGACTATGCAATGAAAACATAATTATTTGTTAGCCTTACGTACTTGAAGGAAATATCATTTTAAAAAACTTAAATTCTATAATTCTTTGTCACCTAATATATGCCTCTTCTGTTTTTCAGTAGCATGTATTGTAAAACATGTAGATAGTAAAGAAGTAACTTGAGTAGATGTGTAAGTGCTTTCTGAAACTAATTCTAATCACATCAGTTTTCTTGGCTCCTGAAAGGGCAGAGAAAAAGCTGCAGACATGTGAAACAAGTGACCTTTTATAGTCTGGTCATCACAAAGCAGAAAAAACTCAGTATTTTGTCTATTTTGTCTGACTTCCTACATGTAGGAAGTCAGAAGAAAAGTAAACTTCTGTTTCTAGGTGATGACCAGAAAGTGTTTTATAGACCGCAAAAATTAAGGTTCTCAACATCCCTGTGAATTAGGTAATGATTTAATTTTCCACTGGGATAAACTAAGGCACAAAGAAATCATCAGATTTATCAACTATATCATTGCAGTCCTGTGATAAAAATCAGAATAAAGTCTGAAAATCTTTAGCATAGTCTTTTGCTTTAATTAAAGCTATTTTCTAAAATAAGTGGTTCTCAGCAATTTTAGTAGATGTACAGGTTTAAATTCTGCTAACATAACTCATTGAAATTTATATTGAATATTTTAAAGCTTGGAAATTAGGTTCTTGTCTTCTGAGGATGGGCATGAACAGCCTACAGCAGAGCTCAGAAAAAAAAAGTAAATTTGTGTTTGGCAAAACACTCTCCTCTCTGTATTTTACCATAGACTATAGGTCACTAGCATAATCCCTCTCTTTTTATGTGCCTTTGAAGTAAATGGAATTATGTACTATAAGAGAGAGATTGTTAATGAAAAGATGAAAAAATATCCTGCTGAATTACTTTGTATATGAAATCTCATGTTTATACCCATGAAAGAAGAGAGACTTTATTCTTTAAAATTATTTGTAATTAAAAGATTGTTTTTATGGTGCATTACTGAATAATTAAAACTCAAAAGGGGGAGAAATCAAACTAGCTGGTAGAGAAGTGGCAGGTGGCTGCTGTTATTGGCAGATGTGCATCTCAGGACTGAACTCTTTGCAAATGTCATGTGAAATGACTGAATTTATTAGAAGTAGGAATTGCACACACAGAAGCTGATGACCCTGAGAAAATATACAGGCAGCTGTGGGACTGCAGGCTAAAAATTACCCTTCCTATCTGTATTCAAAACCCGTGAAAACGCTGTAATAGATTTAGCTGCAGTAATTTGAAAGGCTGCTTCTCCTGCCTGCCCTATTTTTACAACAGAGCTTGACTCCACTGAGCAGAGGAGGCAATATGGGACAGGTTGTGCCCACTCCTGACCACACTTTGCATATTGACACAGTCCTCTCTTCACAGTGGATGGGGGGTTAGAACACTGAAATGGGGTGACTGAAGTGAAACACGGATCCAGTTCCTACTGCTGCGATAATGACAGCACTTTCTGTCAGAGTGCGGGCAGGAGCTTGACTGGTAATGTCCTTGCCAGCAGGAGACAAGCAAAGCCCTGCTCCTGCAGTGGCCCCATTTCACAGGATACCTGCCAGGCTGCTTTTGGAATGATAGGCGTGCTCCTGCTGCACTGCCCTGAACTGCAGAGGAGGTTGGACCAACTTCTGGAGGTCACCTGGTCCAAGCTCCTGCTCAAAGCATGGCTAACTTCACACATGGCATGTGCACTGGCAGATGTCAATATTTAATCTGTAAACTAATTTAATGCATCTTTTCTTCTTTGTGTGATCTTCAGGACGAGTTCACTTTTAATGGGTAGGAACACAGGGCACAAAAAGGTGATTTTTTTATAAAGTGAGAAGTGAGTGATCATGAATGAAAGCTGATACGTGTGTGCTTTTTATTTGTTTTACTTACAAGTTTTCACAAAGTATTAAATTTCTGTTTTCTTTTTTTTTTTCTTGATAGATGTTGTTTATTTCAGGTGAGATTTTTGCTCCATCAGAAGAGCTATTAAAGGTGTAGTAGACTGATGCTCAGTTTGCCCAAGAGTAGAGAGTTTGCATATTATTACAAAAATGTAGGGTAGGAGAGACAAGAAGTAATCATGATGTACATAAACAAAGAGCTAGTTCACATATCCATTTACGTGTTGGCATTACACAGAAATTGTCAACTCTACAATTAATGTTGGAATGTTTTTTACTCATGTTATTCTTGGATCTCAACTTTCCAGGTGAGGAGGGTTGAACTTCGTGTATTCTCTATAAGCAGAGGTAAGATAAGATGCCAACATCTCCTGAAGATTATGTGTGGTCCTGGAGCTCCACTGCAAGCTTAAAACCTCTGGCTGTCATCCAATATGGCAAGAAACAAAAGTTCCCCAAAGAAAATAGAATCATGAAGTACATAAAGGATGAATGATTCTAGAGGGGGGATCAATAAGATACAAAACTGATGAGCAATGTGACAATCAAGATTTTGAAATTGTAGATGAAGTGAAAATTTATGAGCTTTAAATTTACATTCCTCAACTGCTCACTTCAACTGTGAAATGAAGCAGAATGTGGTGAACAAACATCAGTAGAGGATGTGCTAATTATTTGAACTATGTTTGTGTTCTTTCCCCTTTCATTTTTGATAAAGACAATATTTCAGCAGCATTCTTATTATGTGGACAAGAAAAACAGGTAAGTCTATTTTGGAGTCTCACCAAACCTTTGAGAATTGAGAGGTGAAACAATGAAATTTCACAATTGTCAAGATCAAAACTAACATCCAGCTGGCCAGAGGACTTGCAAAACACTTTTTTTCCAGTTCAAAACCAAATCCAATGCAAAGACAAAATTTCAGGAGTGCAACAATTAGTATGAGGCATAATTTATAGAAGACAAAAAAGGTAAAATTAAAATGAATTTTTAAATTTTTTTGTCCATCTTGTAAAAGAACATTTGTGAAGCAGCATTGCCAGTAAGATGAAAAGCTGAGAAAGGGAAACTGGAAATGTCTGGAGAGCTGAGTTATCAAGGAACTCGTTACCCATGTAACTCAGAGAGCTGAGGAAGGATGTTTGGTGCTCTCTGTGGCATGTGGACCCAGTTGTCTGCAGAGTGGGGCAATAGCTCCAGAGAGTTAATCTTTGTTGTATTATCTCGATTTTTTACATATATGAGACTATTTATATAAAAATACTAAATTCAGATTATGTAACTATGTAACAAAAACAATATAATATTAATGTAGTAAAATGGCCCTCATGGGTAACATATTTCTGCTCAGAATACTTTGTGTGACAGATAAACGCCACAATACCTATTTTGTCCAGAGAAATAAGACAGAAACAAGGTGATATAGAGAGAGTGAACAGGAAGTCTGAAGAAAATACAATATTTGATTCTATGTCTTCAGAGCTAGGTTAGAATTAGGACTTTCATTCCTTCCCAATAATCACAGATATTTAGTATCTCATGCTAGATTTGACCTTGTTTTCTTCTGTTCCATTCTGGTTTATGCTACTATTTGTCTTTGAAGCAATGAATAATGGCATAATTAAAAGTATTTCTTTTGATTTATTGCATTTCTGTTTTCTGTATTTCTATTTAATCACATTCTTCACTGATTATAAAATAAGAATAACGTTTTTGTTGTGTAAGGACAAACTTTATAAGTCACTGTTTGTTTTCCTAGTCCAAATGACACTTTTTACATATTGTCTTTCATGTAAGGACTTTTGGTCCTTGGAACCTTTTTCTGTGCTGACTGTCCTATTGGAAAGGAGTAAAACTGGTGAGGAAATCTAGATAAATTAAGAAGCTCATCATAAGTGACATTCTAAACTTGTGATGAAAGGCATCTCCACACAATCCCCAGCTGGACTCCTCAGATCTTCACTGTCTTGCTGCTCCAGGAAGCTGCTGCAGTTCTCCTCCTCAGTACTCCATAGACACTACAGCACCTGTTAGAGAAAAAGCCATGAAACAGAAACACATAATAGGAGAAAAGAATGACTCATGCAGAGAAACAAATGCCTCATATTTCAGGGAGGTTGTCAACTTTAAAAGCTTGTTTTCTGTTCAGTGCAAAGTGATCTGTAATACCCACCCCAGAATTTGGTGCTATTCAGGACATCTGTGGTCAACAATTAGCCCCAGGAGTTTTTACTATTCCCACCACCTTTGTGGGAGTGACCCTGTGTGCAGAGCACACAAGCAAGCCACCCCACACACCCAGCTCCTCGGGCAGGGCAGGTGGGATGGCAGCCAGGCAGCAGGAGGCAGGAAGGTGTTCTCTGGCTCCTGACTGCCTCAGCTGAGCCTCGAGGGAGGGATGGGGCAGTCTGGGCCCCACCCTGGGCTTGCTGGGCTCATAGGGGGCCATCAGTGTTAGGGATGAGGGAGGGGAGAAAACCTTGATGGAACCTGCCAGCTACTGCCCTTTCCTTTGGGCTTTGTCCTTGACCAGTTAAGCCTTCTCTTGATGGGCTTGCCCTGGCCTGTGTGTTTATAAACTGCCTTAGTATTGCCAGGATTTGTCATTGTGAATTACTGTGAACCAACTGAAATCTGCTTGAAAAGGAAAAAAGGAGAGAGAAGAGGAGGAGGTATGGAAATACTCTTCCCTTCCATGTGTGACACTGGAATGGCAAATTGCCTGCTTGAGGAGACACCTAAGTTTTATTCAGCCAAGTTGCTCCTCTGGGAAGTAGTGATGATCAAAGGGTTTTTTTCTTTCTTTAATACAGTAATTAATTTGTCACCCTGCAAAGCTTTTCAGAGCTGATCTTAGAACTGTCTGCTCTCATGTGGGATGCTGCAACAGAGTTCAGTTGTTCCTGCTCTGAGAAGGCAACAACAGGGCTGTCAGTAGCAGCAAGATAAAACTGTGATTTTTTCACCAGAGAGAGTTATGGTGCTCACAGCAGGCAGTGAATTTGAGCAAGAGCTTTTAGGATTTTATCCTGAAATACTGTGCAAAAAATGAATAATCTTCCCAAATGTACAGATGACTCTGTTAGGTCTCTGTTTTGTCAAAGCAAGTCAAAACAGTAAGATTTATTCAGTTTTATTGTTGCTCTGAAGAACCTCAGAGCAGCAAAGATAGTCAAGAGCCTCATAATCTACAGATCTACAGACATGCTTTGCTGCTACTGCCTTTGGGAAACTGGAATAACAAAAATATCCAGTGGTCTTTTTTCCTTCTTTTTTTTTTTTTTTTTAGCAATGATAGATGTAATATAGACATCTGAAAAATTATTGGATTCTGAAAAACAGAATCCAGTAATTTGAATTCAAATTCTGAATAACCAATAAGCCACATTTGTGTGCGATCAATCACTTTCCTGTGAAATTAAGGAATTCCTTTTTGTGATGAACAAGATCAGCTAGCTGGTAGATCTCAACTTGAGTAAAATTAGTTTAACCAGTTTAGATATCCAGCATGAGCTGTTGCTTAGCTTGATGGAATATTGCACAGAAATTTTGGTCAGATTTCACTGAAAAAGAATACTGCAGAAATAAAGTCTGGCATATATATACTGGTGCTTGTCTTCTGTGATACACATAACATCTTCATGGATCAACCTCTTCAGACAGCAAAACCTTTTTCACAAACTGTATTTTAATTGGCCATTTACAGAAATCTCTTCTGGAACTGAATAAATACGGCCATGAAACTCCCACTATGTATAATTACACATACACATAAATGCAATGTATCAGAGTAGATATCAAAAAAATAACTGTAGACCAGAGCTTAAACCACAGTGATTTAGTACAAGCGTGTTGGTCGTTGTGCTGCTGTGTTGGTCATGGGTGGTGCTGTCACTAACTACAGCCACGAGAAGATGCACAGCAGTCTTCAGGGGGAGTTCAGACAGGGCTGAGAGCTGGCAAAGGGCATCCTCACCCCTGTCTGGGTAAATCAGTGTGTGCAGCTGTGTCCTGTACTGTTACATGTGCCTGGTATCTCCTGCTGGCTATCTGCAGGCAATTCCTGGCAGAGTGGAATTTCTGAGCAGCCCTTTGGAAGTGTCTTAACCCAAATCTGTGGAGTCTTGTGCCTGATGGGATTTTAGATTCTGTGGTGGTGACAATGTGTTACATTTAGTTTCCAGTTCTGGTAAGTTGAAGTGGTGTTACCCATGTCCTTTTGTTATGTTTCAATCCTTAGATAAGGATTTCACAGTGAGGCCAAAGTATTTTTAGATTGTCTATTTAATTTGAATACAAATGAACATACTTTATCTACTGTGTCTTTTTTTTCCTCTACAGTTACATTGAAATAGGGATTAAAAAGCCTAAGGGGAAAAAGAAAGAAATGATAGTAACTGTTTAATTATGAATACTGCCTGTTTAAATTAATATGAAAAAATACCCATTCATTACTTTATGCTTCTATAATTTATGTTTAATTGTTAATGCATGCTATTTCAGGGAAGAGTATAATATGATAATATCAATTTACCTGAGATTTGTTATGTAAAATTTTGGATCCAAAGATAATGTTACTCTGTTCTAATTTTCCTTTGTTCTTACTGTGCAACTATTTAAACATCAGTTGTCTGGCAATATTTTCAGGAATTAAGAGAAATTATTACTCTCTCACATTCTTTGCTGTAGAGTGTAAAATTAGAAGTTCAGGTAGTGTAAACTATAGATAACATTTAGTGATTAATCATAGCATCATGACATTGTTGAGATTGGAGGTGACCTCTGAAGATCATCCAGTCCAAGCCCTTACTCACTGAGGGGACAATTAAAGCAGGTTGCTCAGTGCCCTGTCCTTCCAGGTTCTAAATTGATCCAATGGACACAGACTCTGCAACCAGCCAATGTTTGACCACCCTCACTGAAAAAAAGTTATTCTTTCTTATCTGATCTTGCATGGTTTTCATCCCAGCTGGAACTGATGCCAGATAAGCAAGAGTTTCTCATTCTATTGCTTATGTGGAGTCAGAGGCTGACCAATCACATAGGTGTTAAATTAGCTTATTTGAATTTAAACTGCCAGAGAGGATAACAAACATCCGAAATTAGAATGTAAGTACTACAAGTCATAAACCTAAATCTATATGACTTCATCACACAGAATAATAGCCCATTTTTCTATCTGTTTATTTTTCAAACAGATAAGTTTTAGTTGTGTGTAATTCATCTAGTATGCATTACAGAGAGTTTTTGTGCCAGTACTGACACAGATAATGCAATGTTAAACTACATATCCTTTCATAGTCATTTTTGGCAGTTTGACCTAGCACATGTACACTTGCATAGAGACATCTCTGCTGTTTTTCTCATTATAATAGCTTCTTACAGCCAGGGACATAATAGACAATATGGAACACTGGTACTACTGAAGTCACATTTATATCCTCCAAATATCACCTAAGTGATGCAAGGGGCTTACGTTGGAATTTAAGTAAGCTGAATGGTGGACTATTTTAAGATTGTGAGAAGCCCTGAGTACTGTGTGCACATGCAGAGGAAATCTGTTTCATACATCACAGAATTAACTAGGTTGGAAAAGACCTTTGAGATCATCAAGCCCAACCTATGTACAGTAACTCTAATCTGTTCTTTGTTCTGTCTTCTCCCTCTAAAGAGAAAGCAGTGATGCCTCAAGTTTTAGCTTTTATATTTTTTAGATTCTGTGCTGTTTTAGTGGTAGTTTTAGGTTTCATATTAAATGCTACTAAGTCCTCTTCATGGAGTAGATAGAGAAAAAAATTCCTTCTCTAGCGTGATACTAAGGACAACTTTCAGGCCCAAGAACAAAAACAACGGTGAAGTGAGAAGAAAAAGCCAGGAGGATGGAGCTTCATAACCTGAAGCTGTGGTTGGACAATTGTTTCTAATATGCTAATGGATCAGAACTTATAAAAGTGTGGGACCTCATGATTGGTCATCCATTTTGTGGCCATTTTTAGGGTGCATCTTGTGTGTTGTTTGGCTGGACTCTGGTGAGGTCCAGGTGTACCCATTGAGGCCTTTTAATAAATACCCACTTCATCCTCCTGCTCTGTCTAGTCTCTGTTCCAAGTCAGCCTCTAACAGGTATCAGCAGAGTTCAAATTACTTGCTATGGATATTCCCATCTCATTGAATAGATGATTTTGAGTCCTGTGTTGCTGTACAGTGCAGCCTCACTCCATGTGATATAGATGGCACCACAAACAGAGCTTCTTTGGGTAGGCTTAGCCAGTTGGAGGTTACCATTATCATTCTGAACAGGATCTTCTCATTCTCCCATGTGGCCCTGGAGGCAAGCAGGATTGGATTCATAACTGTTAAAAGGGAAAAGTCCTTGATAAATTTCTGCATTTTGAATTATAACTGGGTTTTGATTCGAAATAGAGGTTTACAGTAGTTATTTTCTTCCTCTGTCATTGCTTTGATAAAAAAATACAGTGAAAATGAACTGGGCTAGATTGCTGACTTTACTGAAACTGTGCCATTCTTACAGAGAATAAATAAATAAAAAACATTAAAGTTAATAAATGAAGTTAATCTCACCCAATTTCTTGTATAAATAAGAAATATAAATCTTTGAATTAATGTTATTGCTTTGATTCATACTTGATATAAATTACTAAACTGTACATTTGTAAAATGTCATAATAACACCTATTTAAATTTACATTTTAATTACTGTGAATAAAAACCATCAGTAAGCTTATATTCTCACACCTGAATTATAACATCTATTTTAATGAAACAAACATTTGGGTCTAATTTGAACAGTAGCATTTCTTTTTATACAGCTGTTTGTAACGTACCTTATGAGTGCTCTGTGAATAGGGAGGATTTACAAAATATCAGTTTGAAAGTGACACAATATATTTTAGTCTTTTCTCTCTATTGGGTTGTATTTAGAGCCAAATTCTGTTTGTTCATGTGATGCCTAGAGAGGCTGATCTGGAACAGAGACTAGACAGAGCAAAAGGAATAAGATAGGTATTTATTGAAAGGCCTTACAAGGTGTATCCTTGGGCAGTACAAGGGCCTGGCCAGGGGCTACAACCAGGATGGATCCAAGTCAGAAATTTTTACACTTTTAGAAAGTTTGGTTCATCTGCATATTGGGGTCAGTTGTCCAATTACAGCTCCAGGTCATGAAGTCTCCACTCTCTGGCTTGCCCCCTTCCTTTTGCCATGGTTTATGCTTTCTGGGTAACAGGTGTCCTTGATTCTCTAGCTGGGAAGGGGCTGTTTCATCTAACCACCCTGTGAAGAGAATTTACTAACACCTAATATGAAGTTTCTGAGTTACATACCAGGCAGCAGAGAATCTGAAAAATATGGAAGCTAAAACCCAAGACATCATTTCCTCCCTGAAACAGACTGAAAGGCAGAAAGATCAGATATAAGTGATTATGGAGTAGATGACTTAAGTACCTGAGAACACCAGCTCTCGGGCTGAGGTGGTCACTCCAGCTGTGTCTTGTCCATATGTCTTGATGCAACCTTGGTGTTTATTATCTCCCTCCAGGTATTTTCTCTTCCTCTGAAATGGTACAGGAACATGGTGAGAGAGAGACCTCTAGGCAAGCTGTAACACACAGTGCCATAGTCTGTTGGCTTCTGGCTGCATCTTTATCAGTACATTAAACTGTCTCCTAGAAGGTATTGGGATACCAGAACCCAATTATCTGTGTTGTGACATGCTTTTGGCTTGACCAGCTCATACCCCAGTTCCTCAGTTCCCAGCCTAGACACTAGGATGGACAGAACATCATTCTCAATAGGCAGGAACTTTATTTTATAGACTAACTGAGCTAAATATTATGGATTAGAAGATAATGCAATGTGATTTTGGGGCTGGGGAATTGGTATTGTCAGGTCATTGAGTAGTGTAAATGTAGCATGTTATGGGTGGATATTTTGAGGGACCAGGATTTTATTATAAATTCTCTTGTAATAATTTTCCATTTTAAGAGCTTTGTTGTACTCCACAAATATCTTAAAACTAGAAAAAGGTTAGCTATAATGGAAATTAAAGGACTAAAATGTAAATCTAAATTGCACCATTGCCAACCAATTAACATATACTCCATCTAGAATTGCAACAGCACTCAGTGTGCACCTTCATACTGTGTGGGACAGGGCCAAGGCATGGTCCTAAGGACTGGCAAGGGGTAGAATGAAATCTCCAATCTGTTAGTGCAATCCCTGACACACTTTGGGTGAATGTCAGTTGGCACCCTTTCAAACAAAATCCCTGTTTTGAGATTCACAGTTCCAATGGAGACAATTGAATATCCTCTGAAGAGTGTTCAGGTATGGACATGAACACAGAGTGCTGTGCTTTGTGGCATCCTGCCCCTGGTTATTTGTATAGATATGCTAGTGAGGTGGACTCTAGGCTAAAAACATTATGGGCGTTGAAAGAGAGAATGCAGATTTTTATGTCTAACAAATTCCTTGCCTTATACATTTGCTGATAGAATCCCACCAGTATAGAATTCTATTTCACTGATTATTCACAGTTTTTCTCATGTAACACTTGCAGCTTTTGCATCTAAGGACAGATTTTATGCTGGAGAGGAGATTCATGCTTTCCGACCTTTGCAGTTACACTTGCAGCCTATCTTTGTTTCTACTGTGTCCTCATCAAGAAAACACAAATTTATTTGAATCAACAAATTGAAGTTACATAGAGGTTTACAATCACTGCAGTATCATTAATCACACCAGGGCTTTATGTAACATAATTTAAAGCAAAATGGTGCCTGCAATGTCTTTTTAGTAGGTGAGGAAAGCAGGTTTTAAAGTTACTTGACTATCACTATAAATATTTAACTGCTTTTTTTTCCTGGTTTGAACTCCTGTGTGGGAAATCCTTTTTAATTCCAAGCCTCAATTTTTCACTTCTTGGTTTAGCAGACAGTGGAAAAGCTGTGGTGGCAGCTTATTTTCTCAGGGGAGAGAGTCTATCAGGCCACTTGACAGTGACTTCTCTGGTTGATTAAATTGTGTCAGCCACTTCCAAACAGAAAAGTCTTTTGGACAAACGGTGAAAGAATATGACACAGGTTTTTGAGGATAGAAGACATGAAACAGTGAAAGCCTTGGAATTCCTCAAGTATGACAGATTTTCCAAAATACTGACAAGTACCATATTGCATTGAACAAAGATAGTATTTGACACTGGGACTAGTGTTTATATTTAAGGAATGCTTCTGTGCAGAAAATATTTTAAACATCTTGCATCAGCTAATGATGTATGATTTATTTTTTCTGCAGATTAAATCAATAATTCACATTACTATCTGTGGGCCTTCCAGATGGCAATTTATCTGTAATAAGTCACATAATATCAAGAAAATATGTAATAAATCAGATTTTTTTTTTGCTTTAAGTTTTCTACTCTAACGTATACAAACTTCCAAATGTCTATGTTCAGTTATAGATTGAATGTTTGCAGTGAAACTCTGGTTAAATGGGTGGGATTTGGAATGGTAAATTTCTTGATTTAGATACCATGAATTAAAGTTAAATTACTATGGTATGACAGTAGGTTTAATTTTTCGAAAGTATTCCTGAGGAAGGGAACAAGTTGAAAGTGAGGATATACTGTAGGCCATAGTTATATTATGTTAGTGAAATTTAAAGAAAAAACATTATATA
>VZTB01004190.1:175786-186720 GCA_013397245.1 Thryothorus ludovicianus
TTAACTTTCAATATCAAAATAGAGAAAAAATTTAATGAAAGATAATTAATGAAAAATTACAGAAAAGTTGGTATTAGTGTCATTAGTGATGTAAGAGAGGGAAGGAAGTATTTTAATGTTTGAATGGGTTATTAGTTATGGGTAATCTTCAGAAGGTCCAAAAGAAACTTACACTTGTGGGAAAAATAGGAGTTTCTAGTAAGTAATAGGAAGTAATAGGAAGAAGAAAGTAATAATAAGAGTTTCAAGGAAAACTGATATGTAATGCTAGGGGCTGAAGGTGACATAATTATTTATTTTTCTAATTAGAAAACATAGCCTTTGGAAAAGAGATTATAGTATCTGACACAGAATATGAAAAAAAATCCAAGTAGTTTTCTATTGATTTAGTTTAATCTGCATTTGGGAGAACAGTGTGTGTTGAAAGGGAAAGAAAGGAAAGAAAGAAGAGAAGAAATGAGTTTCGAGAATCTGTCATTGATACAAAATCTCATAGAATCAGAATTGTTAAAAATGGAGGGAACTTATGGGGGGTCATCCAAACCCCTATTTACAGAGCAGGTTGCCCAGCACCACACCCAGTCAGGTTCTGAATATCTCCAAGCATGGAGATGTTTCAATGTCTTTGGGCAACCAGCACCAGAGTTTGAACATCCTTGCTGTAAAATGTTTTTTTCTTATGCTTAAGTGAAATTTCACATCTTTCAATTTGTACCCATTGCCCTGCTGCAGTGTGTCTGTTTACTTTACTCATTCTGTCAGGAATTTATTCACACTGGTGAGATCCCCCTGGCCCTTCACATCTCCACAGGCAGCATTATTTTGGCTTCTCCTCATAATCCAATATATGCTCCAAAGCCTTCCTTGTCTTTGTGGCCTTGCTCCAGTGAGCCCACATCTCCGTTGGATGGAGGACCCCAGAAATGGACACAACATTTAATATGGACTGCAGTGCACCAAACCATTGTCTTGCTAACTGCTTTGATGAGCTTACCTTGCTTCTGCTAGGAATCACGATAACTTTGCTGAATAACACAAAGAGAATGCAGCTGAAGTCTGGAGGAAAATGTATTTCACTGTTAAGTCATCTGTCATGATTAAGGATACGGTCTTATTTTTTTTTTAAAGAGTTTTATAATTTGATGAAATATACTAGGATTTAAAATGGACTATTGAAATTTTAAATTATATTTGAATAGATGATTTAAGTTCAGCCAGCTTTCTCCTTTAATCCGTTGTTATTGTTGGGTTTGATCTTGTTCAGTTTGTAAATAAAAAGTAAAGTAAGCCACTTGGTGAGCTTTTAGTGTATCACCATAGAAATAAAGTAAAATGAAAGAGTTCTGCCTATTTAGACAAAGCTCTAAATTTCCCAGGATGTGAATAGAAATTTATTTCTTTTGTGAAATCTTCAATTTAAGTTAGAGACAATAAAATATCCATTCCTTTATGTTTAGCTCCTTCCTCTAATGATTAAATTACCAGAATCATTATCAGAATCTTTACACTTCAGAGAGTCTTTGGGAAAGCCTTTATAATACGAAAATCTTGAAGGGAGGACAAAAAAATGTTTTTCTCAGTTATTCTAACTTCAGCATGATTTAATGATTTTTTTTCAGTCTTTCTAAGCAACTGTTTTGCTCAGATCTATCCATATGTCGAAAGTGTTTGTCTGACAGCAGTAATGTTCCTAAAAGCTACAAATAAAAATAACATTACCCTGAAATTTGTTACGTTATTGTGCCATATATCTCTCAGGGCCTATGTGTCTTGAGAAGTTGTTAGTTGTTAGTTGTTTTTTGCTTTCATATTGATAAAAATATTTCAAGAGTTCAGATTTGCAGACTGTAAACCAGTACACAGAAAATTGTACTTTCTCATTTCCAGAGACTCTTTACATTTTCATTGTGTTTTGTTCTTTAAATATGGTGCCTCCTCTCTTTTGCTTTCCACAGAATCTGCCACTGAAGGCCTTATAGATTGAGTAGGTTTACCTGTTAAATTAATTTTTTAGTTTGGAACTTGATTTTTACAACCCTGTTAACATATTCTTTTTGGATTTTTGAACCACAGTCTTGTGAAACATTGACAAACCACCACTTGTGCTACACTAACTTCTATATGTCTCAGACAATTTATTTCTCTTTTGAGAGAAAGTACATAAGTGCAATTTTTGGACCTTTTAGCTGTGGAGACATATTTCTTCATCTCTTCCATATGTTACACATGTAGTGTAAAGAAGAAGCATCTCAGCTCCAATCATTTATTTTTACAATCGCAGCTGGGTAACAATGATATTTTCTGTAGCTCATATTGAGTTTGTGGTCAAGCTAAGACAACTCCTCAAGGTACATTTTGTCAGCCATCCACCATTCCCTCTTAGATGGAAGCAGTTTTAGTAACTCCACTTTTCTTGTCATAATTTCCTTGTACACAGGCATTGGAGAACGATGTTTGTACATTCCCAAGGCATTTTTCCTGTTCTCGGGGTTAATGTTACTATAAAAGAGGTATAGCACATACTTCCCCTTCAGTTCCCCTCAGCCAGCTGGCTGAATCAAGCTGTTTTCCTGTGTTTTCTGTTGTGTAAAACTTTCATATTTATTTCTTTGCTACTGAGACATCTTTCCACATCTTGAATATTTTATCAGGACATTTTGTTATCCTGACAGTATAGACATCTGAGATGAGATTTGTATAGACATCCACTGCTGTTTGAAATCCTCAGGTTCATGCTACCTGACTTCCAGCTGCTGCTCCAGAGTGGCATGAGGCTCCAGAAGTCATGCAGCTCACCAGCTCTTTGCCTCTTACTGTGGTATTTTTGTCTCCCATAGATGGACTCCAGACTACTGCAAGATGGTTGACTACAACCACATGAGGAGATCAAAAATACTTTGCTCTGGAGGAAGGCTCTAGAACTTATTTAACAGGAAGCATGTTGTACAACAGTTAATTGCTGGAAAGCAGCTGGATATGGAAAGATCAAACTTGGAGTCCCATTCTGCATTTTAGAAATCTGTATGTTTTTCAAAACAATGTCTTCTTAAGAGAAATTATCTTACGTATGTAGATTTTCAAGGCTCATCATCAAACAAGGTGGGACTTATTCTCACCTTGTTTCTGTCAGATGTTTCCCTTTACTCTCCACACCGAAAGAGAACCTGGGAGTAAAATCAAGCACTGGGAGTTCTTACAAAGTATACCACAGCTCTTTAATTCCACATTGCAGCCATTAGAATCAACACAAACTTGTCCTGCCTTTGAGGACAGTGGTTTTTTACATGTTTTGTAATGTGAACTGGTTTCAACACTGAAATCTCAGCTCTTTTCATATCATGGCTTGGATGTTTGATGGCTCTGAGAGCTGAAAGAAGATGGATCCCCTGTGATTCGATGCATCCTTACAAACGACAGCATTCAATCTAAATAGTCAAGGTTCATAGCATTTCTTATGACACAGTGATTAACTTGTCTGCCTATCATGCTACATTATTTATTGAATCTGGACTTTTTTATTAATCAGAATTAATCTGATGGTTATTTTATTCAGCTTCCTCATTTTATAAGGTTTTTTTTTTTGTGGTCTCATATTCTTCAACTGGTAGGTTTATGAAAAATCTTACAAGACTTTTCACTCTAGATAAAAGACCTGGTGCCATAGTAGCACTTAAATTGAATGCTAATTTTCCTAATGGAAAAACCCTAGATGATTTGTTCCTTCTGGATGAAAAAGAATTTAAGAATTTTATTATATTTTTATCTTTAGTATACTGCCTTCTATTTCTCATCTCACATACTATATACCTGCAGCAATATACCTGAGTAGATAGAATTTGTGCATTTTCAAAATGTGTATTGCTTTCTTTTCCCATTGTGTTTTGGTCATGGTGGGAATAAAACAAAAGTATCAATATTTTCTATGCATATTGCAGGACTGTTTAAATTACATTGGGCAAAATGTCCCTTTTTCTTTTAGCCTCCTTTTTTTTTTCAGCTTTTTATACTTCACACACTGTTCCTCAAATATTTTTTTAATGACTAATTAACCAAAAGTGCATGACTTCTGATTGCTCATTTAAATTAACTAATGAGCATGAAAGATTTCATGTAGCTTTGATACAGGAAAAGATATTTTCAGTTGGTATGTTCTCTTCAAACTTCCTCCCAGTAATATGTAAGTGACAAATTTAAGTGTCAGAAGTATAGATGTTAGGGCGTGCTACTTTGTAATGTGTGCAATTTTGTAATGTGAAGAAATAAGCACAGATACAACAGTACAAGTGACAGAACAAGAACAATAGTACAAGTTCTGTGAAAGTGACAGAACAATTTATACTTATCTTTTTTATTTACAATCTGTAATTGAAAATCAGTAGTTGTTGACATGGACAGCAAAAGAGTCTACATGTTACAAAATTCATTTTGATGTTTAAATCCATCTTAAAACAGATATCCTTGGGAGTTACCGTGTTAAACACCAATTCTGTTTTCTGTTGGAATGGTCTCATATTACAGTATTTGACTATATGTTTGGAAATATTTAGGGTATTTCTGGTCATCACCATGAATTTTTTTTCTTTATACCTTGCCTTTGTTATCTTAGTAATGGTTTATTTTTTAGAAATTATTTTTGACGTCATTAAGGCACCATTTTACAGTCTAGTTTTAGACTTAGTTTAATATTTTCTTTAAAATTTTTGTATAGTATTAGAGCTCACAAAATAATAAAGTCCTTGGGTTCTGATATTGTGTTTATGAGTAATATACATGCATTTTTTTAGTTGATGACGGCCCTGGTTATTTACTCAGAGGGAAATTATGTAATCAATACTGTAAACATATCTCCAGCTTAAAAAATCAGTTAAATGATAAATTAAGGCAATTATAATAAGAAATATGCATGCAGAGTGAATCATATTTGTAAGTTGTTCACTTAATGATGGGGATTTTCAATAACCAAACAGAGAAGTTCCCACATTAATATGTTTGGTAATTTAAGAAATGGAATGGTCTCAGCATCCTGTAGGACTAACATTAAGTAGATTTTCAGATCTGTCTGATCTGAAAAAATGTGCAGATTAGTTAATGGATCTGTGTGTAATGTTGGACTTAAATGTTGCAGATAAATGAATAATCTGCTTTCTGCTGTTTTTGAAATTCTATTAGCAATTCTTGGAACTGTTTGATTTTTATACAAATACTGTAATTGGGTAGTAGTAATGTTAAATTTAGCTTATGTGAAAGTGCTGATCATTTTGAATTGTCTGGAACTGAATTGCCATGCATCACAGAATAGGGAAGCACAGATGTAATATGCTTAGCAAAAGATAAACTGGTAGGTTCTGTTCTAGGCAAGGTTTCTGAATGACTGTGGAAAAACTGCTGTTTAGGTATTTTACTGATCTGGCCAGATACATGGATAATTGTTTAAATACTAGATTTTTAATGAAAATACTCAATATTTAGTCCAGTTGAAGATAAAGTATAATGTTTCTGCCCACAACTACCCAAATATTACTTTCTTTAGAATCCTTAATTTGAAAACAATTCTGAAAATTTATGATCGGAGGCATTTGTCAGGGTAAAACCATAGTGAAGCAACTTACCCTTGCCAAAATGCCTATTTTTCTTACCCGTGTGAAATCTAGTTTCAGCCACATATTTTTTTCAGTATGATTTTTTCAATACAAGTGGAGAGAAACAGTTACATGGTAATCCAGTAAAACTTCCCATCAGATCTGCAAATTTCAGTGTTATACACCACCATGTTTAAGAGTTTTCTATAGTTGCTTCCTCATGCATATTTCTATATATTGAGCAAATATATCTATTGAGCAAAACTTTTTTATTGCTCAAAAAATGTATGAACCATCTGATATTCTTTAGTACGATGAATGGATGTAGCTCAGCTAAGCTTTCTTCTAAAGGACGTGGAATTATTGTAGTGGCTCAAACCACTACTTCTGAAACCTAGATTTCCTTGAACTACGCATAAGAAAGTCTTCAGTCATGACATGTTTTTCCTTGAGCAGAAACACGAAAATGCTGTTGGAAGGAACATTGCACTGTCCTGGTTTTTCATATCTATTATTAACAATATTTTATTAGCAACATAATTATTTAATTCTCAAAGTATATAATTCTTTAAGTTCTTTTTCTGTGTTAAACAAAACTTTTGAGGATAGACTTAACATCTGAGCAGGTGCAAGTGGGAAGACATTCAGCTGCTGACTGATGTGGACAAGTGTTACCAGTTCTCTTCTGCATATAAAACCATGAGGTAAGAGTCCTTTTTGTGGAATAATCAAGCTCCATTTTAAGAATAATTTAAAGAATTGTTTTTACTCTGCTCCTTTGATTCCAGATTATTATTAATTTAGTGTTTAATATCATTATTTTCAGCCTATATTTTGTCATGGATATGCTGGTATACAATTGTTTTGGTAATAATACTATATTTTAGTTTTAACAGCTTTTGTCATTGTTATTTCATGCTTTGGCTCTTTATTTCTTCTTTTATTAAAATTATTAATAAAAATTTGTAATGTACAAATTGATCAAACTTAATATTACTGCCAAACTGGGATATGAATTCATCAAAATATGACACATATTTTTAAAAAATTAATTTTGTAACTACTGAGATCACTTTTTGGAGTGACAAAGACATTTTCTTATAAATTCCTTGACATAATTTAAATCTAAAGCAATCCTCCACAGTTTGCAGTGTCTTGCTGAGCAGCCAATTAATTCTTTTTGTTTGCAATTCATGTTACTGTGGGGGTGGAGAGCATTACAGTAGTAAGATGGAGAACCAAATGCTAGGTCTTCTGTGAAGAGGCAACCTTTGTTCTGAAGGACAAGACAGTTATTAAGTGCATGATGCAGGCTCACTTCTTACGTCTTTTGGTACCACTGCTGTATCTATTTAATAATTTACTGATACGTGATTTCCATTTGAAAAAATCTGTTCTTCCACTAGTGGTGATTCCTTAGTTGAATATTATTAGGGTGAATATTTGTCATGAAAAGGGTAATAAATGAACATTTTTGGTGTTACACTGAGAAGAAACAGGATTTTCACAAATCCTATTGTTCCCATTTGGGTTTGTGAGGTAAAGTCAAGGGCATATGATGACAAAACAGTGCTCTCTAAGAATTAGTAAGCAAATGGATCCTCTCTTGTTTTGATTATCTTTTCTGAGGATGGGAAAATAGCTCAGTTTATTATGATACTTTGATTTGAGGGCTGGATATTAGCCCTCAAATGATATGTGCCCAAATGATATGTGTAAACAGACTGTGACAGCAGGGTTTGTGCAGCCTCAACAACACCTCAGTGGTGTTAGGGGTGACACCACTGCTTTTCAATCACCTAGTAAGAGAGAAGATTGAAGAAGATGGATCCTGGTTTTTAATAGACATATCTGATTAAAGGAGAAGAGACAACAGACACAAATTGCAATATTAACAATTCTTATAAAATTTGAAATATAAACTTATCAAAAAATCATAATAAAATGGCCAGAAGTTTCACCCGAAGAAGTTCAGATTAGATATTAGTGAATATTTCTTCAATGAAGGGGCGATCAGGCATTAGAATCAGCTGTCCAGGGAACTGGTGGAGTCAGTGACTCTGGAAGTGTTCAAAAAACATGTGGATGTGGCACTTAGGAATATTTTTTTTTTATCATACTAGGTTAACAATTGAACTAAATGACCTTAGGGGTCTTTTCCAAAATAATGTTTCGATGACTACATTCTCAGTTACAAAATAGTAAAAGATGATAAAGAATGACCTATTTTTGTTTCAGCATTTAGAGAATCCAACATCTCTTTTGTTTGAAGAGATGCATTCTGAGGGAAATAGCAGAGATTTCTTTTTGCAAGGATGTCGTTTAAGTGGAGAGGCACCTTAGCACCTCATCAGGATCCATCTGTGATGGATTCCTCATGAATACAGCAGTTTTTGAGACAGTGAAGGGAGAGGTCCAACGTTGGTGATTGCATTGGCTGGGTATTTCCCTTTTTTAAGTATTGAGGTGGAAGCAGGCCTGGAATGGGCGCTGCCAGTGTAGCCTTTGAAATCTTGTTACTGTGAGATGAGAGAAGGCAGAGTGATTTATACTTGTTTATGTGATATTACCCTGGTTCGTTTGTGCTGCAAGTGTCAAAACACCAGTTAGTTTTGTTTTTTTTTTTTCTAGAACATTGATCTTTTAGGGTGCAAAAAGAGTTTGGATTATTCAGAAACTAATAGATGGGAGGCAAAGAAGTAAACTCAATTTTCAAACAACGTTAACAAGCTGCAGCAATTACAAACCACTTTCACTCTTCCTCCGCAAGGAACCAAACGAACATTGGGTATCACAAACTTTGCATCTTGGAGTTAGCACGAAAATAGGTGAGTTGAAATTTTTGGTAGACTGGCTTGAGATTAAAAAATAGTCCAAAGGAGCAGAGAGACACCCACTCCTGTAATTTGTATCCTTGCTATCATATTGCATACCCATATTGGATATATACATATACACTCTTGGTGGGAGCTAAAACAGATTTAGAGACAGATTGAAGGATCCACTTTCACAAACTCTGCATTGGACTGTCAACAGTGATAGATCAGTTTGGGAGTTCAAATGAAGAAAAATGTGTGATACCAAATAGGAATGAATCTAATAAAGACATCAGATTTCTTAGATCAGACAGGGCTACACTTAATTCTGGTTTTGGTAGGTCATTACACAGGACCTTTCAAGCTGGGATATCTAAACTAAATGGTTTTTTAAGAAAAATTTAATTTAGATATTATATTTACTATTGATTGTCTCTTATAATAGTTTCTGAAAAGATTAATAATTATGATTATGATATATTGATGAGCTCATATTCTGACTTACCAATACCTTTCTCTTTGAAAGCTTTTTTCAGGCAGTATTTTTATTTTATGAAGAGCAGCATGCTTTTACCTTTTCCAATATTATTTTTATTACCTGCATGAGGTGTCACTGCTTCTAGAGTGTGATTTAGCACAATATTGTAACTGCTTTCACAATTGCTGAGAGCAGATATCTTTGTGAGTTGGCATATGTTTTACCTTTATAGTTTGATTGCATTTTTAATTTGATGTTTTTGGCATTTTTGCTCAGCCTACTAAACTTTCCATTTGTGAGTAATAATTCTTCTTAGCTTTCTAATATTTTTTCTTTGGAAAGTCAAGTTTGTTTTTAGATGACTCTTTTATCTATATTGTAACTGGCCATATTGCAAATAGTGAATCTTCTAACAAATACATTTCTAACATTCTTAACTGTTTGAATTCATTGAAAAATGTCAAACTAGGTGTCCATTTATCTATGGATCTTCCCATTCTTTCTTTCTTAATGTACGTCCAACAGCAATTCACGATGCTAACACAGTATCATATGTTCTTCCTAGAATAGCTTCCCAAAAAATTAGAGTTCCACAGAAAGTATGAGACCTAAAAAAATTAAACACAGATACCTGTGGTATAAAAAATGAACCATACAAAAAGAATTATCTAGTGCTTCTTTGAAAAACTAAAAAACATTTTGATTTACGTTGCATAGAGTTAGACTTAAAACAGCTTATAATTTTTTTTTACTTTGTTATGTATCATTTGAGTGTATTTTAAAACTGATATCTAGTTGATGAGTTTATGAAATGAATTCACATAACTATTGAATATTGGTATTTCAAAGCAGTTTGCTCTGTAGCACTTCAGCCTCTAACTTGTACATAAGGAATGTGAATTTGGACAATTTGGCAGAAATGACTACCACTTGGAAGACTTTCTAAAGGGTTCTAAATCAAGTGACTTGATGGTTTCGCACCATTTGCCAGTGTCTAAATATTTTATGAAAATGTTTCACAGCACTGTCTAAGTACTTCAGAAGACACCTGCTGATTTAATTGAAATTTCTGTTATTTCTTCAAAATTTGACTGTAAAAGGCAACAGTGGCATCATGATGACATGTATTATACTGCCACTACTTGGGCCAAATTATGCTGGTTGTTTTGTGGGAGAACCTTTACTTAAAAAAATTATAGTATGTGGAAAAAAAAAGAGACAAAGTGTGTACAGCTGCCTATAGTAACTGCATCAACTTACAATACTCAAGTATAATTCAGATTTAAATGAATAGGATTCAGGCTTCTAATGGGAGATCTATTTTCTAAGTTTATAAACCAATCACTTAGAAGTTATTTGGTATATGCCATTTGCAGGAGGATATAGCTCAATGTAGAAGGGAAATCATTAAAGTGCATTTAAAATTTAAGCCCCATGTTAATACAATATTGTATGATGTTTTTCACCTGGTTGAATCTCTACAGTGGGTGGAAGGAAGACTTTATAAATATTGTTACTTTTATTTAAAATTAGTGAAAAAGTGAATGGACCTTCATTGTAACACTTGTAATTCAAAATTATCAAATTAGAATAATAGAATCATAGAATGGTTTTGGTTGGAAATGATTCGAAAGATCATCTGGTTCCAAGGCCTTGGAAATCTGACCTTGAACACTTTCAAGGATGGAGAATTCACAGCCTCTCTTGGCAATCTTTTCCAGTCCCTCACTACCCTCACAGTAAAGAATTTCTTCCTCCTATCTAGTCTAAATCTACCCTTCTTCAGCTAAAGTCTGTTCCCCCTTGTTCTATCACTACAGACCTTTGTGAGAAGCCCCTCTCCAGCTCTTTTGTAGTCTCTTTAGGTATTGGAAGGTGATGTAAAATTTCCCCAAAACCTTCTCCTCTCTAGGCTGAGCAGCCTTGACTCTCTCAGCCCATCTTCTTATGAGAGTTTCTCCAGCCCCGTGATCAGCGGTGTCTCCTCTGGACTGACTCCAGCAGGTCCCTGTCCTTCCTGTGCTGGGGACCCCAGAGCTGGATGCAGCCCTGCAGGTGGGG
>VZTB01004192.1:0-10769 GCA_013397245.1 Thryothorus ludovicianus
TTATACAATGAACAGATTGCAGAACTATGGGCTTGTATGAGAGAGGCAAAGAAAAATAAGCTCATTTCTTTAAAAAGAGCAAGGATTCACTTGTGTAAAAAACTTCATTTTTTACAGAGTCATTAATACAGGAAATTTAAAAAATACACTGAGAACTTTTTTTTGAGTGATTCCTCAAGAGGAAGTTCATGATGATCATCTTTATAACCATAGAAAGCTTTTTAAAGGAACAAAGTAGGGGAGTATTAAATGACACTGCTACGGAACAGACTTGGCAAATCAGTAAATATGCTGTTTTACTGATTTTTGCTGTTTTAACAACTTTTACTACGTACCTAATGCATTTTTTTAATCTATACTTACAGTCTGGAAACATTGCAGAGCACACAGTCTGCTTTGCTTCTACTAAAGAATTTTGATCCATCTTTACAGAGTTGACTGCAGATATTTATGCCAGCATAACTCTTAGGAGCAACCTTGGGTTATAAAAGCTGTTTCATTGGGAGAATCCTCAGCTGTCTGCTCAATTTGGTCTTCCCAGGGCAGAGGTCAAGATCTGTCCTTCATCGTTAGGAAAAGGAGAAAGGTCTACTTGTGGGTAACAATTAATAGTAAAATTTCTTGAAAAGCTCTCAGGCCAAACAGCCATCTCTGAGCCACAAAACATGAAAAGCCTAATAATATCTTCTCTAGCCTTGCATTTTAACTGGAAATTATTTTCTAGGTTATCTTTTGACATTAAAAAAAGTACCACACAATAATAATAAAAAAAAGTAATTCATGTAAGAGGAAAAAGCTCTTCTGTATAATGAAATGCATAAATGGCAATTTAATGAAAGTTCTTACTTAAAATAATACATTATTTCTGCAAAGAATATTGCAGTATACTGGAGGTACAGAAATCTATCATATATTGGTATTTATATGTTACATAGTGATGAAATCCATCTGTTAGGTGCTCACTTATACCACATAAAGTAATGAAAGCAGCCATCATCAATCACACATTACTCTAATCCTACCTCCATATTCTACTACTCCTGGGTCATTGAAGAAAGGCAATGGTAATGATCAGACCTGTAATTATGGAGCAAAAAAAAAAAATATACCCCATTCCAGTGAGGATAATGATGTTTACTTTTCATGTCAAGATAAATTTGGTGCAATCAAAATGCTAATAATGGAGTGCCAGCTACAGAATTTCTACTGTGGACAACATTGCTACAGCCAGGTATTGCAATTATTCTAAAAAATACCAGTCAACATAATTTTGTGAAGTGCTGGTTTTAAGGGAAGTTAGCGACAGGCATCTAAGAACATATTCCTGACACTTATGCTATTCCTGACACACTACCTAGAAAAGCTGTGCCAAAAAAAATGAGCTACACAAAGATAAAAACCATAAATTTTCTGTGAATCTAACTTATCATTTTGCATGTTTAAGCAAATGTGTTTTATCACTGAAGATATCCTCACAATTTATAACTATTACATGTATTTTAGTGGGACAAATTCAAGTAAAAGGCAATTTTAGAACAACTTCAAACAAACAAACAAAACGCCACTCTGGTGAATCAACATTTTAAAACCAAGTATTGAAGAAAAAATCTTTCTGGGCTATATTTTAAAAACAAATTTGGAGTATGCAGTGAAATGGAGAGGAGGAGACAAAACCCATTTTTAATTTTAAATAATTTTTTTTTTCCAAATATATGTGTTTTAGTTTTAATGCCTTTTTTTTCTTTCTTTTTAAATTTGGGCTAGTTAATAACAAAGATATTGATTTTAATGAAAACCAGTGAAGTTTTAGGTCTTTTTTAAAATAACTATTTGAACATAGTTTCAGGAGGGGGCAAAAAGCACTAGTTGAATGAAAAATAGTGCCCCTCCTGAAATTCAATTTAAGCAAAGAATTTAAGCAAAGCAAAAGAATTCAATTCTTTTGTGTCCCCACTGAGAGACACTTGTATCATGCCTTAGTTAGTGCTCTGAAATCAACTGGTTCTCCTGAAGTGTGGTTGGTGCAAAGCAGGGATAATGAACGTATCCTGGAATAGTGTGCAGGGATAATTGCATTGGTCTGGGCTCATAGCAGCATTCTGGACATCGGGGCCAGCAGTGTGATCAGAAAACACAGGAAGGAAAATAAAGGCAGGCCAGGTAAAAGAAAAATTGAAGTTTCAGAGTAAATATTAATCAAGAAATCAACTGCTCTTATCCAACAGGAACTGCAGGGCCAAAGTACTGAAAAGCTTTTCACAACCTGTAGGTTGTGCAGAGCAGAAGATGTGACCCAGACCAGAATTTAGGATTTTGTGGCCAGGACCAGGGAGACACATTCTGGACTTCCAAGTGATCTCGATTTTGGCTTTCTGCACTACCTAGGCTGCCCTCCGGTAAGAACATGCATCTCATTCATGTTCTCTGAAACTTTGCTTCCACCAACAAAAAGAAAAGTTTAAAAAAAATTAAAACAAATAAGACACAATTTTCAAACTGGGAAGGCAGATAGGGAAAAGAATTAAAAATTCTTGGCACAGAGAAAGAAGACAGTCTAGAAGTCTGGGGACAATTATTTAAAGCCCTCGTAGCTAGGATTTGGCTGAGAACAGTACACAAGTATATGTTTATATTTCCTCTAAAGAAACTCAGATTGAGATCTCAGTGATTTGTGACAGGATGCACGCCAAGCAGAGAATTTCACTGAAGTCATGTCAGATGTGCAGGACGTCTGCAGGGTATTCCTTGAGACCAGACCCATGGTCTATACATTAAGAGAGCCACCAGGCAGATCTCTGCCCCACTGAGTACTGCTGGAGACACAGTAAACACAGCAGCAGGTGAGAAAAAGTCCAAAATAGGCTGGACTCTACTGCAGGGTTTTCTGACAGACCCCACAGGTTCTGGAAATAGGGCTGGAAGTCATCTGAAAAAAGATGGCTTGGTGAGATTCCCTTATTTCTTCTCTTATTCAAGTGGGAAACATCCCTTAAGCTGATTATTTGTGCTTTAAGTCGTTATCTAGGCCAGGAGCCAAAAATGCAGAAGGCCTGGACATAGGTTGCCAGAAAGTGTTGTAACCTTGAGAGAGGTTCAGCCCAAGTTCAGTTCTAAAAATACAACAACAACGTTCAATGGGGGATTATTATTCTATATGAGCAGCCTTCCCCATCATATGGACAGTCTTCCCTGTTGCATTAGCTTTACATGCATGTAACTCCTCTCATTGGAGGGTAATTACTCATGCTTAATATGAGGGTAAATGTGAATACATTCAGGCTTTTAGCCTCAGCATTATGCGGATTTTTTGGCAGAATGCCCAAACCCCACAGACCTTTTCCAGCCCAAGCCCCCACCCACCACTGTGAGTAGCTTTGCCCAACACAGGATCATGTGCTGTGGCTGTTTCAAGGCTGACAATGTTGTGAGAAGTTTCATCTCACCTTTTCCGAAGTTTGCAGCTTTATTACAAACTCCTATAGAAATACATCCTGCAAAATTCAGCCTTTTCTCGGAACTGTTCTGTCAACCATGCTGGGGAATGTCTGGTTTTATTTTGTTGAATAAGAGTGAAAAAGCAGGAGATAGATTAAAAAGCTAAATGAAAATTCTGGTCTAAATCTTCAGGTTGTAGAGATTCTTTTGCTTTTATAATTTCTACATGTTGGAGTTTTTATTGCAAAGGCACCACTTAGAGCCAAGGGCATCACTTTAGTCAAATCTCTGTTAGCCTCTGAAGAGGACAATACTCACTAGATTGAGGATATCCTCACTATAATAATTCTAAAACAAAGATAGCTACGTCGAGCTTTATTTTGTGTTTGGAAGACATACAGTACAATTTGCAGTCAGATTTATGTTTTCTGTGATATTGTAGTAAAAATTTCAAAGTATATGGAAACTCTGAAAGGTGTTGAGCTTAAACAGCTATTGCAATAATACATTATACTGAAGAAAGGATCTGAAAGCTGTACTTGCTTTGTCAGTCAATTCCAGGTAATTAATTTCTATGTCTAAACGAGATGCGCAGATGTGCTGACATAATGTTCACTGCTTCCAAATCTGTGCAGATATTACTCTTCTTATTACTAGTACATGCTTTTTGTTTGCTCCCAGAAAAGATTAAGACATCTATGCTGCTTTGGTGTAAATTCAAGGTAAATGTAGTCAGATCATGGTGGTTGCATTGTGAAGAACTATTGTGGATTAAAGTTTAAGAGTTCACAATTTGCACTGTCAGCTTTCTTTATATCACTTTGTAAAACCGAACGGATTCAAAACTGTCAGGTGCATTCTTGATGTGTATTCATACTAAAAACCACGTGTATACTTTCATAACAGTGTGAATACTTTGTGTTAAAATTGGCTTTTTTCTCTGGCCTAAACTCCATGCAGATGCCAACATTTTAGGTTTGGTGAAATTGAAATCTGATCATGTAAGTCTAATGAACCAACGAGGCATCAGCTTTGACAGCTGCCTGGAATTGTACAAGATGGAAATAAAAGACTTAGGGCAAAACTGTGACCCCAGACAAGTCAATGGCAAAACTCCTCTTGCCTTTAATGTGTCCAGGATTTCATTTATGGCTCTCTGCCTCATCTTTCATTCCCAGAGACAAACAGCAAACAGAGTATAGAAGGGACTACAGACACTAGACTCTCTCCAGTATATAATGAGGCATAAACTGAGTGAAGTCAGAACTTTTGGATCTCAGCAAAGTGTCTGTTTTCAAAGAGGAGGAATGAAATAAATATAAACACATAACTGGCTGGAAGGAAAAACCACTCCCGTACATACCAGGAGAAAGTGAGAGATTGTTTAGGGTTTCTTTCCATTTTGTTTTCCTCCAGCTTCCTGAAGTCACTTGACAGCCTGATAGAACTGACTCACCACCATTCATAGGCAAAACACAAAATAATACCATGACTGAAAAACACTGCCTTCAATGAAACTCCCATGTGCAGAATTCAGATGGTGATATAAAGGAATTTAAAGCAGCTCTCCTTTCCCCCAGTGATGATCACTTCACTCCAGAGTAACTCTTTTTAATTACAGGGACCTCAGAGCACAAAGGTGGGTTAGTAACTTGCTTTGCTTTATGATTCGTATTTATGACCATGTTATGAAATATTTCCTCCTGGCCCATTACTCTGTTGAGGGCTTTGGTGGTAAATAATAGTGTGAGCTGCAGATCTACTTTTACCTCCAGCTCTCCTGAACCAGCACCAAGGCCTATCACAGTGCAATCTGACTGCTAATGAGCTCAAGGTATTTCAGGGCATTCATAATCTGGAGTTGTCCTTGACCTCATAACTTCCCATCGCTCCTCCAGTCACCTCCTGCTGTTTGTGTGGGGTGATTTGCTGGGACCAGCACAGATGGCAGGAGCAAAGGGTCCAGGAGCTGTGGATGCTGCCTGCCCCAGGCTGGTCTCTGCCTGCAGCTTCCCATAGCCACATACCAGGATGGCACAGTGTGGTGGGGCAGCAGCAGAGGACGCAGCCAAGAGGGATATAAATGTGCATCTCCTGCTAATGATGCTTTTTCTCATTACTGGTTTTTATATAAAGACTGGATGTTTTTACTCATATTTCCTGAGTTAAAGCTCCCTGACTGAGGAAGGACTCAGTCCAGGCTTCAGGAGTTGGCTCTATATTAATGACGTGGTAAGTATTCAGTTCTGTTTACACATCAGATTTTTAATTCAATTTGAATGAAAGAAAATAGATGGGGTAGTACCTTTTGCCTCCTGGCCCCCACTGGGAGAAGAGCTTTTGTGCCAGGGTTTCCTCATTCCTGTGGGGTGTGAAAGGATGAAAGGAAGTGGGGTGGCCTGAATAGGCAAGACTGACAGTACCCCTGCCCCCAGTTTTCTCCTGAAGGGGCATCAAAGGGAAAACATCTCCTGGTGCGCATGCAGTGGCTGGGCTCAGCCAAACCCTGCAAATGTGGGGTGCAGAGAGGCAGTTGGTCAAATATTTGTAGTCTTCCTTCTACCTGGACACCCTGCCACCCCTCAGCCTCACAAAAATCCACAAGTGCACACACGGAGATCTCCACAGAGATCTACCAGCTTTTGTCTCTCCAATCAAGCCCATTCCAGCCCCATTCAATTAAACAAATATGTGCTATTCCGCTGAAAAACTTCTGGAAAAATGCAGGTACAAGTAGCGGTACACTGAGATGGAAGGTTAAATCTTCCTTTATTCCTCTGATGAAGGAACAAATAAGAAATTACAGAAGAACTAAGACAAATCTCCCAGAAGATGAATAAGGAATTTCTTGGCACAGTTTTTCTTACTACTTTTTAGGAAATTCCCCATCAGCTCTAGGACAATAGGAGTTCAACCCCTGAGCAAAACAGAAAACACGGGATGAGTCTTAACCTTACCCAGGCTAGTAAATTTGATTTCGATGGAGTTATCCTCAGTCTAGACTAGGATATCCAGAGCCAGAACACAGCCCTGAACAATGAGGCTGTGAAATGGAGAGGGCCATGCCTTTAGCTGTTATTAATCTGAGATCAGCTGGTCTCTGCCCACTCTAAATCTGGTGTGCGATGGATGCAGAATATTTCATTGTTGGCATAGAAATGGTTAATTATGAATGAGAGTTTTTATTTCCTTTTATCTGCCCCAGGAACTAAAAAAGGACTGTTTTAAAAACTAAACCAGAGAGTTAGTTAAAGTCAGAGTTAGTTAGTTAAGAATTAGGAGGACAGTTTCTGTCACTGCCTTTCTAACACAGCAGTGTGACTTCTGAGGCACCTATGTTTGCAGACTTTTAAAATATTGGAACATATGGTCCTAGCAGAAGCACAAAAGACTTTTCTTTTAACTTCATGTCATATCTCATCACATTATGGATGCCTGTGCTGCATAATGTAATGAGATGCACATTTTAACACACAGAGCTTTTCTTGTGGTATCAAATGGGAGAGAGTCTTAGGGAGCAAATTAGGTCATTCACTACCAAACTAACTGGTCAGCAAACCGATGTAATGACTATTTTCAAGTTTGCTCTTAAATTTGACACTTTCCTGCCTCCCATTAAATCAGGCAGAAAATAGAGCTGTGTCAAAAATTAGGTACTTCCAAAGAAATTGTTCCCCTTTTTGTTCAATTTTCTTTGGTATTCATCATAGGGAAAGGAAAGGGGAAAAAAAGTCCTTTTACCTAGAATATTTTCACCACTTTGAGCGTAAGTGAAAAGCAGCTTTTGTCAGCAAAGTGCTTTTTGCTGCCTGATGGGTAATGTAATGTGTGAGTCAGTGTGGAAGAGGAGTTGAAGGTCAAAGCTGTAAGAGTACTTGCAGTGTCACTTGGTGTCCTGATCTGAATGTTACGCATGTCATTTCTGTAGCTCACTGTCAAAGAAGGGAAATCATACCATGGCTGGAAGTTTGCATGAGTATTTAAGTCAAGAAAAGTGATTCTTTCAAAATGTGCCAAAAACATGGAAAATATTAATTACTTGATTCTGTTTCTCATAAGGTGTGTAGACGTTTGCACATTTCCCTCTTTGAAGACCAGCACACATTTTCTCCATTTGTAAAAGCTTGCAACAAACTTTGAAGGGTGAAATACTGATGAGTTTTGCCACTGACTTGGTGGCTGAGATTTATCTAGAAGGAGCTCAGAGAAAAGGAAGGCTTGCAAGAGAGCAACAGAAAGTTTAAAGCACTTGAAAAATCCTTATGAGTCCCTTTAGTAGACATAGTAATTATGAAAGCATTTTCAGATGAGATTCTCCCTCGGAAAATATTGCTGAAAATATCCTGCTTGTTTTCCAGTAACATTAACCTTTTAAAAACCTTTTAAAAATCTCACTTATGCTCTAAAATTAAGTGTGCCTCTGCACACTGACTTTCTTGTTTTCAGGAGAAATGCTCTAGTGTTTTTTTTAACACCAAAAAGGTAGAATGAAAGGTTCCTTTAAAGAACCTTAGCTTATTTACCCTGCACAACTGGACATTAGTAATTTTGCCCAATCTTTTCCTTGACTGGTTTTGTAGATTGGCTTAAAAATATTGGTTTTGACATTTAAAGCCTTTAATTGACTAGGTCTCAATAAAGTCCCTTACTGAGCTTCTGGCACTCAGCATACCACTTCCTTCTTTTGGGTCAAAAGGGGCAAAACTCTTGTATTTGAAGGTCTGCAGAAGTAGAAAGGGCAGTGTTAACATTTCTGCATGTTCAGCTAAAAATCACAGACCAGTCACCTAGCTGACTTTTCCCAGGATTCTGTATTTCTGTTTAAGGATTAATTGCAATCCCTTTTATTTTGGGGGTCTCAGAAAATACATTGTTTAACCTAGTATCTCAAAATCTTTTTGTAATTTGTGATAAATTGCAATAATTTTTTTTTTGTTGTTTGGATTTTTTTTTCCTTTTTGGGATGTGAAAATCTGTAATCAAAGGAAAAAGCATACATTTACCTCAGCTCCTAGTGTGCTTTCCCTTGATTGATTCCACAGCTCCTAAATGGTTTTCCTCAGAAATGGATCCAACATCATTTTTTCAGGCTTCCTGTCTTGTAGAGCTTTCCTCATCTGGGATCTGCCCTTGTAACTGTCTCAGCATGTGACTAAATCAACTGGATTTCTTGTGTAGAAACTCTTCATGTTTCTGAACCCAAATAGGCAGAACCTACAAAGATTGATGGGGTCTGTTTTACAGGTAATTGATGTAAAGTATACATTTCAGAGATTTATTTTCAAGTACCTTATTTAGCAGAAATTTGGAGAAATAGTTAAACTCATCAATGTTTTGATTATGCCTTGATGTTTCAGTTTATTTTGTTATTATCAGTTTATGATTTTATGTTGTAATGAAGAGCAAGACCAATACTAATAAACCATCATTTTAAGCTACAATGATAACCAGCAGTCTTGCATCTGACATCAGGATTATAAATCATAAGATGTCTTCCCTCATAGTTTATAGCATCTTTCACAACTCACTGATGCCAGTGGTGAAACATAATTTAAGAGTCAAAGGAAGAAGTGAAGTTAGGTTTATGTGCATCCAATGAAAATGTTTCATAAGCTGAAGTTAAACCAGACTTGTGTAGATACACATTTGAGAGGCATCATTTTTATCAATGTTTCTTGGCATTCTATCATTGTGTTATTTTATTTTAATGTTGCTGAATGAGACATAATTGTGCATGAATTCTTTCAAAATTACACTCCTTTTTATAATTAAACCAATTACTAGTCCATGCATTCTGATGATATAGTAGAATCTACTAATTCAGTGCAGTTTTGCCATGGGGAGCCTTTCTGAAATCCATACACACAAGTATAAACTGTGCAGTGTATGTTAAGAAAACTCTGATTTCTATTAATGGGCTGAATGATTCATAATGGCTCCATCTATGTCAGACATACTCAAGCATGATAGTAGATCTACAGAAAAAAACAGATGGTGCAGATGTCTACATTTGGGGAGGGGAGATATTTCATAGTAATTCTTGGCAGTTCCAGTGAACTGTATGCCTATTAGCAGCCAGAGTGCATTGGGTTTGCTTCTGGAACTTTGCTTCTGGTTTATTTTTCATTTGAAAGGCATCCAGTTCATAAGCTCCAAGACCACTCAGTGATATGATTCAAATCTCAGCAAATGGAAACAAAGTAGGCATTTATATAAAAAATTACACTCCTCATATAAATTACAATGTTAACGTAAATTCACCCATTTACCATATTTCAGAGATTGTGAATTTAATGAGAAATAAGCAAAAAAAACTAGTTAAACAGTAGTAAAACCATATATTATGCTCAGTACATGTTAGTATCTCTGGACTGTGGCTTCCTTCCTGCCTAAATTTTTTATAAAATAATCTGATTACAGATGATATCAAGTGATTCTCTTTCAGTTTATTGTGTTCTTGGAGGAATGAAAGCCCTTGACTGCAGGTATGTGTAAAGAATACATGAGTAGATGAATTATTTATTAAGAACTTTATCAGGGTATCTCAGTTTCATGGGCTTGAACTGTGTAAAAAATTCCTAAGGACACATAGTAGAATACAGAAGCAGCAGTGCTGCAGGAAAGCAGGTGAAGCTGTCTCCATCACTATTGACTGTGAATCACATTATCTCCCATCCAAGCTTGTCATCTGAGACTTATTGGTCCCTCTTCCCCTGTACAGGTTGGTTGTGCAAAACATTTTATGACAGAGCAGGAAGAGCCACATTACCTAAAGCCCATGGAAAGTTTGGCACTGAGAGGCGTGAGCATGAAGCTGAAGACCCAGCTCTCTCTCCCAGATAACTCCTGTGTCTGCCTTGGAATGGCAGCACTGGCAGGGGCTGTGTCCACCCCAGCAGAACAGACTGGAGGGACCCTGATGTTTGGCAGCCACAGACACCACACACTGCGGGCAGATGGTGGATGTGAGATGTACCCTGCATTGGATGCAACCCAACCACCAGCTGACATTAATTGTGGAAAGCCTCTGGCCTAAAAAGCTAACAGCATGATTGGAATAGTGGCATCCTCAGCTCAGCACAGGCAACAGCCAAAAGAGCTGACTGAGAATGATCACTGATGTGCTTCACTCTGACCTCAGGAGCAGAGCAGCCAAAGAAAGGCAGTCTGGGGATGCTTCAGTTCAGAGTCTGAGCAAGAAGAGGCAGGACAAAGACAATGTGGAAATGCAGTTACTCTGATGTCACAGAAATACTATTTGCAAAAAGTAAAGAAAGATGATGTATATTTTCTAGTTTGGTAATCCTGAGCCTCTGTGCATCTGTGCTCTCCAA
>VZTB01004194.1:8045-29841 GCA_013397245.1 Thryothorus ludovicianus
TTGGTTCTCTCTCTCTTTTTTCTTTTTCCCTCTTGGAGCACAGCCCTGTGCCCCCATAAATCCAGCAGTCTGTGCCAATTCCTCAGCCAGAACCAGCAGCTGGAGATCAATACACATCTTGATTCCACACTGGAACCCCCATCCCTTGACTTTGATGGAATTCCTTTGCCTTGTGGCCTTGCTTGGCACACAAGTGAAGTTTCCATGATTTTTTTAAAGCTGGATAATGGAATAATTTCTGCCCAAGCTCCTTTTCCTGCTACAAGTGTGTGGCTTCACCTGCTACTTGGATTCAGTATTTGGAGCAATATAAATAAACTCCACCAAAAACTCACTTGAGTCTTTATAGTTATTGATGCTTTAGTGTGTAAATTCACTGAAAAAGAAAACTAGGCAAAAAAGAGAAAAAAAGGGATGGATAATGCTCCTGGAGAACTACCATAGCACTCTCTGCTAGTTAGTGATGCACAGAGAATGGCCTGGGGAAATTCAAAATTCCAGGTATGATACCTAAGCTGAGGATGATTTGGATGCAGTCTTCCTAATTAAAATACAATTAATTCTTGTGAAAAGCCAGGATATAGAAAACTGTCACTAGAAAAGGCAAGGGGAGAAAAATCATAACATGAAAAGTCTTCCTAAGTATTTAACATAATTATTTCAATATTTTTAATTTAGCATTGAATTTTCAATCACCAGTTAAAATAGAGCAGCCCATAATCCCATTTGAAACAAGAATCCAATCTTTATTAAACTTTCACTTTAGAAACACACACAAACTTTGTAAAAAGACAAAATATATATAAACACTAAAATACAGGGAAACATTTTAAAATTCAACATATTTTACAGGGTACAAAGATCTGCAGCTGCAGAACTGAGAGCTGAGCCAGGGTTGGTGCTTTGGCTCAGCAACGCAGTGTAAGATCAGTTCCAACAGCAAGACCCACATAATACACAAAATATACACAAAACCAAGCTAGAGCTCACAGATACTCCCAACTTAAGGAGTTTAGGCTCCTTGCTAAAATTCCATGGCATTCCAAACTGGGACAGTGCCCCAGCACCCAGAGATAGTGCTGGACTAAGACAGTGAATGTCAGAACAAACTTCAGCCAGAGACTCACTGTGATGGCTTTGAGGCTGTTGCATCCCAAAGTCTGTGGGCAAGCACAGGGATCTTTAGCCTTAATTCCAAAAATATTTCTGACTTTGGTGTCTGGGGTTAAGTGCTATGGGTTAATTGGTTAATTAATCAGATGCAGGGATATAGTGTGTGGCCTGGGAGGGGTGCCAGGCAATGGACAAACAGTGGATGTGGCAGGATCTGTTAAATTGTACCTGGTCATGAAATAATGACAGCAAAAGCAAATTCCAGTTGTAATAATTAAGAGAACACTCATCATTGCTTTGTCCAAGAGCTCTGTAAATGACAAGATTAATAGGCCATGGCAGAATAATATCCATGCTTGGAATGACTATCCAATCATGACTATCTGTGCCAGGAATGACCACCATGACAGAAGACAAAAGGCACCTTGAATTTTCAAGGGATCTAGGAATTTCTTTCCTTCTTCTCTTTAGACACCCCTGCTTTTGTAAAAAGCCTACACCAAGTGTTCTACTTGGCCTAAGCCACAAGGATACTAAATAGGCAGGAACGCCAGAGCTGAGTGGGTAACAGCATTCCCATTTCAGGGAGACACAGCTGGAATTCTCATGAGACTAAACTCACAGACTACCAATGCATTTTGACTGCTTCAGTCCTGCCTGTGAATTCAGTGGATCATCTGGGACCCTGGAGCAGATTCTGATGGATTGAGATGACTGCTCTCTGCAGATAGTGGTGACCAGCTGGAACTCTGGAGAGAACAGCAGCAATTTCTTTCTCCCTGGGGAAGAAGAAATTATCACAGGGGTTGGAGAGGATCCCGAGTGCCCCATCCCTCACCCCCACTTCAGGATGGAGTCACATGCAGAGGTGCTTTGTCAGCTCACCCAACATTCCCAATGTGGGTCTGGACCCTGAAGGGAAGTGCAGCAGAAGGGTAATCATGGGACAGAGCCAGAGTCAACTCAAACTTTGCAAAAGCCACTGAAGAGGAGAACAGAAGCTTCACTCTGTGGAAATAAACACAAAGGTCCATTCAAAACAGGCAAATGGGCTGCTTCCAGCTTGGATTTAGTGCCAGGAGCAGAAGTGATGGTACTGATGTAACAAGTGGCTTCTAAAGAGCTCCAGCACAGACTCACAGGAACTTCAGGAATAAAACAGAAAGGGCCCTTCACACTTTATCATCACTTCTGAATGCAAACCCCCAGCTTCCCCCATAGAAAATGTTAATGCACATGTAATTCACAGAACTATCCAGAAATATGGGAGAATAGAGACTAAAAACATGTTTTCTAGTTAACATAAGGCATTCCCAGAGAGTTAAGGGTTTCTAATGCTTTAAGTAGGACTGATTTGCCTCTAGTTCCATGGGGTTTTTGGCACTCTTGCAAAGGGAGCTACAAATTTAGAATAACCTCTGGAACAGCACCAAGGTGGGCAGAGCAAGTTAATAATTGGGCACTTCTTAAATAAAGATATGCATCAATAATGGAGGGATGAGGTGAAATTGTATTTGTGTGGTACCACTGGGACATGCCACAGAATTGGGAAGCACCAAGGGAAAATGGAAAGTAAAGAAAGTAAACTTCAGTTTCAGCTCATCTCTCCTTCCACGAGTGATTCTGCTTGGCTGAGGAGAACACAAGATTAAAGGAAACAAAGCCCTAGACTACAGGTAAACTCTTGGCTTTGTTTTCTTTGCATTGCTACAATTTGGCTTAAATATTTAAAAAAGGCAAGTCAGGCAGGAAAACAGCAAGGAAGGAGAGGCTGTCTGATAGTCATAAAAATCAACAAATCCATAAACAGCCTAATTTCCATGCACTGGGACACTACAGTGCAACTGTGTAAAAATAAATTAAATTGTTGTTAAAAATAGCTGCATAAAATGTCACTTTTAAGAAAACCAAATTGAAACTATTTCAGTATTTTGTTTGCGATTATCTGGAAACTCCCTCTTAAGGCTACTGTGAACTCCATCTTACAGAATCATGGAAGATCCCAAGTGAGAAGGGACCCACACAAAGCCCAGCTCCTGGCCCTGCACAGGACACCCCAACAACCCCATCACGATTATCTGAATTTACTCACTCCGTGTCTTTGATATCTGTCTCCAGGAGATGGAATTTTGCACCCCACCTCTGAAGAAATTCCAACTCCTCTCCCAAGATTCTGCAGCGATTCACTACCAAGGAGATGTCAAAGAGAGCCTGGGGGGGCAATCAGAAAAGCAACATCAGCACTCAGGGGGTGACCAAGTGATGCTTGAACACACAGCTCATCCTAGAAAGTACAAGAAATACACGTGGTTCCATTGCTACCTCAGTTTGGATGGAAAAATGAAATCATATAACAAATGTACATTTTTTGCTTTTAATTTGTCCTTTCAGCTTTGCCAACAGCCAAGCAGGAACATAAAAGTTTGGCTTGGCCATTTAAACACCTACATTCTTTAGGAGGTAGAATGGCCCTCAGCTCAATTATTTTTTATTTTTCAGGCAAAAAAAAATGTTTTTTTTTAAAATAAATTTCAGCTTTTTTCAAATCCTGCCTTCAGAGACAAGTATTTCCCCCTCACACCTCTCAGAATATTTCTGAAGCAGATTTTGGTTTGCATTCCTGAAGCTTCATTAAGGTGCTTTGGTTGTCAGCTCAGCTCTACTTCCTCTGTTGCAGGAAATAATAATTGGATTATTTTTTCAGAGTCTTTTAAGTTTCCCTGGAACGTTACCTGGGGCAAGTAGCGCAGTGTGGGACACTTTTCCTGCCAGCTTCCTCGACTTCCAATAAACTGGAAGATGAGTTTTTGGACTAAACAGGAGGAAGGTGGAGCCTGTTCCTCTGTAACACAAAAGAAAGCCAGAAATCATTGAAAAGCCCTTTCATAAAGCATTAGAAGATCAAGTGCACATTTAGTCTTCCCAACAAGAGATTAGCAGGGCTGCTATTTCACACTATTGAAAAATCTCACCATCCAGGAAAGATTCAAAGTCCAGGCTAGTGATGCTTCGGGAAGGACGTGCAGCAAAAAATTCACCATCTGAGAAGGAAAGATAAAAAACTCTCAGTTATTTCCATGCTTTGGTCCTGGAGTTACAGCTCTTCATCTTCAGAAACAGCCACGCATTATGTAAATTTCTGAATTTTCATATGACAAACATGTTCAAAGCCACTTCTCTCATCTTACACACTGTAGTACATTTTCTGTTTCCTACTTCCTTTCAGCAGATCTTTACAAATATGGACATTTTAGGCTTCTATTCTCTAACACTGCAAATTCATAAAACACAAACCTGCCCGCTTAGTGACTCACCTATTGAGGGTCCAAACACGACTGTGAGCGTCACAGAATCATAAAGAAAATTAAAGACAGCTTGCTGCTCAGTCCATTCCATCAACTCCCACTCAGTGAAGCTGAAAAGGGGGAAAAAACTCACCATCACCCCATGTTTCAACCAACCAACCCAAACAACTTCCTGAGGGACAAACATCAGAGTACTAAAACCACTTGCAGCTCTTGACACATCATAAGACAACGAAATTTTCCAAAGCCAAACAGAGTCTTTCATTCCAACAGAATATAAGAATATGTTGGGAATTCAAGCATATTACTATAAATTTTATATAAATGTCAGTTTGGTGATTGAGGGAGAGTTGGATGTAGAAACTCTGAACACAGAGTACCACTGCAAAGCTGCTAATGGAATAACTGCCTCACACATGGATGTTCTCCAAGGCTTTATTGCCTACCTTAGGCTGAAAGAAGATGGGCATTCCAAGATTTCCCACATCAAACAACAAGGAAAACCAAACCCAAACATATTCATGTACAAATACGAGGCTCCAGAAATAGCTATTAGAAAGTAAAAAGCTGGAAGAGTTCTCCTTACTCATATTTCTTCAGGATTTCCAGGCAGGCCCTTTCAGTCTCCTTGAGCTTTTCCATCTCAGCCAAATCCTGCTCATCCTCAGCATCCATCTCTGACAGTTCTCTGCAAGGATAAACCAATCTCATGGGATTAGTGGTACAGTGGTTAAAAGCAGACCTCTAAAATCTGAGTGTGCACCTGATTCTTAAATCCTGTTTACCTCAGAAGTTCCTCCTCTTGGGCTGTGATCCTTCGCAATTCTAAAGCAAAGAGAAAATATGAGAGAAAAGGAAAAAAATGAGAGAAAAGAACAGTGCATTCACTATTCTTATGGAGTTAAAGGTTATAATTATTGGGCAATAAGGTGCTGAATGTGACAACCAGCACACACTCTTCAGGTAGCAAGTTCTAAATTCCCTTTTTCCAGGGAAAAACCAGTCCTTTTCACACTTTAACCTCTATGCAATTAGCTATGTGCAGTACAGCAAAGACAAGCAGCAGTGTCTGCATCCCTCTCAGAGTTAATGAATCAGGGTAGGGGTTGAGTATCACCCTCTCCAGGTTCTAAAACATCAGACAAAAAGTGCATTCAGCTGGTTCCATTACCTTCCTGTAGGTTCTGCTCTCCTGCTGCTCCAGCACTGCAGCCAGCTTCCTCTTCATCCCAAAAAGAATCTGTGGGAAAGAAGTGTCAGGTCTGTGCACAACTCCCAGATTCAATACTTAGAGTTACTTCTGTTTGTTTGTGGGCTCTTGAAACCTCAGCACTTTAAAGTTAACTTAAAAAAACTCAACAAAAACATGGGACAGTATCTACCAAAACCCTTAAAAAGTTATAACAAGCAAAACTGATTTTGTTGCACTGTTTTAGAGCTGCTACTGTGCAATTTGATTTCTGCTCAAGGCACTGGAGAAAAAGAATTCAAACTACAGAGCATCATTACACAGTAATGGCAAGTTCTGACTGCAGCTTGTATCAAACAACCTCAAACACAGAATCCTGACCTTTTAAAGAGTAGCTCTGCAGAAAAAAGAGAAAGCAGCATATTGGCCATCTCTTTGGAAACACACACCTGATTCCAGAGCAACTATGGAGCTCTCTGCCTCCTTCATCCAGTCATCCACCTTTTCTATTCTTGATTGGAGTTTTCTGTATTGCTCCTAAGATGGGAAAATTGTACTTGAGTCAGTGACATTATTTCAAAAGATGAATTTTCTTCTGGGATCACTATGGGGCTCTTTGGTTGCTAATTAATTAAAGTAGCTAGTGAAATCTGTCATTAGAGGGAAGAGGCAACTGACAAACTGTGGGGGAATAGCCAATAATAAGAAATAACTAAATGCTGAATCTAGGGCTTTAATTCACATCTTTGATCCCTGTCACTTATCAGAGAACCCCTGAATGGTTTGGGTTGGAAAGGATTTTAAGGATCATCCAATTCCAATCCCCTGGCATGGGAAGGGACATCTTCCACTATCTCAGTCTGTTCCAAGCCCCATCCAATCTGGCCTCAGACATTTCCAGGGATGGGGCAGCCACAGCTTCTCTGGGCAACTTGTGCCAGGGCCTCAGCACTCTCCCAGGGAAGGATTTCTTCCTAAATATTTTCTACTACTATTATCTACTTACTAACACTGGTATTGCTGCAGTATAAAGAGCTCACGTTTGGTGGTGTTTCCTTTAATATTCCCATTTTTCTCTCTGTTAATCACCAAAACTCTTAGGCAGAAGGTTCTTACAGTGTATCAGCAAAAATGTCAATGTCCCAGTGTTTCATTTGCAGATAAAACAAAAGGGAAATGCATTTATAAGAAAGAAATCTCCATGAGAGTACATACGTACAATAATTAAGCTTCTACACGTTTAAAGATGAGAAATGTGGTAGAAGTGATTTTTTAAAGGTAAATGCCTGCAGCCCTGTGGCTCCTCACCTCAGCACTCTGAAGTAGTTTCCTGTACAATGTCTCCTTCTCACTGTGAGACAAGATTTTAGCCTCCTTGGTGAAACAGGATTTCATCTTGTTCAGTTCTGCTCCAAACTTACTCAGCTGTGATGAATGGGAAATACAGAAGAGAAAGTGAATGGAAATATAATCCTTCCTGACTAGCTCAGCACCCAACCTCAGTGAGATCCTATGCCAAACTAACAACGAATTATGAAAAATACTGTGTCTGTAATCAATTTAGACTTTATTTTCAAGGAATAGATCTTTATTGTTGGCATTTGAACCACAGAAAACAAAATCTCTTTATCAACCTTTTCAATTCTTGTGGGATACTTTTATAAATTTTCTGGGTTTTCTATGCAGCAGCTGTGGGTCATTTCTTTCCACTTTAATATATTTCAAAGGACACATTTCCTTGCATTCTCATGACATGCTGGAAGTTCTCAGCAGTTTTCCATTGAGAAAATAATTTGCCTTGTTTCACCTGCTGTTATTTTGTGACCATTCTGGTTCTTATTTGATGTGAATAAATAAATTAACCTCACTTCTCCATTACATACAAACATTCTCTCCATGCAGCATTACCTCTTCATCAGTGCAGGTTCTCATTACTTCCCACAAACTCCTGATCACATTCACTAGGGGCTGATCCAGGACAGTCACATGTGGTTTTAACCTGAAATATGGGGGAAAAAACAGTTGAAAGTCTTGTAGCAATTTCACTGATCACACAAAAGCAGCACGGTGATATTTATACAATTTATTTCTTAATCTGTAATAAACTACTAACTATATTTTCACTTTTCCTGTATGCAATGTACTAACTTTCTTCAGGCCGTTTCCATGCACTCAAAAGTGAAAAAGATGGAATTAGTGATAAACTGTGTGACTGGAAAACCACTCACTCTGCTATTTTCCGAGACAGGTCCTGGCAATCCTCCTCGTAAATCCTCAGCTTGGGCCTGTGAACATACTGGCTGTAGATGAGATCCTCTGCAGTGGGAGGTGCACTGACTGCACTCTGAGGAAAAATATAGGGAAAAGTAGGAAAAAAATTAAAAAAAAAAAAAAATCAATATTTTTTTCAGAAACAGTAACTTCAAATCATTTCCATTCTGCTTTCATGCCTTGCATTTCCTCACACCAGAGCACAGCATTCCTTTTGGGCTATGTATCTCATCATTAGAGCCCCCCAAAAAAAGGAAATGAAATATTACTGAAAGAGGTCTCCCTTTTAGATGAAGGCTTGAAAACATGTATGTGTTATGCAGACAACAGGAGTGCTCCCCAATAAAACAATGCTTCATTCAAAGTTATGCTTAATTCAGAATTAAAGCTTCCAAGCCTTAGGGAAGTCTTATGGAGCTTTATTCCTCAAATAAATATGAGGGGGGTATTTCAGCAAGCTGTCTGTATAGTAAAGCTCAAAAAAAAATAACATTAATTACTTGCACTCCTTCAAAGAAAGTTTTCAGGGGCTTTTGTGGGGGTGGTGTCTGTTTTTTATAAGTCACTAGTCAACAGTAGCAGTGTTTTTAAGCCTGATGAATATTTAGAGACAACTCAGTATGAAAAAAATGTGTAAAGTAAACTGTAGCTAAGCTGAGGGAGCATTTTAAATAAAAAATTTAAGTAAGAGATTTAGAAGTCAGACTTCTGTTCTGTGTTTCTTCCCCTTTCTTCAGGTGAGGAAATATAAGAGTAGCAATATCATGGTGAAGCATTTCTAAAGGAAAGAGTAGAACAGGCAGGAGGAGCTGAAAGTAGCTGCAGGCAGTAGTGGCTGATGAACACAGCAAGATAGAAAAGATCAGACTGAGCTTCTAATTCTTTCAAATTTATTGTCCTTAAAACAGATTTAAAAAGCAAGAATTAGCACACTTATCCAAGAACAGTAATCCCGAATACATGTCCTGATGTATTTGGTGAGGACATGGAAATCCGCTCCATTTTTTGTTTAAAGATGTTTGAGTTGCTAAGAATTAAAACCCAAACCAAGGAAGGAGTATTATTTAAGGTCAGTTATATTGTTCCACTCACACTGGCTGGAAGCTGGCTGTGCCGGGGCTTCTGAATCACAACATGGACTTGAAGAAGGGTAAAAAACTCCCCAACCGTGATAGCACCGCTCTGGAATTTCTGTGCATTTGAGGAAAAACATACAGGTAAGAGCATTTTTCAAGACAGAATGTTCACTGGTGTATAAACACAGGAGTTTTCTTCCTGTTAGGACTTGTTCAGTGTCTTCCAGCCCTGGCCATACCTCCCACAAATTTTCTTCACAAACGCTGTCTGTGAGAAGCTGGGACTCCACCTGACTACTGCGCTGGACTGGGAAAACAAAACAGAAATGGGCAAGTGTTGGTGGGGTTAATAACATTCTTACAGGGAAAAGAACACAAGGTTTGGGACTCTTATCACAAATGGTCTCTTACTTGTTGACTCTATGTCAGCCTTCACAGAATCCAGGGAGCTACTGGTGCTGGCCTGAGGACACTCAGGGCTTTTAGCTGAGAGATTTGGAGGTTCTCCAGCTTCATTAACTTCTGCTTCGACCCGAGGCACAACATCAAAAGTCACCTAATATTAACAATTAAAAAAAAATTAAATTAATATAATTATATAAAAAAAACTAACTGGATCAGTGGCTTATTGTATCTGCTCCTTGAAAGGATTAGAGGGATACTATGCAGAGAATGGTTTAAAATTGGCAAATCCCTTATTCTGCCTGTTTTGCCTGGTACAGGACTATTGCACACACCAACCTGATTCTTCTAACTTGGCAAAACAATGAAAACCACTGGGAATGACACAGGAAAATGACAGCAAACTGGTGATTATGACAAACAAGAAAGCCTACTAACAGATCCACTTCACCCCCAGAACATAAGCCCTGGTGGTGTTCCCGTATCCTCACAGTGAAGGACCAAGCTCACCTCCAAGCCTTGAGAGGCCCCAGCATCCACATGTTGATCCTTCTTGGCCTTCTTTGGGCTTTGAAGGTCCTCCTCAGTTTGTCCTAAAGCTCTTTTCATGCTGCAAGTTTCTGTCTCTTCAAATGGATCCTTTTCAGAGTGGGGGATTTGTTTATCATCCCAAGCGTTTTCCATGAGTTCGGAGCTGACAGATTCATTGGAATCCATTTCCTCCAGGCACACAGGGAGAAATTCTTCTGCTATGAACTGAAAGGGACTGAAGTTCTGCCTGCTGGACTTGTTAGCTGGGGTTTCACTGGTGTTTGCTGGAATTGGGGCTTCTACTCTATCTGATTTTGTACTTATGCCTTGTGCACTGGAAACATGTTTTCTCTTGTTTGGTAGTTTAGGCTGGAATATACCCAGAGGGATATTTATTCCTGGATATTTGTCCTTAGGTGCCATTCCTATGGGATCAGCTCCAGATTCTAGACCTGTGTTCTCCTGCTTTTTGGTATCAAACAAGTTATTTGCTTCACTGACAGTGTTTTTTCCCAACCTCAGGGTATCCTCTGGCTGAGCTAAGGAACTGGGCAACTGGTCAGAAGAAGCAGTTTTGGATACAGAAACAGATTTCCTTGTCAAACCTATCAGTTTTGAACAAACACCTAAAATACCTGAAGGTGGAAGAGTGGGATTTGTCTGATCCCCTGAGCTGTCACTGACCAAAGGTTGCCTAGTTTGTTCAGAGTTTATCTGGAAGTCTTTTGGAGGTGCCTCCCCTTCAGCTGACAGCTCTTCGTTTTTCTTGGATTCCTTGTTATCAGCTGGAATGTGGTTTGCTCCAGCTCCCAAATCTGAATCTCCACACCGAGATGAATCCTCTTCCTCCAGCTGGTTTTTCTGAGTGCTAGGGGCATCTGGATGACCCTTCCAAGGATCTGATCCCTGCGTGGGAAAGGCAACACAGGATCCCAAACTGCCACTTTCTTCTCTATGATCCACAGGGCCCTTACTTGGGGACTCGAAACAGACTCCCTTTGATTGCAGTTTTTCTGGTGATGTGAGATCCTGCTCCCTGCTTACAGGGACAGAATTATCTGTGGGAAGGCCATGATCCTGTGGTGCCTCCAGATCCATAGTACTTTCTTGAAGGGAGACAGGATAAATGGAATGTGGGGTAGCTCCTTTCTCACAAGGAAATGCTGAGTCTGATAAAGCAGAAGAGGGAATGCAGGGCTTATCTTTAGGTTTTGTGGCATACTGTGAGGAATCCATTTCACCTCTGCAGGGCACCAACCCACTGTGCATGTGCTGTGGTGGCTGCTGGGCATTTGTGTTGGGCACCTGCTGGGCCTCAAACCCACGAATGTTCTTACTAACAGCAACAGTGTGGGATGCAGTGATGTCCATGTCCTCCTGGTCGTGGGCAAACACGATGGTTTTGTCAGCAGGAACAGCTGGGATGAGCTGTCTGTGCTGTGCTGTGTGAGCTGTGGTGATCTCCATATCCTCAGCCAGAGCAAATCTGATGGTCCTGTCACCTGCAGCCTCCCGCCCACCCCGCTCCGCCGGCGTTGTCGTCGTGGTCCCTTTTCCTAAGGACATCGTTTCACTTCCACCTTGTCCATAGCATCCAGGTGCTGCTTTGTTTTGTGCCAAAACAGTGTTAGTGCTGTAATCTGGAACCATCACCCCACACTTGCCAATCATGTCCGTTGTTCCACCGTGGGGAAACACAATGGACTCTTCTCCAAAGACAGGCAATTGGGAACTTCCCTTAGGTGCCTCAGATGTCCTGGCCCACACCGGCTCTTCTGCACCCCTCTGGAGCAGCCCATGAGCTGAGGGAGGAGTTTTTAAATCCTCTCTCAAAGAACCTGTTTTACCCATGATAAAATGTCTGTCAGAGTCTCCTTGGGTGGGCAGTATTTTGCTTACTGCCCGCATGGACTGGGGTTTCTCTTGCATCTCTGAGTTTTGGCTGTCTGCATTTATTCCCATTACTGTCCCAAATTGTTCATTTCCTCTCATTCCAGAGGGAGCAGGATTGTTACTGAAAGTGAATGAACCACTTGGAGCCAAAGCAGTAACAACTTGCTTATTGGTGTTCATTTTTAATTGCTCACATTCCATTGCTGGTGTTTGACTCACAACATCCACACCATGATGACAGGAAAATGGGAAGAGTTGGTTTTTCAGCTGCTTGGTGAGTGCAGTGCTTTGATTATAATTACTGGATTCTTGTTCAGTGTTAACAGGAGCAATCTCAAAGGCAGCAGGATGAGCTTTGGTTATGTCCATGCTTTGATCACCTAAAAACATGCCTGTTGTGTCATTTGTGCAGAAATCTGAAAGGCTTGGAAGGTTTTTTCCCAGAGGCTGTGACACAACTTCTTGGCTTTGCAAAGACAGGGATGCACTGGTGTTAGTGACAACATTCTTAGAGACACCTCTGTTTTGCTCTTGTAACAAACACATGCTCTTGGCACAGGAACTCAGACCACTTGCCTGGAAGTTGGTTTTTCCAAGTTTCTTATCAACCATTACCATCCGAACATCTTGAGCATTCCTTTCCATAGCCTGGCTCCTCTTAATATTCCCATCAATACTCACTTCAACATTTTCCTTGTCCATATCTACAGAATATGCAGATATGTCACCCTCAGTGACACTTTTATTCTGGTTCTTTCTTGGAATGATTTTACAGGGCATTTGTTTTGGTTCTTCTGTTATCCCACTGTTTTGACCATCAAAGAAAACAGTGTGGCATCTTGTTATTTCCATTTCTTCCTGCTCAGTTACATTGGAAGACATGGACCTGTTACCCAGGAAATGAGGTTTGCAGGTGACAGAGGTGAACACTGCAGTGAGATGTTCATTATCAACACTCAGTCCATCATCCTTAACACAGGTTTTAGCCAAGTCCATGTCTTCTCCTGCAAATATTACTGTCTTCTCACCTGAAAAAACAAGCTGGGGGGTTGCAGAGGGATCAGACCTGCTCTTCAGAACACCACCAGCAACTGAATGTGTATATGAGCCAAACCCAGTGCTGGCTGCAGGAGGACCATGAGCTTGGGACACGTTTTCCATGTGTCTACCTGAGGCTGAAGGCAGTTCAAGTGCACTGATTTTATAGGGCCCAGCAGCAGGATTATCTCTGGGTGCCAGACCCTTTGGGATGTCGCCACATGCCGGGAATCTGTTCCCTGCAAGGGGAGGGTTGGTACTCACTGGCTTTTCACAGGTTTGATGGCATGAACTGTTCTCTTCTGTGGTGCTGGCCATATAGATGACATCTGTGTAATTCGCTGTCATTTCCATGTCATCACACTTGGAAAACACAACAGTTTTGTCCCCTCGGAAGACGGTCTCAGATGAGACAGATCCCTGGATGGCACACAGAGCCCTGGACTCCTGTTTCCCAGCTCGCAGCACTGGGGGGTCTCCTCTGCCTTTACCATTTGCTGTTTTTCTGGCTGCACAAAGCTGAGGGTCCTGCTGAACATTTAAGTCATGATTAGATGCTCTCCTAAACTCAGAATTGTCTAACTCTGTGGGTGGGAAATCCTTTGGGAAGTTGAGACTTTGGTTCCTGACAGTGGAGAGGGCAAAGGACACTTTGGCAGTGTGACTGGTTGTCACGTCCATGCCCGCATCCGCAAACGCCTCGGTGACATCCGCACACTCCCACTGCTCTGGTGGAACCTCACTGACGCCAGGGAACAGAATTTTAACATCAGCCACCTCACATTTTGTCATCTCCATCCCACCTTCTTGGCCTCGAAACACTTTTGTCACATTGCAGGTGTCCAGAGGCTCCTGGGAATAGCCAAATTCCCCAGACAGTCGTGTCATGTCTCCCGAGCCTTGGGAAGGCACACAGCAAACACTGTCCTGGTCAGGTCTCTCAGCAGGATTGCTTGACTTCAGTTGCAGCAGAAATTCATTGAAATCTATTTTTTTCACAGTAGTGGCTTCTCCCTTCTGTTCCAAAGACGGGCCTGGATGGTTTGTGGGGTCAGAGAGCGAACTCAGTTCCTTGCTGGTTTCTGCCTCCCCCTGGCTGGAGTTTAACTTAGCCAGGAAGGAGGTGAAGTCTATCTTCTCAGTTCTGTCAGGCTCTGTCACGTGGGCTCTGAGGTTCCGTGAGATCACGGCTGTGTGACTGGCTGTCATCTCCATCTCGTTCTCCTCTGAGAAGAGGAACGTGGTGTCCTGCCTGTCTGTCCTTGGAGCAGTGTGGTCCCCATCATGCCACTGAAAAACAAACAAAAAAAAAAGATTTCAGTGACTGGCACTTGAAACGAATGATAAATGGCTTATTCTATTTCAAAAAGAAGTCAGCTAATGCTGGCTAATGTAAAGTCCTAAGTATTTAAAAAAAAACAACAACCTTAACCTGTTAATTTCAGGCCTCCCTGATAAGCAGCAACATATTTGACTAAATTATATAAATATATCAGTTTCATTAAAAGCCATTTAACTACATGTCTCATCTTATAATTAACATCCAGCCACAGGATAGCAAGCACAGATCAATTACTGAGACTTATAGATCACTATTTTCTATTTCTCTACAACATGATTTCCACCTTTCATTTCCACCAGTTTATTGTCCACCTGCTCCAAAGCAGCAGCACCATGCTGGATGTTCCAAAAGACTTTTTCACCACTGATAAGGGATAAATCTCTTTAACAGAAAGCACTTACAGTTTTATAACTGTGGGGGGAAATTGTAATGAGATATATTATATTTTATCAAGTATAGTGAATATATTTGTTACCAGAAGATAAATTGCCTACACCTGGTGAGTTATCCCAATGCTTGTTCTCCAAAAACAGGCCTATGGAACTGCTCAATGCCCACTGTGCAAGAAGGAGAACTTATAAAAGTTTGTAATAAGTGGTGGCCACTTTACACACTGGAAGATCAAGAGAAGTGGCCTAAGGATGGAACCCTGCAGTAGAATAGAATAAAGGGGGTGAATCATGAATCACCAGGGAATATGGTTAGACACATAAGTGAGTCTTGGAAAAGTGGCCTGGGACAGAAAGAAGGTTTTAGGGGATAGGAGGATTTTGGTCCAAATGGGGGATGCACTAGAAGGCAGCAAGGAGATGTTGGGGGAGATGCCAGGGAAGTTCTGATGGCTTCCCTCTAGCAGATGGTTGGGAATTATGGTCCAGTAACCTTGATTTAATAGTGGATTTAATGTCATGGAGAAAGGTGGCAGGAGTTTAAAGGGAAAATCCGGACAGAGATTGGTTTCAATCACTTTATTAGTAAAAAAAACAACAAGTGAGGCTCATGAAGGCTTGCAAAGAAGACAAGAATGGAGGAACTAGTTCATTACTGAGAAGTTACAAAGGAATTTCAGAAGCAAGAGCTGTTTATGTTGCAGACTAATGCCTATCAGATTAGGACACATTTCAAAATGCAGAATATTCACTTTCAAGAGAATTCTATTACAAAGGCTTATTTCTTAGGCAGTTAACATTTATAATCTTTACTACACAAATTCTTGTGATGTATTTTGGACACTGGTATTTTCAGCACCAAAAAATTAAAGCCTTCACATACCTCAGTCTGCTGCCCAAAGACCTGGATGGGAGCATGAAGCAAAGTGCTCATCCCTGTGGAAAGAAAGGGAATACTCCAGGTTTTTTGCTATTTGTATATTATTTTATCCACTGAGCTGAAGCTCAATAAACTGAGTACATAAATACAATTAAACCCAAATATATTCTGAAAAATATTTCCATTGCTCCCTTCAGCACCTTGAAGGGCCACCCAGACTTCCATAACAGGATCCTTGTAAACAACTTCAAGGGAGAGAGAGAGCTCTCCCAAGGCAGGGAGATTGCTCTAGGCACATTAAAATTTCTCAAACATGATCAATAGCTTTAAATAAAGAGTCATCTAGTTATTAAATCTGTTTTCAAACTCACCAGTTATTTCACAGGAAACAACTCCAGGATCTTCATTCCTACAAAAGGTGGGTTTGAGAAACAGTTTGTTAAAATGTTTCAAAAGAGAAGCCTTGATCAATAAACTGAAAAGGCAAAGAATTTTATTGCACAGAATTCTGTGGCAGAGCTCATGTGGGTCTGGGCAGCAGATACCAGACATTGCTTATTTGTCTTCAAAACATTCTAATTTGAGTCACAATCTTATTTTTCCCATTAACTTATTTATCATGCCACAAATCACTGTTCAACATACAGCTGCATTTTGATTTTTAAATTACAAGAATATATTATTTCTCTATTTCTCATAGAATCTATGGTTCTATGAAATTCCCCTTCTCACATACAAAGTGTCTTATCTGTTATTTTACCACCAAATCATTTTAATTTTACAGATCCCACCACTGTGTTTTATCAACAAGAACTTCAACGCCTTACCTTTTTCTGAGGGAAAAGTTTGGCAATAACCATTGAATAATAACAAATATCTATCAGACCTGATACTTACTGATTAGTCAAGGTATCGTCCTTCTCATCCGCTGAACATCCTAAAAATAAGAAAATAACAACATTACAATGTGAGAAGCATGATCACATTTGTACTTCATTATGTTAAAGGTTTTGCCCAACCCACATGATTCTGACTCAATAAAACACTGAGACAAGAGTGAAGGGAACAGGAAACACTGTTCTGAAGTTCTCACACTTGATGTGTCCTCTCGTGGCAAAAACTCTGTTCTGTGACTAAGGCGTTTTCAGCCAGGCCAGGATAAAGAGCTGACCACATTGTACCTCCCTCAAACAGTAAAGTTCTGATTTCTTAAATTCAAGCTAAAATCTTGCTGCTAATAGCCTGGGAAACATGTCAAGAAAAGAAAAAGGAGCTTTACCTGTATTTTCTGTCTCTGATGCGCTGTTCTTAAGATCTCGCTGGAAGACTCTGCAGCTAAGAACAAAACCACCAGTTTTTAAAAACACAAAACCATCTCTAAAATCAAATTAAAAAAAAAAAAATTCAGCACTAATTTAAATCTTTTCTACACATTCTGAAAAAAGACATCAAAAGCCAGGGGTGTACTGAACCCAGCTGTATTTTTCAGGCAGAAGATGCCATTATGACATTTAAGATGCACAAATGGAAATTGAATGGAAAACAAAAATTCCTGACTATATTAATTTCACTGAACTGGGCTTTTTTTTCAGCTGGGTAAACGAATAATGGCTCTCAGGGTTCAACCCAACTTGATGTAACAATCTTGCTGCTGCCTGCAGTCATTTGTGATTGCTCAGTGAGGACACTTTCATGGGGAAGGATTATTCCCTGCATTTGATGGCTGAGGAAGGGATGCAGGTGTGCACCCTTCAGCTCCCTCACTTGATGGTGTTGGCGAAGCTGACCCTGCGCGAGCTCCTCCGGCGTCTCTCTACGTGGATGTCCTGCCAATAAAAAAAACACAACAGGTTGCTGCAACCCAGGACAGGCACAGCTCTCCAAGAAACACAAAACCAAACCAAAGTGGTGTACTAATATTGTTATTATAATAAAAAATGGTGCATGGAAACCACCCACGTTATTCCAGTGACACAGTTTAATCAGCCAAACGCTGCAGAGGGTTGGCAGGAAAGGGTTTGACAGACCTACCTGGGTCATTTCATTCCCATTTCCCAGATCATCCAGAGGATTTCGTGGGGCCTTTAAAATCTGAAAGGCAACACAATAGCTGAGAGTTCAACTGCAGCTCCAAGAGCTGGTTTCTTGGCTGAAGAAAGTTTCTAAGAGCCAGCAGTGCCCCAGTCAATCTACTCAGTGTAACAGGCTCTTTTGGAATGCTTTTCTTCAACTCTCAAGGGCAACCAAGTTCCTCTTTCAGCTTCCCTTGGCTCCTTTCCCCCCCTCACACAGTTTTATTTCAAGGAATGCTGTAAGTTACTCACGGAGGACAGTCGCTTCCTTCTGATGTGCTCTGTGTTATCACTGCAGGAGAAAAAGGGAAACACGTATTGATACCTAAAGTTTTTAGCTTTTATGTATTTTTCATGCATTTGTAGTTCTGTAGACTGTTAAATGCCTGGGTGTAACTTCCAGTGCTTTCCCACCTTTCTTTCCCACAGTGAACAGGCAATTATTGACACATTCCTAAAATTTTTTTAGTCTTGCCAGTTACTTCTCCAAGGACATTTTATTTTGCACCCCATAATCACTGGCATAATAAAGGTGGGGGAGAAGGGCAGAACCCAGGGAGGAGTTTACCTAAACAACTGCTCCTCTCATTGGACAACATTGCCCAGATATCCTAATTGCCCAATCCTATCAATTGTAAGGATGGAATTCTGAACACTGTTTTTCACCATACTAGGTACCTGAAGGCTTCCAAGTAAAGGTTCACTTTTATATTATCATTATATAGCCTGGAAAAGTTTGTGTTCTACTTCCAGGCATCAGTATGAAGGCACAAAATTGCACCAAGGTACATTTCCTGAATGGTCCTGCCACTGTTTTGATGCTAATAAATTGATTTCTCTGTTATTTTTACAAGTGTGAAATCACATAAATAACATGCTTGGAACAGATTGATTTCAGCCTTAGTTCTCAGACTAAGCTTTGGAAAACTCAGCAGATTGCCCCCTCAATCCCATGGTCAGCTCATCTCTTGTCAATCCATCTACTACTACAAAATCCTCTCACCAAACACCAAAGAAACTCCCTGGTCTTCTTCACAATGGAAAACACATTTCATTAAAGGAATGTTGAAGTGCATTACAAAAAGCTTGGCCTCTAAAGGGCAATATTTATACCACGGTAAAATTCTTAGAGGATTTCAACTCACTTTTCCATATTAGGGTCTGTGTAAATCTTGTCCATTGCTGAAGGATCTTCTCCTATAAAACACAGCACTAAAACTCAAAACCATTAAAATTACCTTCAGCAGGAAAACTGCATAAACCCACAACTGGCTATTAGCTTTTGATGCTGTTTTTTCCTCTCCATCCTTCTCTAGTCACAGAAATGCTCTGAAGTACAATAGGCTTCTCAAGTTCTCCTGTTATATTCACATTAGATATATATTTCCTATTGTATATCACATTAGAAAACAGCTGTGCTAATAATTTAAATAAAAGGTCAGTTAACCAGTAATACTTAAAGTTAAGATTCTGGTAAATGCTGGGAGATAAATGAGACCAAACCTTACACAAGACAATGTTTGCTCTGACACATACAAGACATTTTCCCTCTTGCTCTAAACTGAATTTCTGGTATTTCAGCTTGTGCCTGTTGCTTCTTGTTCCTTCTCCAGACACAACCAGAAGAGCATGGCTGAATTTTCTTTAAACTCTCTTGAAATGAATAAGAGGAATGTGTTTTTAAAAACTGTGAGCCTGCCTAAGCCAGAGACTGACAGGTGAGTTAAGCAACAGGATTAATTAATTCCTGGATTTGACAAAAAATAAAAGAGGGGACAGGGGGGTGCACATTAAAAGTGGGTCTGTATCAGGCAATTCAGGAAGTCTGTATCTCTCGAGTACCTCAGACAATGGGAAAGGCAAATTAGGATAAAAAGGAGGCAGCATCCCCCAGCAATTTGAGGGACCCCATGGAAAATGCCCCATGGCCTCTCACTTTATTAATGAATAAAGCCAGGTGAGTCTCTGTCTCCTTTTGGGACACAAACCTCTGGCATCATGAATTTTCCCAACACAGGGAACAATTTCTTCCCAATATCCCATCTAAACCCACTCTCGGTCAGACTGAACACACAAAGAAGGGAGGGACAGGGAGGAACGCTGTGGGAGATAAGCCTGGAGCTTATAAAAGCCCTGATCACTCTGCTATTGGGGACATTAATCTGAAATTCTCTTCACAACCGCCTTCCTTAACTGTTCTTCTCTAATTCTTCAAAGTCCCCTACAATCCTCGAGGGACGAGCGACGAGCTGAGCCGATGAAGAGCCTCCCTTTTTATTCATATTCCATCTGTCTCTGCGAACACAGGAATCATTCCATAACGCTCCAGCCCATCCCTGCCGCCCATCCCGCCCCTCCTCGGCCTTTTCCCCATTAGGACGATCCTATGCAGTCGCTTTTTCCGCCTCTTTTTGTCCCCGCGCTCTCGCTTCACCGCCCACAGCCCAGGCGCCAATCGCTCGTCGATCTCAAGCCCCGCATTAATCACCTCTGTCATTAATTGCACCACATTAACCACGCTCCCCAGACGTTAATTACCTCGGATCGATCCGCACCGCCCTTACCGGGGGGCTCCCCACACGCTCCTGGCCCACCGCAGGCGCCAGCGCCTCAGCCCTCCTTCCATCCAGCCGCTCCCGGGGCCGCTCCCGGGCAGCGCCGACCTTCTCCCCCCGCCTTCTCCCGCGCTCCCGACCCGCAGCACCCGCCCCGGCCCCTGGCAACGGCTGGAGCCGCCTCCTCCTCCAAGGGGGCCCCTCGGCCGCTCTTACCTCCCGCTCGGGGCCCCCCCGCTCCCGAATCCCGGTTTCCGGGTCCCTGCTCCCGGTTCCCGCTCCCCGGTCGCCGCCGCACCGTTCAAATCCAACCGCCCGCCCCGCGCCCGTGACGACACATTCGCGCCGTACAGCACGGCTGGCCCGCGGCTCCGTACAACATGGCGCCCCCCTGTGCCGTGCAACATGGCGGTCTCTGCGGGTCGCGCCGCTGCTGCCATTTCGGTGTCTCCCGCGGCTCGCACGCCCACAGCCGCGGTGATGAGGATGGAGCGGCACTACACGGGCTCCGCGGGGTGCTCGGTCCCTGCATGGTGGCTTCGCCCCGCTCTGTGCCCGTGCAGGGCTGCATAGTCGGCGCCGCCGCGCAGGGGAACGGTGGGCGGGAGGAGATGGGAGGGCGGTGGATGCACTTCCTTATAGATCCAGTGAGGGAGCAGCCGCTGTGACGAGGTGGCCGAGTGGTTAAGGCGATGGACTGCTAATCCATTGTGCTCTGCACGCGTGGGTTCGAATCCCATCCTCGTCGGAAAAGGAAATTTTTTTCCTCACATCAAATTCTTTTTTTTTTGTCCCCCACACTTCCAAGAGGACCTCTCCCTCTGCCCCTTATGGGGAGAAGGAAAAGCAGATGTGGCTCCCGGGACAGACAGGGCACAGCATCCTGACAGATTTGGGGTCACAGCACAGGATGGTGTCCCAAAAATTCTAGGGCTCTCGCAGCCTGGAAGGAGTGTCATGAGGGAACTAGGGGGCACAGCCAGGACAGAGTGTCCCGAGGGATTGAAGGATATCCAGGTTCCTGTGGAGCCTCTCCGTGGGGCAGCCTGACTTACCTCCTTCCCTCTGAACACAGCTCTGCTGCAGAGCTTCCTGCTGTGACCCTGGGAACAAACCCCTTTTAATCTCAGCCTCCTCTGGAATGCCAACAAAACATCCCATTAGGGCTGACTAGGTCTTTCGGGAAAGCTCTGAGTAAGAATTAGAGGAATGGAAGATTCCTGCTATGAGAAAAGACTGAGAGAGCTGGGACTGTTCTGCCTGGGAAAGAGAACACTCCCGGGGACCCTTAGAGTCCCTTCCAGGGTCTAAAGGGGCTCCAAAGATGGACTTTGGAAAGGGGGAATGGCTCCCAACTGGAAAAGGGGAGATTTAAATGGGATATTGGGAAGAATTTCTTCCCTGTGAGGATGCTGAGGCCCTGGCACAGGTTTCCCAGAGAAGCTGAGGCTGCCCCTGGATCCCTGGAACTGTCCAAGGCCAGGCTGGACAGTGCTTGGAGCAAGCTAGTCTAGTGGAAAGTGTTCCTGCCCATGGCAGGAGGATGGGACTGGATGGATGTTAAGGTCCCAGCTCTTCACTGAAAATCACATCAAGTTCTCTTCAGACAAGCAATTACTGCACTTGGCTTTGCCTTCTATCAAGTTGTGGCAATTTAAAAAGTATATATGAGTGTATTGACAAGATACAGGAGAACTTTTCCTCTCTGCCTAAGCCATCCATGGTTCACTTAAAAAAAAA